>VYZX01018885.1:58172-74999 GCA_013401335.1 Brachypteracias leptosomus | reverse complement strand
CATCGCCGGGCCCGCCGCGCCCTCTGCCGGCCGCGCCGCCCCCCCCCGGGCCGGACAGGGCTGCCATAGTGAGCCGGGGCCTGGCGAGAGGCCGCGGCATTCCGGAAGGGCGGCGGGGGTGGGGGAAGGGCCAGTGATGGTTCAGAGGGTGGTGCTCAGGGCTGGGGTACCCCCACCTCACCCTTTTTAGAGATCGACATAGGCGGACGGCGCTAGTGAGCGGCGACGAGGTAGCCCCTCCATTTCTCCTCGCTAACGATTCAGCGTGAAGTTAATCCTAGGAAAGGGAGCTTTCTCACCCAGCTACCCAGGGGCAAAGGCAGCTATGCTCTGGAGTGGGCCTACAGGAAATCCTGTCAGGCCCCCTGCCAGGGCCTCACCTTTGCAAGTCAAGCAATGCCAAAAGAGCTGGTCAGAGCTTGAACTGCAAATATATCTGCACAATGCTTCTGCCTAGTGCTTTCCTTCCATTTACCCCAGCTGGTTCATCAACTTTTGCACTTATGTCTCCTGCATCACATTAATTAATGCTTCATGCCAGAGCAGGGACACAGAGCACCCTAAGTCCACCTGCTTTCCTTTGGCTGCAATGCCCCCCACCCCACTTCTTGCACCTACCAACAGGCCAAATCACTTAAAACAAGAAATTTCCTTCCACTAAAGCAGAACTCAACCTTTCCACCTACACTTTTGTTTCAAAAGCAGGGCATCGACAGGCAGGCTCACCCAAGACCATGCAAACAAGAGAAAGAGTAACAATAAGCTGCTTTCATCCTCACCTGCTATGCCATGGACTAGTCCTCTGAGGCGAGGTCTCTTCTGACAGGGAAGTTCCAGTAACCACATCACTCAGCCCAAGAGGCACACTGCCTTTTGTAAAACAGGAACTCCCTAAAAGCTGCTTTCTCCCCACTGGATTCTACAAACATTGAAAAGGAGATGCAAACCACCTGTGAAGCCCTTAAAAATCACAGCTGCAGGGAATTTTCCTCACATGATGGAGCTGTAAAGGTCTGGCTCTGCAGAAGAAAGTGTTTTCAGCTGTGTTTTAGTACGTCACAAGCTTGAATAGGGTGTTGTTGCTATATGGTAATTTTGGTTTTCTGCAGTGACCTGGATGGACCTTTTGCAGTAGGGGAAAAAGTCAAAACAGCTTTCATGGCTGTTAAATTTAGCATGGAGAGATACGTGTGTCCCTTCCACACATGCTGCTCCAGTGTATGATCTCTCTTGATACAAAAATTAATGGGACGTAGCTGGCACAAAAAGAGAAAGCAGCAGCTGGGAACTTTTCTGTGGCAGGCAACTGGTGTGATGTGGCACTGCATCCTGCACTGCTGCTTCCAAGCAAATCTTTTGGAGTAGGAGGGCTGTGATTTCTTCCAGATGAGCTGAAATATTGTCTAAAGTTAGAGAGATAATGAAATATTATGATTTCAAAATAGTTGAGTGCAACTAACCAGGCATCATAACCTTCCATAAAATGTTGCTTAGAGTAGTTTGATTCTTTTATCTAGCTAAAGATGGGGTGAGTTGTGCTTGATAAAGTATTTGTTCTGTAACCTTTCAGTACTGATAGGTCAAATAGCCCATTTATTTGAGAAGCTGCAGCCCTGCTGTGGGCAATGGCTTAATTCCTCTATTTGAGATGGAGCTATTTCAGTCTCTTGTTCTACCCTTCCTTTTTTGCGTTGCTTCACAGCTACCCTGTTATGTGTACACATCGTTCTCCAGCTTCTGTCTCCTTTAAAGCATCTCCCTTTCAGTTCACATTCTGTGGCTCCACACAACCAATTTACACACAAATTTGCTCCCCATGAACATTTCTCCTGCCCATCAGATGAAATTTGCTACTTGCTCCTCTACCTCCCTGTACCATCTCTTTTGTTCAAACCCCTTCAGTCTCCAATTCCCACCCTCTCCTACTCTCTCTGCCGTACCCGTGGAATTGAAATACATGGGGCACAAGTTACTTAATTCTGAGGTGAAGGGTTCTCCACAGTTTAAGACATCAGTTAGCTAGATTTTAGTCAGATGAGGGCAGTGTTACAAAGCACGTTTGTTCCCAGTGCCAGGCTTCCTGGCTTGTCCTCGCTGTATAACTACTTACATCTCAGGTTTGCATTCTTAAAGGATCTAGTCTGAAAAGAAATAAACTCTTTTGTTGGTTTGTTTTTTTTTTTAAAAAAAAAAAGAAAGAGATTTATTTATGCCAAATCATTTCAGAGATCCAATTTACAGCTGGGCCACACTTAAATTTCTGCAGAGGAGGCAGCAATTGCTGCGGCCAGGGAGTGAGCAGCCAAGGACAGGAAGAGTTTCCCGAGAAGAACTTCTCTGCCCAAGGCAGCGTGTTGTTGTAGCTGAAGATTTTTGCCCTTCTTTTTAATCCTGAAATTTGAAACTGAATTGAATTGATCCCTACTGCACATTAGAGTTACTCTGTGTGTATATCACTCTTTTCTCTTACTCTCTATCCCCTTTCCCTTCTCTCAGATTGATTGCCACAAATCCTTGGAGCTACCAGAGAATGTTAATTTCTTTCTTTGAATAGGTAAGTGACAAAGATGACAATTCCTGCCTCAGTATAGAGGCAAATGCCAACTTAGGGAGGAGAGGGAGCAGGTCAGTGGAAAGTCCCCTCATCAAATCTACCTGAAAACAATCTTTGCTGAGGTAGGAGTAAAGTCATGTGTGTTTTCAGTTGTATTTATTTTTTTAAAAGCCCATTTATGATTTAGAGTTCATTTTCAGTACAGTATGCTGAGAAGCAGCCATGAAATTCCCAATGGTGGTAATACAAACATTATGGCTAATTGCATGGGGAATTCATCTTTCCCAGGTTAATTCAGGCTGAGGATCTTTAATTCTGCCAATCTAGTTCTCAAGTGGCTTATTCTACAGATAAAGAACTAAAAATTTCTAAGAACTCCCCTCAAAAGCAATGAGTAACTGAAATACAAACTAAGGAGAATGATCAAACTCATATAGCATTTCTGCAATGGACTACAAGTTAGATTAGCAGGGGCTATGGCTGAAGAAGGACTGCATGAATTATCTGGAGTGTATAGCTGAGGCTATAGGTCATGCTTTACCAGAAGTAGGAGAGGGGTCCCTGATCACACTTTCCACATACATGAGTACAGAGTGCCTGATACTTCACTCATTGAGCAAAATCACTGCCAAACATCTTGATCGATCACAGGTTTTCAAGGAAGCAGATGATTTAGACAATTCTATATGGAGATAGGTGTTGAAACTTAAGGACTACATTGGAGATATTTTGGCCTTCTACTTCCAGACATACCCATAGAGCACTTCGTAACCCCCTACAGTGTAATTAACCACAGGACAGGAGAATCTTATTATCTTTTCTTTCCAAAATGATGAAGAGACATGTCCAGTCTCACAGAATATCTCCGTGGCAGAGCAGGGAGCACTGTTGCAGAAGATGAGGTGATCTGCTCTCTGTTGCAGTCAGACATGTGGGAAGGGCAGAGTGTAGCATTCTGTCATCTGTTGGAAGCACTGAATATCAGTGTGGCTTAGTCCTTGGTGTTCCTTGCACCAGTAGTTATTAATTGGGCTGGTATATCATGATTAGCTGATTTAATAAATATCTGGGCCTCTAAGACAAAGCCCTTCCTCTTCTTTCTCCATTTTGCCTCTGTGCTTAGCCCTGTGCTTCAAAATTCAGTCCCAAGCCAAGGGAGCAATCAGTGGTTGAGTTTTCAGCAGTCATTTGGTCAGTTTATCTTAATGTCAAACTTCATCTCAGCATGTTTTTTTTTTACACAATAACAGCTACCAAATGCTATCCCCCCTGGAATTAAAATACTGTAACATATAAAATGTATGGGATTAATACACACAGAAATATGAAATGAAATAACAACATAGCTGTTAATCAGCAGAACTTTTACTTAATAGTTTACACATAGGCAGAAAGTGGTATCTGTAAATTGCAAATAGGTGATCAATTAACAATATCTCCTCCATGAAATATTGTATTGGGATAATTTCTCAATTATTTGCAGTGGCCTGTTTCCGCTGCAGTGGCTCCAAAGGCTGTCCAGGCCTCTGCAGTTGCTAGGGAACCACTCCATAGCTCAGAGGACTACAGCCCTCACCATTGTTCTGCTGTCATTCACCTGAGTGGTGACTTCATTTGGGGTTTATAAACATTCATGCAGTTTGTGTGCGTTCAGAAGAAAAAATATTGCTTGAATACTGTTTGGTCTGCAGCTTGTTTCTAGGGTATGTAAATCAAAGAAATAAAAATGAACCTGGTTGGACACCAAATCCTAAAGTGATGCTGAAACTACTACACCATCCAGCTTCTATGCACATGTAGAATTTACACTCCTCAACAGCATCTGCTTTAAGCTAAATGATACTGTGGTACTTCCTTGGAAGTCCTAGGAGGGAGGTTTTGCTCCTGATCTTTCCCACCACTCTGGGCTTTCTTTAAATGTGCTTGATCAATTCCTGAGATGCAAAACTTCAGCCTCATCAACAATAAGGCAGGGAGGAAGGATTCCTTCCCCCATTTGCAGGCAATGCTCCCATTTATACCTCCAGACTGTTTATTTTTTTCTCAAAAGTGTGGCATTGCTGGCTGGGTGATGCCACACACACAACTGCTCTTGGAGAGTGGCTGTCCAAGCCAGTTTTTGTTCCCACTCTGCTGCAGTAGATTTACCAATATTAAAATATTTCACTGACATACCTACAGAAATGTAATCAAAGAAATGGTTAACAGTAATGCAAGTATGGTATGAAATTGTCACAATAAAGCAATCTTGTATTTCTGTCTGTTACCCTAAAGCAGGATATTACCTTAAAAAAGAAGAAAATAATAAAACTGCAGCACTCAAAACTGATTTCAAAAGCCTTACACAGTTTAGACAGAATGCCAAAAGGGGGAAATCAGCCTCAAATGCAGGTATCTTAAGTTCACATTATTGACTAAGACTTCACTATACAATGAACAGTATTGAGAGGGTGATTCATCTTATCCTAATGTGGAAGCTTAGGTCACTGTCCTGGTTCAGCCAGGATAGGGTTAATTTTCACCAGGAGTTGCTATTCGATACCATGCTGACATCATGTCCGGTACTCAAGGCGCGGACAGAGCAGTCCCGGCTTTGTCTCACCCGGGCTGCCTCGCTCTGTGTCTGTAGCTGTATCCACGCGGTCTGTACCTTTATACCTCTCGTTTTGTACATTGTTATCCCTGTTGCTGTTATTGTTGTTGTGATTGTTGCTTTTGCATCGTTGTATTAAATTCTCCTTATCTCAACCCGCAGGGTTTGTATTTTGCTACCTCTCCCGTTCCCGTCCGGGGGGGCGGCAGCTGCCACGTGGTGCCCGGTCCCGGCAGGGTTTAAACCACCACAGTCACATAAAGTCATTTACACTCCAGGAAACAAAATTTAGGCATCTGTATCTGGTATTGTATCTTACCTCTATGTGTCTATCTGTCTCTGTCTACCTCCTCTCCACAAAGCCCCGTTTCCCAGTCAAAGAAGGGAATGAGACTGATTTGTCATGTGGAAGGTCTCAGATTTGCTGAGTTGAAAGGTGGGATTCTCTTTCCTAAAATCTAGTCCTATTCCCTGAGAATTCCAGGCAAACTAGGCCAGCACTGAGCCAGAAAGAGTAAGACCAGCAACAGAAACACTGCTAGCTGCTGTGATTTTATTTATATGCCTACCACCCCCATTCTTCTCACTGAAGAACCTTCCTTTTGTTCAAATCTGGAGCAATCCCCAATGCAGGTGCAAAGGGCTGCAGTTTGAAGGAACAGGAGAAAGTGGAGAAATGTAAATTCCCAGTTAACCCTCTTCTCTGATTAGTGTTACTGGGAAGGGGGAGAAAGGAGGGGGAGGAAGAGGCTGCATAGGTTGAAGCAGGAAGCAAGATTTATAACCTCAGCTAGAGTTTAATTCTATTAATCATTAGCTAGGGGGAGAATCCAGGTGCCTCCCTTGGCGCTGGAGGTCTCCAGCATCAAAAAAGAGGAAAAACATGGGCCCTAACATGGTTATGTCTCCAAAGTGCATGGATATGGCTCCACGCACAGCTGGGTAGAACTGAGAAAATAGTATTTTGTATAGCTGGGTTTTTTCCTAATATTTCTATGTTATTATATACTTATAGTTAATATTTGCAGCTATTTTTATAGCTAACATGCGGTTTAAGATAACATATTTTAGTCATTCTCACACTTCAGAGATTGTTAACTGCGCTACTTGTTCTCCTGGTTGTGACCAGAAGATTGAGTGACACAGAAGGAAGGGGAGAAAAATGGAGTAGGTCAAAAAAGGCCAATGCCAATAGTACAAATGCATATGAGAAATTACAGCAAGACATCTCTAAGCTTTTTTACCCATTCTCCCATGCATTGGTTTAGATTAAAATATGAGGGAAAGCAATGCTTGAGGGATCCTGTCTTCTTGAGAGAGAGTGCTGCCTGTACAGCATTTCTGGATGAGAAGTGCTGACAATGTCCTGTTGATCTCTCCTATTGACAGATTGGTCCTGTTGCTGTGATGCAAACACCTAGCACAGGTTTATGTAACACATATGTTGTTAGGCCAAGTGAAGCCAAATTTCTTCACTCTCTTTCCCTTTTTTGGCTAGAAGACCTAGCTGTTCCTTTTTTATATAAAAGTTAGTCTACTGTCCCCATCTTGGTGTCTGGATGCTTTATTTATTATATTTATCCTCACAAAACCAGGCAGGCAACTACTATCTGCTCCCATTTAGTAGCTGAGAGAAGGAAGCCGAGAAAAAATGAGGTCAAGTCTTGTAGAGCCAAAGTAGACAAATCCAAATTTTTAATACAGCTGAAGCTGCTCCAGGCCCCCATCAGCTGCCATCTATCCCGCTGTACCTCTTAGTTGTGTCACCTGGACTGCCTCAGTCATGCTGAACTGCAGAGGTGCCCAAGGGGCTGTGGGCTGCTGATCTCATGCATCCCAGTATATGCTCCCTGGGCCACATCACAGTCTTGTAGATAATGAGATCCAGAAAGTAGGTACCCCCAGACAGTGAGATGGGCTACAGGTTGGGAAATGCTAGCTAGGACATGGATAAGGAAGAAGACTTCAGTCCACTTCCCATCTGATTTGTGGCCACAACTTGAATGTGGATCTTCCCTATGCCAGGATGGTGATTACTTCACAGGTATGAAGGGTGAACATCCTTGTATCAATGACCTTCTCTTGGGTCACTTTTACCTTCATGTCCTGTGTTTCTTTCCTTTAGACTCCTGCAGAGTCCAGAAGACTCCAGTTGTACCTGCCTTCCTTCCTGGTTTCCCATTAAAATGATGACAAGCAGTAAAGAGAAGAGAAAGCCCAGGCCACAGCTTACACCCCCATGAAGGAATATCTCAGTGCACACACCTCCGCTCCTAGGGATGTCTCCAAATATATGATCTCATGTTTTCCTCTTATATTTGTAAAGTCCATTTGAATATATTAGCTCCTCCTGATAATGATTTTCACGAGCCCTTTATTTAAAATGCTGCTTGTACGTTAAATTTGTCCTGTGTAACTTGAACTCCTGAGAGTTCCAAAACCCAGCATGTGATAGGCATAGTTGACTGGCTACATGCCAGAAAGGAACAGAGTTGTGCAACTACTCATTATAAGATTATAAAATAATAGCACTCTAGTAGCAAACAAGCCCAACGGAAATGTTACTATGCAAAGTTTTGACTTATTCATATTATGAGAAACCAAAGGGCACCTTCAACTCAGCTTTATGTTTAATTGTTAATATCCTTTATCATGTTACGGTAATTCCTCAGGCAACCAGGCAGATGTGAAAAACTTTCCCTTCCTTATGACTGACTGTGAAATCACATACTCTAATATCAAACTTCAAGCAAAATGACTATATTGCATGTGTAAGCAAATATGAAAAATAATTCTACAATAACTAAGTTTTTGTTTAACTTTGTGCCAAAACAGGCTGCTAGATACATTGCCTTCTTCATTAAATTGACTTCATCAGAAAACCAAACAGAAGGAAAAGCTCTGGAGAGACAGTATGCTAAAACAAGATCTGATTGGATCCTAAAAAAATATAAATAAAGGAAACATGGAGAAATAGATTTGATATTCTTCCTGAAACTCAGGTTAGGTTTTCCTCCTCTTATTATACTCCACAAAGATGTCTTTGCACCAAGCTATGGAAATAACTCCCATCCAGGCCTTTGGTACTCTTTTCTCTTGCTTTAGAATTGTTTCAAATTTGTGCTCACTTGGCTATGTTAATGACAAAAAGCAAGACAATATTGGGACATCCCAGAATATAGGAAGAATCATTAGGATCACAGAATAATTGAGATTGGAAGGGAAGTCATTAAGTATTAATTACCCAGTGCTTACAGGAGGGCCAGTTAGCTAAAGCTGCTCAGGTCTTGTGCAACTGAGTTTTCAGTATCTCCAAGGATGGGGATCCCACAACCCCTCTGGGCCTCAGTCTAACCATCCTCATGATGATATTTTTTTTCCTAGTATCTAATCAGTTTGCCTTGTTTCAACCTGTGTCCATTGCCTCTTGTTCTACCACCTTACACATCTGAGAAGAGCCTGGCTCCATCCTCTCTGCAGTCTCCCATTAGCTAGGTCCAGACAGTGATAAATTCCTCTTGAGCTGTCTCTTCTCCAGGCTGAGCAGTCCCTCCGCCTCTTCTTGTCTGTCCTGTGCTTCAGCCTTCTGACAATTTTGGTGGCTGTGTGCTGGACTTGCTCCTGTAAGTCTGTATCTTATACTGGGAGCCCCAAACTGGACACAGCACTCAAGATGTGGGCCTCACTAGTGCTGAGTGGTGGGGAAAGATCACCTCCCTGGACTTGCTAGCTACACCCTTGCCAAAGTCCCACTGAATAGCAGCCCTGCTCTCCAGTGTATTGATTGATCCTGCAGTTGAAACTTGCAGTACCCTCTGTCCCATTGCCCTGGTCATTAATAAAGGCATAAAACACTATTGGTCCTAGTATAGATCCCTGAGGCACACTGCTGGTAACTGGTCACTGGTTGGACTTTGTACAACTGATTGCTTACAGAAAACCCTTTGAGTCCAGCAGTCTAGCCAATTTTCCACCCACCTTATCATCCACTTATCTAGTCCATATCTTGCTAGTTTGGCAATAAAGATGTTGAAGAAAACAGTGTCAAAGGCCTTGCTGGAGTCTAGGAATATGATGTACACTTCTTTCCCTACAGCCACGGAGACAGTTATATCATCATAGAAAGTGTTCAGGCTGAAAGGGCACAATTTGCCTCTGGTAAATCCATGCTGGCTCTTCCAAATCAATTTCTTGTCCTTCCTGTGTTTGGAAGAGGCTTGTAAGAGGATTTACTGTATGATCTCTCCAGGGACTGAGCTGAGTTTGACCAGCCTCCAGCTCCCTAGATTCTCCTTCTTGTCCTTCTTGAGGATGGGTGTGGCATTTGCCTTTTCCCAGTCATTGGGAATCTCATTGTGACCAATGACAGAGAGTGGCCTTAAAGTCACATAGGCCAGCTACCCTAGTTCCCTGGATGTCTCTTGAACAGCAAGCCTACATTTTTCTTAGCTCTCATCTTGCTGCAAATTTACTTACAGAAGACTCACTTGTTGTCCTTCATGTCCTTTGCTAGATCCACCTCCAGCTGGGCTTTGGTTTTCCTAACCCCATCCCTGTATGCTCAGGCATTGCCTCCATACACCTCCCAGGTAGCCCAACCCTGCTTTCTGCTTCTTTGTATTCTCTTTTTCATTCTAGTATCTCTTTGAATTGGAACCACTATACTAGTAGAACTTTAGACTGTTTTACACGGGCATCCCACTGCAAATTCATACAGTAAATAGACACTTTTCATCCTAAATTCCTTTAGAAGTAAAAGTTTCTGATTTTGTTTCCATTCTATTTCTGATTACTTCCCATCTTAATTTCATTCTATTATTTTTAGCTTGTCTTCATTTTCTCTAAGCATCCTAATATCACCTCTCCCTTGATTTCTCGCTGACACCACCTCCAAATTTAAAGTTAATTGATTTTTGTAAAGTAACATCCACGTATTCCCTTGAACCTATGTTGAGACAGTGTAACAACGGGGGACTGAAAAAAAAGTATATATGTATGTTATGCTCTGACTAAACAATTGTATAATTGCATTGCCTTTAATTTGCTACACCTGGTGTTCATTTAATCTAGTTCCCAACTATATGAACTTACTACATTTAACTGGATATGTCAGTATTTATAAATATATATTTTTAAAAGCTTGTGATGCCATCCAATCTGAATCAGTCTTTACCAGCTGTGTCTTACTACATGAAGTATAGGCTCTTGGGACAAGGCTGTATTTTCAGATCTGTATTTTCAGGTATCGTCAAGCTAACAGATGAGACTTTCCTCATTCTGCCTTTTAAGCCAAAAAGAATACTGTGTGGCTATACCATTTGTTCTCCCTTACTTGGAGTTAATGAGGTGATGAACAGATTTGGCTGAGTTTCCTGGGAAAAATAAACAAACAAACAGTATGTGGCTACTCAGAATATATTTTTTAGGTGAGCCAAACCATCTCCGTCTCCACTAAGACCTAGTAGGCTTTTATACTTCCAGTACCTTTGGAAGGGAGGAGCCTGGTCCAAGGACCTTGCCCTATCTTGTATAAGCAGGAGAGCAATGCCTGGTGCAGAAAGGACCAGGGAATTCAGCAGAATTACTTAGAGTATAGTTTCATGTATATAAATGTTTGCAGTTTTGGCCTTATAATCCTAATAAGTTTCCAATCATGTTACTAAATTCAGATTTGGGGTGAAGTTAGAACTTCTCCCAAAAATCCCATTTCACTGTTCTCTCACATACCCATAAACTAAAGCAAAATCTCCATCCAATATTGCCTAAACTTGCTATTATTCTGACACTTGTGATGCATTCAGTTTATTCATGCAATAGCTGCACATGCGTTTGAAATGTAAATTTACTAATCTTATAAAAACTATTGCTTGATAATCTAAGGGCTTGTGGCCAAACAAAGGATCTACAATAATAGGAGTGGTAATATGTGCTGTTGTCTATGCATACAGTTCCATTTTCAAATGACTATAAATAGTGTATGTAACAACGAAAATAAAACTGAATAATTAATAGAAAATTCACACCTCTTGCTGTTATTTTGATCATTCATTTTTATTTACTATCAGGAGTTAGGTGGAGGCAAACCCCCATACTTTCATCCTTTCAATTTTCTTAACAGAATACCAGCTTTAACAATGTATACAGTAAAAAATATACAGTTCAATTGTGTATATTTTTTTCTCCTTTATGCAGGAAAGCTCTTTCACTAGGTAGTATTGAACAACTAGGATAGCAGTAGTTTTCACATTAAACCCACACACTTTTTTTCTTCTGAAACATGGGTCTGTCTATGTGTCTATATCTATCTGTCTGTCTGTCTATCTATCTATCTAATCTATCTATTTGCCTGCCTGCCTACCTGTCATCTGTCTTGAAGACAAACATGCAAGTCTTTTGTCCTCTCTACAGCACTTTTTCATATTCAGCAAAAACAATTGACTTCACTTTAAACCTTTGGATTAAAGGGGGAAGATTTACATTCCAAAAGCCCCATTTCTGAAGGTTCAATCAATCTTAAGGATTTTGTCCAGAAAACAAAGGGAAGGTGGAAGAAAAGATAAATGAAACAGAAGTTCTTAATTTTGCAAATTATGTTCTTCCTCATAGCAGTTGGCTCAAAACACTTTTCTGAAAAATGCTTAAATCTTGTAAGTAGCCTGATTTTTTTGTTAAAGCTTTAATTAAGATATCTCCTCCCCAAGATCATGAATCTTAAATGCCGAGCCACACTTTGAATCAAGCGTTTTAACAGTCATTCATTGTGTCTGCAACAGTGATTTTTGTTTGAGCACCTGTGGATTTTTGTGTATGTTCGTGATGTGAAAAGCAATGGTCACTCCTCTGCTGTACACCACCTATCTGAAGCTTAACATCACCTGGAGCAGTGCAGTGCTGTTATGATCTCACCATGCCCGGAAGGTATCCAGCTCCAGTCAGAGGAATGTCTGGGACCTTATCTCTACTGTGAAAAAATGCCTGAAGTTAGAAAGCAGAGGTCTCTCCAGGATCACTTTATTGCCCTCTGCATTCCCTACCCACCACAGAAGCAGCTCTCGCTGGAGCAAGGGTTGTCCCAGTGGAGCATGCCTCAGGCAGTGCCCCTCCAAGGGGCCCTCGGCTCAGAGCCCCTGTTTGCTCTTAAAAATTTCAGTTGTTCAAACCGATAGCCAGGGCCACATTGCAGATATTAACTGTACTTCACCTGTGTTGCAATTGAGGGCAAAAATGAGCCTTTGCAATCTTACACTTGTGCTTTTAAGCAAGATGTTCCACCAGATTAACTGCAAGAGGAAACAGTCAGTTGTAAGCTATGCACACTTGTCCACACTGAGCTATGTAAAGTCAGCCTTTGTTGATAAGGACGAAGGTACATTGTATTCCTTTAAAAATGGGGTACATTTCTTAGGATATGGTGAAGAATCAAACTGGATTTTTGAAGGAACTGGCTATTCCTGTTAATTTTCAATGTATTAATTTTTGTCATTTCAGCACGGTCTATGAGAAGCTGAGTGCTCATTGTAGTTATATAGCTGATCATATGAATAATCTCTAAGGTTATAATGTTTTTATATAGTAATAAAAGTAGACTTCACAACAAAATGCAGATCAAGAGCATTCCAAAACCCTTTCTTTATTGACAACACACTCAGAGAGAAGGTTTCCCCTTTCTTTTGTGTTAATAGGTGGGTTTCTATTATGGAGATACATTTTTAGAAGAGCCTGAGTGCAACAATGTGATGGTTTTGCAAATTGAAGATCAGGAAAAGATGGTGGGAATTGAAAGACCTGGGGCAAAAGAGGAGGAAACTGGACAGGTCATCCATGTTGATTTTGTTGGAAAAGCGAAAGACGGATGTGGATCACATAGCCAGACATAAATGGAAGTGAGGCAGATGTCCAGGTCAGCAAGTAGCTCATGTCCACATTTAGGCCACCCCTGCCAGCACATCTCACCCTCTGTTAATATGACGAAAACAGCCCTGGACTTTTCACTTCAGCTACGTAAGAGGGAAAAGAAAGCTGCCAAGGGGGACATCAGTACACCTATTTGGTGCTTGGGTCTATGTAACGATACTGTCAAGCAAGCTCCATCACACATAAGTGTGATTAAAAAGCAGGTCATCTGCAATCACCCTGCGGGGTGGGAATAACAACCTGAAGGAAAAAAATAATGTGAATTTTAGTTTACTGTCATGGAATAGAACAGAGAGAGGTAAGCCAGATATAGCACCTTCTATGACGCAAACCATTCATGGCTATGTCACTTTATATATTAGGGTGAAATTTTGGGTTTGTTGTAGCTTTCACAGAAATAAATTTTCAGAATTGATTTAAGGATTTTTTTTACTTGCCATTTTATTAATTTTTAATTTATACACATTAACATTTGATGTTTCTATATATGCACCTTGCCAGCATCTACCTCAGCAAAAGCCTCAAGTAATTTGAAGACAAAGTAGATCTCACTCTTATAGGAGGGGGGAAATAAAATAATAAAATAGCAATCTATCAAAGCCTCAGTTCTCATAGTAGATTTTGTTAAGAAAAAAGAGAGGAAGAAAGCATAAGCTAACAAAAAGAAGGCATGAATAGGGAAGCTTCTTTTTTTAAAGCAACCAACCAGGATGGGCAGAGAAATAAGGGAAGTAGAGGGCGGGAAGGTAGTCTCCAATAGCAAATGAAGTCAGAACTTTGGGTGAATGAAGAGCTGTAGCTTGCACCTACTGACTGTTACGATATCATAGAGTCATAGAATGGTTTGGGTTAGATGGGACCTTAAAGATCATCTAGTTCCAACCCCCCTGCCCTGGCAGAGACACCTCCCACTAGACCAGGTTCCTTAAGGCCCCATCCAACCTGTCCTTGAACACTTCCAGGGATGGAGCATCCACGACTTCCCTGAGCAACCTGTTCCTATGTCTCACCACCCTCAGAGTCAAGAATTTCCTCTTGATTTCCAATCTAAATATACCCTAATATATCAGTATTTATCCCAACGCCATAACTTCTTCATTTGTATGTGACCCCTTTTTCAGTTCATCTGCTTATATGGCCCCGAAGGCCCCAAAGCCCTATCTTTTCTTGAAAAACTCTAACCTTTGTAGCCCATTTTTTAACCGTCTTGTTATCCAGAGACATTCTCAATCCACAAACTATATATAGCTCATCAGGCCAGTGTTTCTCAGTGGCTTGAAAGAACTGCTGACCATAAGGCTTGATGGTCTGGTTAGCTGCAGTCCTGGTCACAGGACAGCCCATGGCACCACTGATACTTAGTAGTCAAGCCTGAAGGCCCTCAAACAGGTCAACTCTTTAGGAATAAGTGAACGCTGCTTACAGTGTGGTATATTTTAGGGATAAATATTTATGCATGTTTTATTTAAATTTGAATAACAGAGGCAGTTGGTGGTGAGGCACGAACAACATTTGGTCTACTGTGGTGTGTGAAATGCTGCATTAGATCTGAGTTCTTTTAGTTCCTCCTAAGGGATGCATGACACTGAAAAACCCAAAGAACAAGAATGTGTGCAAGGCACCAGTGATAGATATTGTCCTAGCACCTCATACCCTTGGGCAAAAGTGTCTGAGAAAAACCCTTACAAAAGTGTGTCCTGCAACCTTAACTTATGTTTAGCAGAATGGGCAGGACATGAACTAGTTTCTGAAGCACAAAAGAGCACATGCTAGCTTTAGACTTGCTAACCCACATGAAAAAAACAGGAAAAAATCTACAATGTGACACAAAATAGCTGTCTTTCTGTTTGTTTCCCCCACAGCTTTACTGAAACAAGTCTTTCAAGTCATCTTGTGGCAGACTGTTTTATGCAATAGTCCATTAAATATTTGTCGGATGAGAGTTGTTTCTACATCCCGTTTTTCCTGAAGTTGGTGCACTCCTAGTGTGAAAAGCCTGTTTCAGCTTTCTGTCCCTTTGAGGCTGATAGTGCAGGCTAACCCCCCAAGAGGCTATCTGTCCATCAGTCTCTGAAGAATGTTGAAGATTTCTTTTGTAGTGAATCTCTTGATCTTCTGTTTCTCAAACCTTCCTACAGGAGTCCTATTCCCTAATTTCACCCTTATATGATGCTTTGAGTTCAGATGGCCTGGGAGGGGCCAAACAGAGGACACATTTGATGCAGGCAGTGTCACAGAGTCAACAAGACTCTTCTCTGAAAAAGAATTGGTTTTTTTATTCAGAAATCCAGGTCAAAGTCGTTTCCCTGAGCAGGTCCTAATGGAACAGTTCAAAGAGACTGCAGGGACAGATGAACAGCCTCCAAGATCTGAAGCACAGGGGTCTGCTCTAATCCCACTCACATCCCTTCTCATGGAAAGCTGCTGCTGCTCTGCTGCAGGTTGGGATGTGGGTGGGTTGCTGGTGTTCATCAGAGGTGAAAATAGCCTGTCACTAGCTGAGATCTGAGCCAGGTCTTGAGGGACCTTCCCCTGCTCAGGTCAGCGACAGCAGAAAGAGTTACTTCCTTAGAAAGGATGTGTGTCTTCCCAGTCTAATCATGGCACATTTAGATGCAACTCTGTGTGTTTAAACATCTGTGTATAGGTCTGACTCTCATGCACTTCCTTGCTATATTCAGCCCTCATTGTGGATGTGAGATCCATTCTGGACAGTCTTCTCCACTGACCTCCTGACTGAATAACAGATTCCCCCTTCCAAAATACTAATTTTTGCTGCATATCAGGATTATTCTTTAATGGAGAGGCACAGATTTCTTCCTTCAGAATCCTGCAAGTCTTTTTGTCTTTTTTTTTTTTGTAGTTGTATCCTTCATGGAGTCTGCCACTGCAGCCATGGATGGCAGCACAACATGACATGGACCATCTGCAAATGTCTTGGGGAAAAAAAGAAACATACCCGCCTCTTTATCCTGAGGAGCTGAGCCTTGAAACAAGACAACTGCTTTGACAAATGCCAGACTGCACTTAACAGTTCCTTTCAGGAGAGCTTGGACATTGGCTAGTAGTGCACTTGAACAGCCCTTATTTTGCAGTAAGTACAGAACAGTCATCATGAGCTACAGGTAGGACTCACAGTGCTGTAGGTGACCAGATCACTTAAGGGGAGGAATGCTAAAGAACCACGGTGTAAGGGTAAGGCATATTGATCTCAGCTGTGAACCTCTACACACTGAATAGCACCTGTAAGCAGAAGAATTTTACAAGGTATCTTCACTAAGACAGGGATCATAACATACCCAACCTATACTAGGTGTTTTGTCCTAGATGAAAGTACAGAGTGTACCCTCAGCAAGTTTGCTGATGATACAAAACTGGGAGGAGTGGCTGACACACCAGAAGGCTGTGCTGCCATTCAGTGAGACCTGGACAGGCTGGAGAGTTAGGTGGAGGGGAACCTCATGAAGTTCAACAAGGGTAAGTGTAGAGTCCCGCATCTGGGGAGGAATAACCCCATGCACCCATACAGGTTAGGGGTTGACCTGCTAGAAAGCAGCTCTACGGAGAAGGACCTGGGAGTTCTGGTTGACAAGAAGTTAACCATGAGCCAGCAGTGTGCTCTTGTAGCCAAGAAGGCCAATGGTATTCTGGACTACATTAAGAAGAGTGTGGTCAGCAGGTCGAGGGAGGTTCTCCTCCCCCTCTACTGTGACCTGATGAGGCCACATCTATAATGTTGTGTCCAGTTCTGGGCTCCCCAGTTCAA
>VYZX01018885.1:0-58164 GCA_013401335.1 Brachypteracias leptosomus | reverse complement strand
TTGGGTCCAGTTCTGGGCTCCCCAGTTCCAGAGAGACAGGGAACTACTGGAGAGAGTCCAATGGAGGGCTACAAGGATGATTAAGGGACTGGAACATCTCTCTTACGAGGAAAGGCTGAGAGACCTGGTTTTGTTTAGTCTGGAGAAGAGAAGACTGAGAGGGGATCTTATAAATGCTTATAAATATCTAAAGGGTGGGAGTCAAGAGGATGGGTCCAGACTCTTTTCAGTGATGCCCAGTGACAGGACAAGGGGTAATGGGCACAAACTTGGAACACAGAAAATTCCACTTAAGCATAGGAGAAAATTCTTTACTGTGGGGGTGATAGAGCACTGGAACAGGGTGCCCAGAGGTGTTGTAGAGTCTCCTTTTCTGGAGACTTTAAAAACTCATATGGACACATACCTGTGCAACCTGCTCTAAGTGAACCTGCTTTGGCAGGGGGGTTGGAATCGATGATCTCCAGAGGTCCCTTTCAACTCCTACTTAGATTTTAGTACCTTCTTAAGGCAGGCCTGAATAAATGTCAAATTGGCACGTGGTATTGACATTCCTAAAGAAGATGGAGAAGCAAGCCCAAGGATGAATGGGGATGCCAGATCTGCAGTTGTCCTCAGACTGAACATAGTTGGTCATTTCTGGAAATTGCCCAGAGAAGTGGTAAATGCCCCATCCCTGGAAACATCCAAAAAGCCAGCTCAGGCTAGGCTCTGAGCAACCTTATCTAGGTAAAGATGTCCCTGCTCAGTATAGGGAGGTTGGACTAGATGACCTCTAAAGGTCCTTTTCAACCCAAAAAGTTCTATGATTCTATTAAATACTTCTCAAAAAGCCTCACAGGCTTTACAGTCTACATCTCATCTTAGATTAGAGGTTTTCTGAGTGCAGTAATGAGAACACTGGCAAAGTTTCACACAAGTACAGTGAGTGCTCTATCTGCACCAGGAAGGAGAAACAGCTCCTTCTTGATTTGGCATGGATTTGTAGTACTGGATAGCTTGTCTATTTTGTTTTTCCAGGCAAGGTTTCAGTAGGTCACGTATGATATTGGGCAGGGTTCTTTTATTCTCACTTATGAGCTGACGTAAGCCTGCATGGACCATGTGAGGTGAGGGAGAGCGGGTTAAAGCTCTTGATTTCAGGCTTAAAGTCCAGCTTACTCTAAACTCTCCCATAACACTTCCACTGGCTAAACTAGGCTTCTTCCAGATCTGCCATACCTACCCACTAGCCTTTGAACCTTAGATAGCACATATCTGAATACCTTTTGATGTGTTAAAAAGAAAACTCTATTATAGGTCTATCTTTCTTGACAAACATTCCTAGGACAGAATGGAGGGAAATCCCATTGAAGCCCGTGACATTTCCTAGAGTGATTAGCAGTAGTTAATGCCATTGCTATACCTTGTGCTCTTCTAACTTCTTTCAGCATATATTTTATAGTTCAGTCAAAACACCCTACTGATCCAGAACTTGTGGGTGGTAGCCAGTCATCCTGGGTGGCTCAGTCAGCAGGTTTTTGTGTCTTTTATGCGAAAGCCAGAAGGGAAAATCAAGTTTCTGATCCGTAATCCCCCTAGACAATAGCCTCATCAGAAGGTAATTTGCAACTGCTCTGCTCCTGAGGGTCAGAAATACTGGCCTGAGGACAGTATGTGCTGTGAGGACCATAGTCTTACATATAACCAAGTATGCATTTCAAGCACTCACTGGAACAGTGTTGCTTCCAGTTGCTTCAGTAGATACCCACATTTATGAGGTAGTTCCTGACTTGGGCAGTCTGGAGAGGGTTACCTAAAAAAGGCTTTGGTGTTCTTGTGGACACTTGACCAGAAAGAAAAAAAAGAGAAAGAATCTAAAAAGCATCTGAGAGAAAGCAAAGTGCCTCAACTTTCTTTTTTGACCCTACAGGCTAGTGACTTGCAGAGTGACTCTGCTGCTTTGGAAGCCCTCTTGAGCACAGCCACGAAATCTTTTTCACACTGTGTAACCAGTTTCCTATAAAGCTGGCTGAGATGTTTGTTCTGTGTACATTGCATCAACATTTTCTGAAAGTCCCACCAAAGATATTACCTTCTTGTGGGTTTTAAACCAATCTGTGACCAAACATGTGTCTACATACATGTGTCTACCTACAGCTCCTGTAGGTAGGATATGAAAATTTCCTAGCTGAAAACAGAGAATTGTTGCTCCTGGGAGGGAAAGACTGTTTGCGGGTACAGATCTGACCTTTGCAAGGTTGTTTTCCTTTCTGAGTTACCAAATCTTTCTGGATCACTGTGTGCTTGCATACCATGTCTGACAGCAAGAAATCCTACACTGTTAGCAAGTACTTGCAGCACTAGCCTACCCCTATTTTAGCTTATACTACATTTCACAGCAGTATAGTCCATATGGGACCTACTCTGCCCCAGGGGGAGTAGACTAAGCCCTACATCCTCAGCCTGCTGCGTATGGCTCACATCTTCCATTTACTTACCTCTGGACAACCTACACCTGGGTTTATCAGGATAGTCTACCTATGGAGATGGACAGATACACAATCCTAACTTAGCAGGCTTGCACCACAAGTCTTTCCTGGCTGTAAAGCATGGCAGGTGTGCTTATGTCCTCCAGGGACTTGGCATTGCCTCTCCCTTCGCAAAACAAGCAGGCTTATCTCAGCCAACAAAAATAATTTTTGCTACCTTAGTTCTTCCTCCAGAAGGGAGCATCTGAAGAAGTTGTTAAAGGGTTATTGCTGGTCTTTCTGAGAGCCCTTTGAGGATGATGGTGAAGTGCCTCCATGCAGAAACACTAGCACTAGTCTTCCTTGTTCACATACAAGTGTGTGAAATCTCACCACAGTTAAAACCTGCTGGTTTTGCCCCTTTTGGAGCCTGACAGATAGCCTGGGCATCCCATCCAGGTAGCAGTCTAGGCAAAGAGCCCTATTGCCCGTGAGACTATTAGGATAGGATTGCCCCTCTCTCATGGGATGGAAGGAGTGCCTTTACAGTATTTCCTGCTCACACTGGTTTGGGTTTTTTTTTGGTAACTTTTATAGCCACAATTTGTGCTACAATTTTTGGATTAGTGCAGATGGGTTGCATTCAAAATACACACGATCAAACTATCCTGGGTGCACAGGATGCAGGAGATGTAGGAAGCCCCCCTGAAGTCTTTTTACAAGTGGCTAATTGAATGTTTGAAGGTCAATCTGTGCTGAATGAAATGACTAGCGGGCATCTGGGCTAATTTGTTACCTTTAGCATATCTAAGACAAAAATTTCAAGACTTCTCAGATAGGGCTCAAACAAGTGGTGTATTGCTGAAGTACAGGTCCTCTCCTGAATCACTAGCTCCATACCCACCCTTCTGGGCATGTAATGGGCTGTTAAAGGTCTGGCTATTTTGTGGATTCATTGCCTTAAAGTCATCTAATAGTTCCCAACACTTACAGGGTAAATTCCACTCTGAGTCTCAACACTGTTCTCTGCAAGGATACCAGGAAAATAATATTTTATGGGTGGAATCCCACTGTTCCTGTTTTAAGTGCAGTCCAATGTTAAAGAAAAATATATATTATAAACCTCTGTATGTTGTCTACCCCAACCAAGTGTTGCCAATGTCTATGACAAGCACTATGGTGAGATTCCTGTTGTTCTTTAAGAGATTATTGGGCGATCCAACCCACTGCCCTTTGAATTAGTTTCCGAGGTCTGAACCTTCATGTATTTACCAGTTGACTCTCCCAGTTTCTGTGCCGCCACTCTCTTGATAAGCCAATCTACCTGGGAGCAAGCCTGGAGAGCTCAGGAAGCGGCAGGACACAAAAGCACCAAGTTCTTGCATCACTTCTGAAGAACTCGTTGACTCCTGAGCAGACTCTCTCTCGCCACCCCCCATGCCCAGCACAGCCAGTTTAAGAAGCTGACTCCTTGTTTGCATACAATAGGTGCCTTACAGCATTCCCACTATGTCCAAAGGTGTGAAAATCCTCTTTATCAGGCTGGAGTAGTTGGGTAGAACTAAGTTCACTGGCAAGAGGGCAGAGGGTTGTTTTGTCTTGAAGGTGCAACAACAGAAGGAGAGAAAATAAAGCAAGGTAATATTTTCACTTACTGTATAGTTAATATTAACAGTTGCAACATGTACATAGACACAACTAGAAATTAAACAAAACCAGAGCCATTAATAAGGGGGCAAAACAAATGAAAATGACAAAAACAAACAAATAAAATGTAGATATTTACAATGCGCCTCCCACAAAATTTGAATAAGGGAGGATGGTCTTGAAGTAGACTTTAAAAAATAAAAAAGGAAATGGAAATACAACTCCCCCCAAACAATTAGAACCCAGTTGGTTCAGATACTTGTTATCTATGAGATTAGGTAGCAACGTAACAGAAAAAAAAAAAGTGGCAATATTAATCCAGTGCAGATACAGGAGCATCTTGTTTCACAGACAGTCTTTTGACTCCTCAAGAAAATGTTCTCACAATATTCTGTGTGTTCCTGGGTACTGCAGTACCTATATCTCTGCATGGATAGCAATGCAGTCAACATCATCACAAGCTTTATGAAAACTGGAGCAATACATTAACACTATTAGAAAGGGGATGCTTTGCATGTAGTAGGACGAATTGAACAGAATCATGTGAAATGTGGAATCTGCCTACAAATATAGATTGGTGGAAAATACTTGTTAGGATGACGGGAAAAGATTGGAAGAAAGGGAAATTTGGTCTAGTGTAACAGACACATAAGTAAAATGGTAGAAAAAAGTTTGGGAAGATGGAGAATAGACCCAGACAGGAAATTTTTCATGGGAAATGGACTGAGTAACCTGATTTTTTATGTCTTTTTCCTCCATATCTTCTCTGTGGGTAATAAGAATATGCAGTTTGAAATCTTGTTTAGTAAAGCTACATAAGGAGTTACTATAAAGCAAAACAACTGCTTACTTAAAAAATTTTCAATACAAAAATGTTACAGGAAAATATGGATTGGTGGAAAGAACTGAACTTTAAAATAGCTACAAGTGTGTGCAAAGAACTCCAACCTGAAATTTGATTAATAAATTATTGTAAAGATACTTACAAAAAACCCCACAGGGCAGGAAACTTAGATTTCCAAGTACCTCAAATAGTTCCTGCAGTTCCTGCAGTTTGTATAGCTTTCCAAAATAATATGGTCTACCTACTGCGATTTTTGCTTAATATGTTTTTATTTCAGTTGTAGCATTCATGTGTCTTTGATGATGCTAGAAGTGGAAACATACCCCTGAGCATAGACACAACATGTTAATAAAATTAACTATCAGTTGGTCTACTTCTGTTACGTGATTTCCATCTATGCTATCTATTCTGATTTTGCCTTCAAAAGATAATCAGTATTTTGCAAAGAAACTCTATAGGCTCCGCTTGCCCTATTAGTGATAGTGGTATAGTGTTAAGATCTAAAGCATGGGCTTTGTCAGCTTTGGATATTTATGGAAAAACTCATTTTGTGCAGTGTATATGCCATGTTGTCTAAGTATTTTTCATTGTACCTATTTTGTGAACAGTTTTAAGCAAAACAACAGTGAAGATGCCGGCCCTAGCTGGTATTTTTTTTATAAGGACTGTTGCTGTTGCTACCACAGAAGTATTTAGGAAACGAGGTCCATCACCAGAAGAAACTCGTATGAGCCAGCTTGTACTCCTTTCTCAGGATAGGTTCAAATGACCTTCTGAAAATTACTCACCAGGTGGTTGTACAGGAGTTTGATGACTTATGTCTGGTCAATCCCAAAGAAAACAAATACTTCCATCTAGCTTCATATGAACCTTTGACGTGTTTCAATGTGGTTGGGATTTTGATCCCAAAGGAGTTCTAGAACTAGTAAGAAAAGGTTTGGTGAACAAACAGTTAAACTAACATAAGAATTTTCTCTTCTAAAATTTACTTGCTTAATGCCAAAGTGTTGGCAATTAAGTAAAGGTAGAATTAAAACATCAGTCTTTCACCTCTTCGAGAAAAATAGTAATGCCACAGTTCTCATTATTCACCAGAAACAATCTGTTTTCTCATGCTGGCTTCTCTAAAGATAAGAAGTATTTTGGCTTTGTTTTATTTGCACCTTTAAACGCAAGACTTCTTTACATAGGCAGCAGGAAAGCAAACACAGTTCTTTCTTGAGGAATTAATGTAGCCACTGAACCAGAATAAACCAATGAAGAGAGTCAGACCTAAATTAAAAATTATTAAGTTAGATGAAGAAATGTAAACATATTTTAGTCATTAAGAAGGAAAATGCAGCAAGCAGTTAAGAGCACCAAATGTGTGATGTTCTACACTCCAAAATATAATCATATTGCAAATTGGCTTCATTGAGTCAATTCAGTTAAAATAATAATAATAAAGTCAAGAAAAGTAACTAAACATATTGGAATCAAACAACAAAATCTTGTCTTGAGCACAATCATAAAGTTATCCTGTGAAAAGTTACAGACAACACATCTCGCTGCTTCCATGGAAAGCACAGATTCCTGAATGTCAAGGAACTGCAAAAGTTCCCTCATTAGGAGTATTTGTTCAGAAGTACAGTCACAGAAACTGAAATGTTGTTTTTGTATAGACAAACAGGACTTTTTCATAATTACAATTAAATATATTTTTTCCTGTGTTAATTGCCATCTTGCTGAAGAATATAAACAGGTGCAACTGAACTGCATTTTTACTTGCTTATAGCATGCCTGATCTAATGAACTGGATCAGTATTTTGTTTGTGACCAATTGGTGATTTACAGTTTTCTGACTTCATCTGCACAATTTATCACGGAATTAAAACAATGTCCAATTGTTGATAAAAATCAAGTACTTATACCTGATGCAGGAACGGACTTATAAAAGCTTGCCTAGCTGCAGGTAAATATAAAGAGGACACTTTATAACAGGTTAACCAACAGGCCTCCAAGCACTTTTACAAATATTTGGTTAGATGTGAAAATAGCTATACTCATCCTGGTAATGCATACCATTAATTCCCTTTTACAGAACAGGAAATGGAGGTAGACGGAAACAAACTGAACAAAGTTATACACCAAATCTGAAGCTGAACTAGGACTGACACTAAAAAAACCAACCCAATTCTTTATTATTCAGACAAACAAAAGGCAATTCTTTTTGCTTAGGATTTATCTCTGGTTATCTCATGCAGGTATTTAGAAAATTCAGCTGTTTAAAAGGTCTTGTTACTTTTTTTTTTTTTAAACTTCTGTAGCATCTAACTATTCCCAAATAAATGAAAATCAGTGGTCTTCCTGGTTCTATAAAAACTAAGTTATTTGTTGATACAAGATAAGATGTCATGACTAACATTCAACATTTTAAAAACAAATTATAATTAAATGATCGATTGGGAAGATCTGGCCCCACTAAATCATGCTAATTTTGTCCAAAGTTACATCTGGATCCAAACCATCACTTTCGATTTCTAATTGGAAAAAAAAATGATTTAAGATCTATTGTGGTTTGTTTCTTTTTATTTTTCCAATCAGTATTCTTCCGTATACATCAGCAAAACTAAATATATTTGATTTTAATTTTTATTGAAACACAATTCTGTTACCATTTGTTTGAAGCCAATTGCATAAGAACTGATCAACTTTACTTTTGTAACTTCATATTAAATAAAATATTTTAAAGTGTAAGTCAAATTGTATTTGAGTAATTTCTCTTTGAAAGAACAGTGAGATCAGTCTGCATCGAAACCCGTATTCACTGATGCATTGTAGTTGCTTCAGGCCTATTTGCTGGCACAAGAATAACTATAAACCTGGTTTAACCGGCTGAGTAGTTTGGATTTATGGCTGCTTTGTGTTACAAGTGCAAGACAAAGCTAATGATCACATCAGTGAAAGAAAATAGTACAAATTATCAGGAAAAAAATTGTACAATAAATTAAAGTTGTCATTCAATTTCCGTGCCACAAGAGTAGCATTATTTTAATGTGGATAGCAGGTCATATTTGTAGGACAAATTCTATTCTGATGTAGGAAAATGCAGCTGTATTTACATAGTACTTATTCAGTACAGCCCAAAAAAATCCAACAAAGAATAGTATTTGAATTTTTATTCTCTCTTGTTTTACAATAACAGATGAGAAAACCATTGAAACAGCATGCACCTAAAGGAAAGTTAAGGTCATTTATTATTCCTCACAGTTTCTTCCTTCTGGGGGAGACCAAGGAACTCTGAGACTTTCTTTGTCTCTATACTAGAAAGCTAAACTGGGAGGACAAAAGAAAAAAAAAAATTGAGAACCAAGAATAGCCAGGGAAAATTTCTGTTTTTTCCAACTCTGTAGGGCTTGAAACTCCTAAAAAACTTTCTTAAAGGTTGAGAAAGAAGCGGGAATGTTCACGGGGACACACCTTTCTTATCTCCAGGCACGTGAGACCCTCTCCTTATTCCCAGATAACAGGGTAACTGGTTTAAGGAGTCATGTTTTTCCAGTATGTTTAGTTAATACCTTAATAAAGGACTACCTCCTGTTTCAAGAGTTAGAAAATAAGATGATTTATGAAGATATCTGTACATTTATTTTGATTTTCAAATATACCTACAGCAGGTAAATTTATGTGTGTGTTCTTGGTAATGCCAGCAGATGCAAATGTACTTCCAAAGTCAACATACATTCGGTTTAAGCTTAGTTATTAAATGACTAATTAAGTTCCCAGGTTTGATTTAGTTTTATGGGTGAGTGCATAACTGCAGCTTCTGTTGTAAAGTGTGAACCAGAGCTCTCTTTCATGGTACTGGTGAAAAAAGTACATATAGGACACCACCGCAGTAGGGCATAATGAGATACCTGGTGTGTTGTGAAAACGAAGGAGGTGTTGAGTTGGGTGAGCCAGTTTCTCATCTGAATGTGTTGGAATTTCCCTGGAGATACCTCTGATTCTAGCCCTATTGGTGTGGTAGAAGGAAGTCTCATGCTGTAGTCCCAAAGCTGCAAGGGCAAACTCAGCCAGACATGCTTTGAGTAAGTACTCTGCAGTTTGGCTTTAGAGAGACCTTATCTCCCACTCTCCTGGGGTTTTCATTAGACACTAGAAACACAGGCAAAAATTCAGAAGTACAGCGGAGCAAATGACATGTTGGATATTAATAGAGTAGGAAATGAACTGTGATGACAAAGTGCCACAGAAAGAAAGTGTTTTATAATTAGTGGGTGGGCAGAGATACCTTAAAGAAAAAAGGAGGTGTCATAGGAAGCAAAAGGTATCATGTGGTAGGATGTCCAATGGTAGGTGATGCTAGACACTTTGAAAGATCAATTTATTTTACACGATGGAATTCAGATGCTTAGCACCAATCCATAGAAATGTTAACATGTATGTTTGTAAAAAAAAAAATCCAACAAAAAGAAAGTATCCAAACATCCTTCCTCTGCCCGCACACACATAAATATGGAGGGGGAATTGATTCACTGACCATTTAACTATTAGTATTTAAGTGAGAGAAAGGTGTTTGGAGTAAGTGCTGAGATGAGCAGCATTAGGCTGGGTGGGTCATGTTGAAACCCTCAGACACTTGGAACTCTGGGCAGTGAACTCTGGGCTCTCTAGCAAGAGAAAGTCCTTATCCATCAGAGGACTGCTCCTCCCAGAGCAGTTTTCCTCTCTGGAAAACCAAACCCTGCCCTGATCTCTCCTTTAAAGGTTGTTTATAATCCATTAACAAAACGAATACTCAGTATCCTGCTCTGCAGAAGCCAGCTTGCATAATTAAAATACAATAATATATATATACAACTGTTTTGGAAGAGATTACAGGGCCACAAGCTCAGTCGTCGACTACAAAAGACAAGCTGAACAGACCTGACAGCTTCTGCTGCCAAGAGGAGGCAGTGTCCCCCTCCCCACCTCCACTGCCGCCTCCGCTGTTCCAGCTTTCCTGTTCCTTTGACCTTTGTTAGCAAGCTGAGTTAACCTTGGGGAATATTAACCCAGTTTAAAAAAAAAAAAGCTTTTACCACATTAGAGATCTGACAGGCCAACCATTTAGTGAGCCAGATACCAGTATAAAAGAAGAGAGGGAAGAACTGGGGGAAAGAGGATGGGAATGCACTGTACACTCAGCCCTCTCTGAGAAGAAAGGTGCTAACAGGGGTAATCAACAAGCTGCTGGCTTATGCCCAAGTCTTCAAGTCTGTAACTAAGCAGAGAGCGATTCGTTTTAATGGAGCTGCACTGAAAACCCCCACCAGAGCAGTTCTGGCATTGTGTTGTAGCACACAAAGCAACGTGGGTCCTCCTAAGGAGTTTAAAAGTTCTCTGGCAGAGGAGCACACCACTTCTCAGCACAGTTACCTGTTACTGTTTCTTCTGCCCAGTTTTGTTTATAACACCTGAATTCATGTAATTCCTTAAAAGTGTCTACGTTCAGACAACATCAACTTTCAGAGGAACCAGCCTATATATTTTATACCTTCCTTTCTACTGTAGCCATTGTGCGAGAGAGTTGGACAAATTCAAAGTGAGATCCAGGATATACTTGACCTCGAAATATATTTTTTAAACACAAATTGTTATGTATCCTAGTAACTAAGTGAACTTTGAGAGATGAACTAGACATCATTCATACAAGAGTATATAGCCTTCAAATGACTTTCAAGAAAAAAAAAATATTCATTTCCAAAGCAGAGAAATATTCAGGTTCTCCTGTAGAGCCAAATAGATCTTGAGGGATCTCTCCTTGATGATCATGTGGTCACGTCTCCTTGTGGCCATGGTGCCAAGTAACAATTTGTAGGGCAATTTCCCACCATCTTGGTAAGGAAATTTAACAGGTAAAGCATATGACTAGATAGTCTGCTTTGAGGCTAAAATATCTCTTAGCTCTGAAGGACACTGACAGAGTTACTGTAAATTAAAACAAGGACATGCCACACAGGAGGACATGTTAGAGAATCACAGAAGATGACAATGCAGTGCATTTTGGTTATGACTTGGGATGATTTTACATTTTATTGAAGGTGAAATTTGAGGTCCAATGCCTGGAACTGAATCCGTATTTGGAAAAGTACTTAATCTCACTGATTCCTTTTGGGAGAACATGAGCAGAAATAGCCCTATAAAAAGGTTCAGCTGAAAAGCCTAAGCTAAAGTTTAAAGATGTTTCAGCCAATGCTCCTTATGATTTTGTACTAAAGGGTCTGAAGATACATATCTCTCTCTGAATAAACAATATGGAGTTGGAAAAATACTGAAGATACGATCTTGCCTTTTTGGTGCACTTGATGTATTCCTTGATACATATTTGAAAATACCAACTAGCTGCAAACACTTATCATGCCAAACTTGTGTACTTTGTCTTATTCGTACAGAGAAGTTAAGTGTAGCATGCAGCAATACTGTAGCTAATTTGGGGCTGTTACTAAAAGTGAGTGGAATGTCTTCAAACACCTATGTACTTTTCCAGTCATACCCTGAGGTTTTGGGATATAAGCGGACTTTTTTTTTTTTTCAGTGGAGCCCAGCTTTGGCAGAGAAAAACCTCACTCATTTGTAGATCTGCTTTACAGGAGAGTTACCACAAGTCACTAGAGCATTCTATGTAATGTGACAATTGAGATACATTATTTTTTCAGTGTGCCCCTTTATTAAACGGCCCTAAAGGGCAAAAGCAAAAGGTAGTTATTTCCGCGGGCTGGGTATTTTATGAGCAATCTTTATCAGCTCCTGACCTGCCCTGTTCAGGGAAGTGTTGTGACTTCTTATTTGCCTACAACACCCTGAAACGCATGCTATTAAGTTTGATGTGTAAGTTCCAAAAAGGCACGGGCCCCTCACCACCACAGAGCACAGCAGCAAAGCCTGGGACAGGTACGCCCGGAGGAGTCGCGGCACTTTCGCCCCCGGGGGGGGACCTTACACCAGGAGTCACCCTCGGGGTGCCACCCCCCTTCCCTCCGCTCCTTTTGCTTCCCTCCTGCCTGTTTGCTTTGCAGTCGTCCCTGGGAGGAGGAGAGCTGGGGGAAGGGGGAGCCCCGGTCCGGTGCTGTCTGGCTGGGGACGGCTGCCAGCTCCCCGCGGGCAGCAAGGGGTTGCCCGAGCCCCCCTCGCCGGCGGCGGCTCAGCACAGCCGGGTCCCCTCGGCAGGGGGGCGATCCCCGGCCCCGAGCCGAACCCGCCGCGCCTGCCGGGACAGCCGCGGGACGAGTGGGGTGGGCAGCGCCCTCCTCCTCCTCCCCCCCGGTGGCGGCGGGAGGAAGAGGCCTGGCGACGCATCCACCTGGCGGCACCTGCCCCCTCCCCGCCGGGTGACTCCTCCCCGGTCGCAGCGGTCGCTCCCGGCTCGGTGCGGCGCGTTCCATCCCGTCCCTGCTCGGACGGCCACAGGTAAGCGCGGCGCTCCCCGCCGCCCGGCCCAGCTGCGGCCCCGCCAGGCTCTTACCGGGGGCCAGCGGAGCCACCGCGAGGGCCGCCTCGAATTGCGCCTGGGGTTTCTCGCCTTTAATTAAGGAACTTCGGCTTTGCTTTCGGGGGATTGGGGTGGGTGTGAGTGAGTGGAGGACGGGGTGCGGGGGGACCCGGGAGGCACCTGAATAATCGCCGTCCCACGGGGCAGCGGGGCCGCGGTGGTGCCCGGCGGGGAGAGCCCCGCGTGCGCTGCCGGTGCTGGGGCAGCGGCGCCTCCTGAGAGCGACAAAAGGAAGCGCCGGCTGATAAATTCGAGGGGGCACGGAAGTTCCCCCCTTTCCGCAGCGTTTCCCCCCTGCTCTGCCCGGTTGTCCCCCTTTCCGCAGCCGGTTTCTCTAGCGGTAGGTGCAGCCCGAAGAAGCCGCCCTTCCCCGCCGACTAGTGGGCGAGGCAAGCCGGGAGCTCAGCTAGCACAGGAGGGGTGGGTGAGTTTCGTGAAGCGAATAACGCGACCCGACGTGGTACGGGAGGAAAGGTGAAGACTGCTCCTCGCACACCAGAGCTGCCCTACCTGGTACTTGTCGAGGGGGGTTTTGTCCGTTTCTTGCCGTCTTGATAATGGGAGATTACGCAGCGTTTTCAAGGTCGCGGAGCGAGTCGCCTCTCATAGGGAGGGTAAACTAGAACAGCATCTAGTTCTGGGGCTTCTTAGTTGTTTATGAATGTCACCACTGCTTTGGTTTCTTGCAGAAGCGCTAATTTCTGGTTATAGTTGTCACAACTCGTCAAGTAACTTTGGAAGAGTAACTTTGTTGGTACAGTGCCTTCCCACAGTAGCCGTAACATTGACACTTCTGGGCCCAAGCTTTGAATGCTGAAATCAACCCCCTTTGCACCTCCCCTTAGGTGCCTTTACTGATGATGTTAGCTTGCCTGGCCGTCGAGTTTCACCTCAGCTTTCTGGGTGGATGGGTGGATGTCAGTGAGTTTAAGAGACTATTCTCACATTGTGTGTTTGTCCTAAAGTGTCCCTGTTTGCCCTCAGTAAAGTACCAGCCTTGAAGAGTGATTTGTGTTAACTAAGATAGTGTTAGGTGGGGGAAGAGAGGGACATTTGTGGCACAGATCAATGAAACAGGGAAATAATTACAGTTGTCTGTTACCTACGGGTATCAGTGTAAATGTAAAGCCGAAAAGCAAGTGGACTAAGATAAAATTTAATGTCGAACTAGGCCTTAACATGTCTTTTTTCCTTTCATTCTTAAACTTAAACTTAAACAAAAAATTATACTGGTACATAGGAAAGGCAGCCTAGAGCAACTATATCATGGTAGTAAATAAGTTGAAACTATGTTCCAGGATGTTAATGGAAAATCAAAGTGAAACAGTATTCTAGGATGCTGATCAAAATATTTCTTTTGGAGTTGTTATTCCTGGAGATAAGGGCTCTTCCTCCTATGTCAATCAAGGGTTGGTCCACACTGAGTGGTTCCAGTACCTCAGCTGGGTCCATGCTCCTACCTCAGTATTTCTCATGTCTTTAATGCTTGGATCCCTAAACCTGTCTCTGGCAATATGAGCATCCCATGGAGCGAATTTAAAGCCCCTACCAGCAGGCTTGTTTTTCTTTCTTATCTTTCATTGGAAGTCGTTTACAGCTCGTCAGGATTTGTAGTTCACAGGTTGAAAACAGCTGACTTGGACAAATATCTAAATAATTCTGATTCACTCGCGTCACTAGTTTTTATTTTTCTGGGGAGTGGATACCTACATTTGCAACTTGAGTATGCTAAACAAATATTACAGAATCACAGAATCATAGAATGGTTTGGATTGGAGGGAACCTTAAAGATCATCTAGTTCCCACTCCCCCCGCCCCTGGACAGGGACTTCTCCCACTAGGCCAGGTTGTCCAAGGCCCCATCCAATCTGGCCTTGAAAACTTCCAGGGATGAAGAATCAACAGCTTCCCTGGGAAACCTGTTCCAATGACTCACCACCCTCATAATGAAGAAACTTGTTCCTTACATCTTTACATCCTTACATCTAATCTAAATCTCCCCTTCTCCAAGCCGTTACCCCTCATCCTATCAGCTCCTTATTGGGAGATTTTTTTGTCCTTGCCAGAGACTTTGAGTGCTGTAGACAGAGATTTGAATTTTACTGCCAGGAGAGGATGTTATTTGCTTCTGCCATGGAAGAAGAAGGGTGGAGGAAGAAGCAAGGATGTAGTGTAGGGGAAGAAACCATCCAGATTCCAGGATTGCTGTTGCTGCATCCTCTAGCAACACTGTGATCTGTGTACGTGAGGTGGTGGGATGCTGTGGACAGTTGCATGACCAATAGGTCCATCTCCTACCATGCCAGCAAATTTGGTTCTTCTGGGCTCTTGGTCCTATTTCAAAAATGACTTTGTGTTCTCTGGGTCCTACCCCACTCGTCATCCACTCAGCTAAGCAATAGCTTTTCAGCCTCCTTTCCCACCCTACCATTCCTAACAAAGGCATGTGATGTACTTGCGATAGGCTGAGTTTCATGGTAATATCTGTTTCCAGAGAAGACGAATATATGATTATTCCTAGTATGAATAAAGCATCATATTACTGTTTAAAATGAGACTGCTATGCTTAGAGTGTTNCCTTTTTTTTTTTTCCATGTGTAAGTAGTATTAATCTTGGTTTGCTGGCCTTGGGAATACTGTTAGAACTTGTATTTTAGCTGCTGGTAGTGCTTATCAAGAGGCACAGTTTTTTGACTTCTTTTGATAAGTAGTTCCACAGCTTAATGATATTTTAGGAGCTAATCTAGAATAGCTTCAAAGCTATTTCTTAGGGTATCTGAGAATGCCGAGACTCCCTTTGTTGCAACCTTTCATATAAATATTTACATAGTCTCATATAGTTCTCTGCAAGATGTGTAATGTTACTGCGTAGGTATGCTGAGTGGAGCTTACCTCTATTGAGAAGGTTAGCTGAAAGGCCAGGACATTGGAAGAACTCGATTTTGATGACTTTGAGACTTTCAGTTGCTGTTGATTTGTCTTTGACTCCTTCCAGAGGATAAATTTTACTCTGTGGAGTAAATTATATTCACTTCTTTTTTTTTAATCATAGCGATAAAAATATTCAGTACCACTTCCTGAACAAGTATTGAGGAAATCTTGTTAATGAAATGAGATGAAATTTCTTATTTAGTTCCTTTCCTTTTTAATACATAACTGGATTGGGTTTTTTAACCTTTCTATATTATTTGCAAGTCTTGATAATGTTTAGTGCTACTTGTTAAACGGGATTCTTGACCGTGTTTCTTTTCACTTGTCCAGGTAGCAGCGGCAGGAATTGCCCATTGTGTTTTCCTCTCTTCTTTTAATCTCTCTCCTCCCTTTCCACCTTTGTATTATTGTATCATGTTATATTGCATTTAAGATTACATTACCAAATCTTCCAGGTGGTCATAAAGCAATTGGAAATAAAAAAAGTGAAAATATACTTCCTTTCTAGCTGGAATTACTCCTTTGTTATCTTAATGAGTTTTGCCAGTTTGTTCATTTGCATGTGTTATATGTCTTTGTCTGGATGAAGTGAACTGCTGATTTTTTAGATGTGACGCTGTGTTAAGTTGGTGTTCGCAGAGTGTTTGGATGCCTTTAGGCTTCCTCCTTTTAGAAGCTGAACTTGACTTCATGCATTTGGCTTTTAATTGTTCTAGTCCTCTCCCTTCTTCCACATTTGCATGTGTTTGCTTTTACATGGGTCTAACTGTGAAGAATGAGCTTGGGTTTTTCTGGTTGCTGTTTTTGCAATTGTTGATATCTATCACAGAACTCAGAAACAGCTAATCCTGTTTCCATTTCAGGATATAGCACAAAATATGTATTGAAGCAATACGTAAATGCAGGAAACATACTGTTGCCAATATAACTGTTTTCATTGGCCACATTGAATTCACAGTGTAGTGTTAGGATATATGAAAGTAATTATTCCATCCTATTGACTTAGGCATGGAAACAACATATATTGATCTCTCTCTCTCTAAAAACCTGTGGAAACTAATCTAGCTAGCGGTACTTGTGGAACTCTCCACCTCCAAAGCACAGCACTGCTGTTAATTAACAATGACGACATGTTGTGTGCTAAGGAAGTACCATTATTATTTCTTGCATGTAGAACTAGGGTAAAAGCCAACAAGTCTGGTTTCATTAAACAAAATCATGGTTAAATCTTTAGGGCTTCTTTGCTTTTCGTTCTTTCTGTTGTCTTTTTGGAATGTTGGCTCTTGGCTAGCAAAGGACACGCACAGTATGAAGGAGTCACATCCCGGAGCTGCTGTAAGGAGGCAGAAGTGGAGACTCACCTTTGCCCAGCTATAGCAAGCTGAGAGGCTTAGAAATATGTGGTGGTGAGGACCACTTGCCACTGAACAACACAACTCTGTGCTCAGTGCTTTTCCTGCCCAGAGGATAGAGTTGCTGTCACTGTGGTAGGGAGGAGGATGAGGTCCTTTGGAGGACTAATGGTCTAGGAAGTCTATATTCAATTAAGTAGTAAGTTACCAAATGAGATACAGACCAACTCTACTGCAACTGCTTAAATATAAAGAAGTGATCTGTAGAAATCCATAGAAAAACCTAAAAAAACCCCTACTGGATTAAATTTGTTTTGAATTAATATAATATTTTCAAATTATTTTTTTTATTCTGACAACTTTTATTGGAACAAATGATGCATTTCTTTAAATCTTAATGACCCATGTCAGAACTTTGATTATAACACTCCTAAGGCATATGTGAGAAAGAAGCTAAGATATTTCAAATAATAACTGAGCCACAAGGCACTACATTCCACTGTATTCATCAGTATACTATGTCAGTGATGGCTACATGTTTCATACTCGTATTTCCTCTTGTTAGAAAAGTAGCATTATTTCTTTGCTTTCAGAGATATGAAACAAAAGCAGACTTGATTTTGGAGTTTCTGTGTTGCTGGAGGTCCAAATGCTGATTCTGTTCCATCCACTCCGTAGTAAATGGAAGTTTTTGAAGTTCAGGGCCCTGACTGCACATGAGTAATGGGCTCCTTTTATTACTTGAGTATACTTTTTTCAAAACCAGTAGGTGTTAGCAAGCCAACCCTCAAGGCTCTGGCTCCCCAAGCTCTTCAAGCCTTCTGTGGGGGTAAGCTCCATCCCTTACCTAGGGATCTCTGTATGCTTTAACTTCACCAGCTCACTTTACAGGACTCTCGAGGTTTGTTTCTTCAGATGTACCCAGTAAAGTGCCATTATGACTTGGTAGACATCAGGAGGAATGGCTGGCAGTGGGAGGGAAGGATAGTTGTGCCTTTTCACTAAACTCTTCTGCAACAGAATGGGTTTATGATACTTTTATGTGGGATCTATTTAAATCTCTCTGATGTGTGAGGTGAGTTAGAGGGCAAAGTATTGGGCTAAGATAAGACAGACCAGTCTCTTCTAGCTCTGTAGTTGTTGGAATGAGGAGTGTCTGACAGGTCAATTTGTTTCAGCATGACCCAGCTTCCTTATCTGTGAAGGTGTTGCAGTACTCTTGATGTATTTGTGAAATCTTTTGAAGTGTGTCATTGATGTACATTTAAGGAACTAGATGGTATCATTATTAGGTGCTATGCATCAATTTTTGCCTTAAAAGTTTGCAAACTAATGGGAGCCTAGTGGTTTTGTTTTAATCCATTTTTAATAAACTGGCAAATGTGTATGTGTAATAACATGAAAATTTGTATATACCTATGACTTCCCTGTGTTTTGTGGTGCTATAAAGGAAAACCGTTATTACCCAGAAGCTAGATGGGAAATAGATTAACAAGAACTAAATTGGGAATGATGGTTGGAAGCCAGTTAAGCAACAGAGATATTTTTCTTCCTCAATTCCTTAAAAAAACCAAATTAAATAGACAAAAACTGCAAACCAAATCAAAGGAAAAAACCCTAAAACAAACAAACAAAAAAACGGAGGAAGGCCAACATCTGCCAATTTGCAAAGCCTTTCAAATGGTGATGTAAAGAATACTTTGTTTTTCCTTTGGTTATGGTACCTGTTGGCTTACCTCAGAATCACCACCTAGTATTCTTCTGTCTGCTATCACTAAACTTCCTAATCCTCTTTTCCCCCTCTCCTTTACAGAGAACAAGGAATAAAAATACCTTCCTGTGACTTGTTACTTGTCCTCCAAGTCTGGGCAGAGCTACGTTTCCTGACTCTGCTGTGAAGAGCTGGGTAAGAATGGATGCGACATAAAGCAGAAGTCCTGAAGCCTTAGTCACCAATCTGATGGACTTACTGTAAGTGGGAATTAAAACTTATTTTTCATCTGTCTGACATTCAAATAAGAGTTCAACAGTGCGTTATTACTTACTTTTTTTTTGCTAGTGCTTATAAGCAAATATCAGAATCAGCCTTCCTAAATTGTCATGAAGTATTGACATGCTTGAGGAGCCAAGCTGCTGTTGAAATCTGCTTCAGAGTTATTTGCAGTTCAGTTTTGGGTGAGATCACACCTTGGTACAGGCCCTAAAACATAACCTTATACTTCAGGCTGAATTATGCTGTGTCTTAATACAACTGCTCTTTATAGTTGTGGCTTTCATCAGGGGTCATGGCAGTATGCCTGTGTGCAGGGTACAGTTCTGCAAGCTGGAGAAAGGTATTTTTCAGTGCATGACTGAGGCACTTCCTAGGCTTTTTTTTTAATGTAGAGTAACATGATGAGAGGACTTAATAAATTAAATTATTAAAATGATTGCTTTTGGAGGAGCATAACTGCGTATTTTAGAACAGCAGCAGCAAACAGTTTGTTTCTCGTGTCTTTGCTAATCTGTGGTTTTACTTAATGTTAATGTTTAACTTTAAAATAAATGGCTATATGCTTGAAACACTGGACATAGCTACTCTATTTTACTCCATTTGAAAAAACTTTTGTGTGGCATATCGTTTCCCTGCCATGCTTCCCTACCTGGTTTTGGTGTGGTGGCTACAACACACAGCCAAGAAAACAATTGTTTGCAGTGCAGAAGAGTGAAAAAGATGTGGCTTGTGGGGCTGCTAGCTGTGACATTACTGAATAAGTTAGTTGGATTTGTATTTTCTGATGCTTTGTTCATACTCTCGATTCTGTGTCATAAACCTCAGAGCGATAAGTGAGTAAGTGTTGAGAGAGGCAGGAGGACCTGAACTTGGTACTGACACCATGTGGGTTGTTGCCAGGATATTCTTTAACTTTCATTCTGTCAGCGGGAGTGAACACTAACTTAATCTTCTCGGTTTGTGTGGCGCTCGTGTTAATGAATAGTTGCCACTGTATAATCCTCAAGGTTGTATTGAGAGGCTATTGAGATCTGATTTCATGCTGCACCTTAATTTGTACCCTCTGTTGAAATACTTCCGTTTTGCTTTTCTTTTTTCTTTCTTTTTTTTTTTTTCTTTTCTTCTTTACCAGATTTGACATTTTTTCAAAGGAAAAGACAATGAGAAAGGTGGGCAAAGCTTCTGGTTGTGATAGATTTTTTTTGTTTGTTTTTATATATATAGGTTCACACTTTACTTCCAAACACGTGAATTATTTCTGTACTGACGAAGGAAAGATGACCTCTACTGTAGTAAGTAAACAAAATATTCCTTTCTGGTGTTTTGTTTGTTTGTTTTAGTTTATTGTTTATTTGGGGTTTGTTTGTTTGCTTTTGTGGGGGGTTTTTTGTGAGATTTTATTTCTTTACAAGTAACAGCCTATTGAATGATGTCCTAATTAACGTCTTTTAAAATGTGGAGTATTTGTTTTCTTTTCTGAAAAAAGGAGAAGATATACTGTGAAGCAGGTGTAAGAGACTTGAATTAACTAGCATTTCAAGAGCTCAGATACTACTGGCAGAGATTTATGCTTTTAAAGCTTATTTTGGAGGGATAGATTGGAATGGTCTCTAATATTCTTAAAGCTCATCCAGGATAAATATTCCACAACCTTTTGTAGGACAGTGCATTTCAGAAATAGCTTAGGCATACCTGGTGTTGACATCGGACAAAACGGAGCAGTAAGGATTTATCCTAGACCTGGACAACTGCATACAAAGGCTGTTACTTGTCAGCATTTCTTTCGATGGCAGTACTGCCTAAAACTGTCCTTACTGCTTATTTCTACCCTGTCAGATGTTCCAGTGCATAATTTGTGCAGCCAGCTAGAGGGCTCGTCTCAATAATCCTTCTTGGTTGAGTTACTTTGGATAAGGAAACCGATCTCCATATGCCTTCCAGGCTCACTCTCTGTTATTTTTATTATTCAAAGTATGAGTTATTAGCCATGTACTGTAAATCTTTCTCCATCTAAACTGGAGTCACTACTATAAGCATGCATGCATGGTGTGCTTATGCATTGGCAGAATTACTTAGGTTTCTGAATGTAAACAGCATCTGAAACTTATTGTGTCCTGACTGCAGTCCTGCCTCATTTTTAATTTTCTCCTGTTTCCTTCTCCTCAACACTGTCATTTAGAGTCCACCGCCATACTATGAAAATCATGGCTTTCAGCCAGAAAATGTCTATTCTCCCAGGCAGCCAGTAGGTGCTAACCCATATCCACAGTACTTCTCCACAAACATTCCGTCAGTGCCAAGCTATGTCCCAAGGGTTTCTACTCATCAGTCCAGTAGGCCAGTAGCACGTGCATCTGGGAGAAAATGTACATCAAGTAAGTTTTGTTGGCATTTCTTCCAACTTTAGACTCAAAGTCTTCCAAAGTAGGGTAACATATAAAAGGGATTTTCTCTTTCAACTTCTGTATTGGAGGAGCCACCTCCCCATGGAGGGAGAATTCATAACTGTCTGGGATACTGGTGTCTGGGATACTGGTGTCTGGGATACTGGTGTAACTGGACAGGAACCTGGGCAATTTGGAGGAAGGGTGGTGGAATGGAGAAAAGTCTATCTCACAAAAATGTCAGTTTTTAATGTCCAGGAAATAGTGCTGGTGGCTGGAAATTACCTTATTTGTGAACCTAATTTCTCTTTTTCTCCTTGCTTTCGTTTCAGCTATAAGGAAAATAATAATCATTATATTATCCATTTTAATAGTAATTTGTTGTGCAATAGCTGCTTTCTTCATCTGGTACTTTGGTAAGAATTTTTATTTATTTATTTGTTGCTTCTGAAAGAAAAGGTGTATTGAACTTTTAAACTTAGAAATGTACATTCTTTTCTTCCATTTTATGCTGAATTAATGACAGGAAAATTTTCATTACCTACCAACTGAGATATGAACTATTATTGCTTCCTAATGGCTCAGTTTTATTTGTGTTTCTTTCTTTGCTTTTAATGAACAATGCTGCAGTCACTTTCCTTTCCTCTCATCAAGTAAATGTGGTTTTGACGTTAAGTGATGTCATCAGCTTGTTGACTCTTCTGGAGCAGCTTATTCATCTGGCTTATCTGGAAAGCTGCAATCTATTGTTGTGTGAGCCCAACCACTCTCACCACTGTAAACTGTACCACAGATTATATGTTTGCCTTGGAATCCATCTCCAACTGGGGTGACTGAGCTTTGAAGCTGAGCTAGAGCAATTCTGTTCAGCTTAGGTGAAGCTTGTCTTGTGCTATCTTAATTTCCCTTTCAATGAAAGCCACTTTTCAAAGGAAAATAAAAAACATTTTGCTATGGTTTTAGGAGCCTCTCCTTTCTGTTCTGTGCACAAGAAGAAAGGAAGAGAGAAGGGAGTTAATTTAAAACTATGAGGATGACACTTTGTGTTCTTTGGTTTTTTTGCTCACTTTGATTTATACAGGGCAAATGTAGTCTTGTTTTAAATGACAGTGAAAGCAAAAGGATGTAATTGGAGTAATCACTTTTTTTCTCCTTTTCTGTTTTTAAGTATTATGCTTTTTTCAGTGTAAAGCTGACTCCTTTTAGACAACTTAATGGTGCTTGCTTATTCAGGGGAGGCAGCAGACAAAATCCAATCAGCTGCATCAGTGACTTAATCTGACAAACAATGTAAAGGACAGAGCGATACATCTCCTGTTGTGTCAGGCTAGGTCTCCTCCCATCTCCAAGTTTAAGAGTCCTTTCTGATGGCTTGCACTATCAAAATGGAATATTCCCTAAGACGAGAGTTGGCAGTAGTCACCTGAGGCTAAGCTGATGTTCAGACTAATGGCTGTGTCGCTCTCTCCCTGCAGTACGGGATCGTTGTCTGACCTCCTTAATAGAGTGTGGATCTTCAGGAATGTGCATTCCACCCTCTCAGTGGTGTGATGGAGTGAGTGACTGCCCCAATGGGGAGGATGAAACCCGCTGTGGTGAGTGCTGACAATCAAGGGGGAGGCACCTTCAGTCAACTGCAAGTGTTTTTGAGCAAATTGCTTTGTCCAAAGATAGCCTAAGTTATATCTCTGAAATGGTTTAGGATGTTTCAGTGCTTTGAAGGCTATATCCAGATACTCAATTTCCAGTCTGATTAAAAAGCTGAAACAAAATGACTGACTCAGGGGTTTGAGCTGGATTAATGTTGAATCAGTTTTTAAAATATTACCTTTTAATTTGAATGAGGCTTGTGCAAAACTGAATGTAATGTTGTCTCTGGGATGAACAGCCATCCTTGACTTCTTAGTAAAACTTCAGATAATTAAATAAATCTGGCTTGCCTTTTTCCACATGTTTTGCATTCCATGTTCTCCCAACACTGCTTCAACTACTTCATAACTCCTTTGTATAAGAAAGCCTGGTCAGTGTTTCCAACTGAAAAGATGCCAAAGGAAACTTTAGTGCAGAGCTGAAGGTGGAAGGTGGTATCATAATTGATTTGTCCATTTCAAAGGTGTGGCATCTTGTTTCTAACACCTGTGTTGTGCCAGTGCCACTACGGAGAACTCTGGCTGTGCTGTTATTCTCTCTTTGGGTACTTTCTTTCTGCACATGCCTCAAGAGGCAGGGTTAACATTTACTGGCATATGCTCTAAAGCTGTTCCTCTCCATTTGGTTGAATAATGGGGTTTTGGAGAAGCTTGTCCAATCTATTCTTCTGCTTGAACTATTTTATATTAAATTCTTGTGCAAATAAATACATAATGGAGCATGGAACATCAGAGCTAATAGCTCCTTGTTGCATACTTGCTCTACAAGTGCTTCTCTGAATAAATTTAGTGTATTAAGATATAAGAGATATTACAATAGTTTATATATTATTTATACACAATATGTGATATGTTAAGAAATATATGGTTGCTTAGATAAAAGATAAGAAAAGATCAGATATTGAAATCTTTCTCAGTGGTAGAATGTGAAGGAGAATTATGAGCATAAAAGCTGAAATGAAAAGATGAACACTATCTTGTACACTTGCATTTTAAAATTTGCAGTCCTTTTAAATTGCCTTGCACAAAAGAATTAAGTCATTGTGATATTTCCGTCTACTTGATATTTACTCAGAACTTGAATAGAAGGCAGCATTATGTTAACACCACTTCCTGCATACAAGCAAATGTTATGGGTAACAGTACTTTTAAGTAGAGAAAGAGCAGTAATATAGCATCTGCTGTTCTTGATTTCTTTTTTCCCCTTCTTCCTTTTCTGGCAGTTAGACTTTTTGGACCCAACTTTATCCTGGAAGTTTATTCACCCATCAGCAAATCTTGGTATCCTGTTTGTCAAGATGGATGGAATGATGATTACGGGAAGATTGCATGTAAAGACATGGGCTACAATGTGTAAGTCTAACCTTCATCAGCCTTTGCACATAAATAGAAAGGTTAAAATTTCCCTCTTACTGTTTTTAACAATGTGTATTATCTGTAACAAAAAGCAGTTGGTGATCTTGTGAACCCAGGTGGGTCTGATTTTAATGATGGTAGCTGTTACAGAATGTAAACAAAATGTTGCTCAACAGGTAGCAGGATCTGGCACACAAACAGTAGTTACTCAGTGCTGTCACTTGTATCCCATACATTCGCTTACAACCATCTTCCAAAGCTTGCTTCAGCTCATTATAATTGCTCGATAACATCCAGTCTGACGTAACCTGTCATCATCAGTATTACATGGAAAGCCTTGATCTGAGCACACAAGTAACACCAACTCGTATGGAAGATCACCATAAATATTAATGGCCTTAAGTGCTGCTCATGTTCTCCCCATGTAATGCCATAGCCCAAATTCTTCTGCAGTTTAAATACTTGATGTTGCCTTTCTTTGATATAGTTGTCATGTGTGTGGAGTAATGGAGTGAATTTCTTGCCCAGCCCAGAAGAACTTGGGCGTGCCCACGCTGCATTGTGGTGCTCTGAATTCAGGTGTCTGAACTAGCAATGACCCCAGTAGTTCCAAATCCAGTAAGACAGCCCAGCAGCAACTACATGGAGCTGATGCTCAGCTAGAAAGCCTGTCAGAAGAGCAGCACTTGTTACCCCTTTCCTTGTCCCACAAAAATGAGTCTGTCATGACTTATTGGACTTGAACTTCGCTATGCTGTGTAAATGTACCAGCAAAGGCATCTCTTCATCTTGCCCTGTTTAATGAGGCTGAAGATTCCTACCATGCATGCATAGAATCATAGAATTGTCAAGGTTGGAAGGGACCTTAAAGATCATCTAGTTCCAACCCGTTAGATAAAAATATTATTTTAATCTAGTAACTGTTTGATAAGAAAGGGAACTTGACAAATATTTAAATAATCTGAGTCTCTAGTACTGTTCTACACCACCAGGGTTCTGTGTTTAATTAAGAAAAATAAAATCATATTTTTAATGTTGCTCACGTCAGAAGCTCTAGCTTTGAACAGTTTGTTGTTACTTGTTTGAAAACTGAAACTACTGGATTTAATAATGGACTTTCTGTTTTGCAGAGACACGTATTACTATAGTCGAGGAGTGGCAGCTGAAGTCAGCTATAAAAGCTACATGAAGCTGAACACAAGTGCTGGGAATATAGACTTGTATAAAAAACTGTATAGCAGGTATCTTTGTTTAATATAAACTTTCTTTCTTTTATCTGGGGTCTTTTTAGCTGTTATAAGAGGTGTAGATTCTACCTGTAGTATAATGCAAGCACATCTTTCAATGGGGATTGTTAGCAGGAAGAGACTTTGGGTTTAATCTGATTGCAACAACAGCTTTCCCTTCTACTTAAAAACACAGCTGTCATTTTTCCATCCTTCCTCTCCTCTTTCAAAAGAGAAGATGTCCCATCCTGTTCTCTCTATGTTATCTAGGTTATCATTTCAAAGACAGTTGTCTAAGACTCTTTGACCAGAGTCTGAGTTAGTTTCTGTATGGTGACAACAGCTGTGACATGTTCACAGCAGCTAGTACAGCTGCTTTGTTTTTTAGTCACACAAACAAATAGCATGCAAAATGGATCTTTCACTGTCTATCATTTTTATGCTCATTAAACAACTCTGAACTGTCTAGTTTCTAAACCTGTGGACTGGTGTACTTGCAAATTTCCTGTGGCTTCCTTGTTTAGGTTCTTCAACAACTGCTTCAGCTCAACTTTTTCTCATGCTGTTCTTCACCTTGCTCCTCAATAAGCTTGCAAACCTTTTTGTACTGGTGACTGCAGTCTTCCAGGTGAGTTTTGGTGAATGCAAGAAATGGTGGAAGCCAGATGATTGCTCTTAGGGTAGCTGGAGAGTGAAGAAAGGAGGGAACCCTCAGCTGGAAGATGAGGGTGAAGGCAGGGCACATAGCTGGAAAGGGTAGGAAGTAGCTAGAGGGTGAACTTTTCCCACCATTTGCTTCACTGTGTGCCTAAAATCCTGTTTGTTTTTTCTATATCTATTGCAGTGACTCCTGTGCATCAGGAAATGTGGTTTCTCTGCGCTGCATAGGTAAGTGTGATTCTCAAACTTCTTCTTGTTCATGCTTTGAAGTGATCTGGCTGGGAAATCCTTTAGAATATGCATAAATAATTGCCATATTTTGGTGGACAGATGATTTAACTTCTGTTACCAAGTTTCAAGTGGTGCTGTTTAAGGAGCAGGGCAGGAGAAGAGACAAGTAGGACATTGGATCCCCAGTTGCTTTTGTCTTATGCTGCCACTAGTTCCTTTAAATGACTTTTCTGTGATGAAGCTCTGTAGTCCTCACACAGCAGCTCTGGTGGGATACGTGGCACATCTACTTTCCAACATGTGGTCATTGGGCAGTGCATTCCTGACAGTGATGGCTGTCATGAGGCAGCTCCTGGCTGTTGTCTGTTTTGTTGCACAACACAAAGGCATGTGTCTGTGTGGCTCAACAGAGATGCACTCAAAGCTGTAATGAACTACTGGTTTATGGTTTGGAGAACCAAGGGTAGCAGCTACCAAATACTCATCTTGACATTTGCAATATGAAGGGGGTCTAAACTATGGGAGTCTTGGGATCTTGGTGTCCAGGGCAGGGTCCCGAGCTGCGGCATATCAAATGCCAGCAGTGCAGAGGTCATATATGATCTTCTCTCCCCTCTGCTAATGAAGCCTGAGCTGCAGAAGCCGTCTTCCAGACCAGCTCGCTCTTTAACTAACACCTCTGTGTCTAACTGACTCCTTAGAGTGCGGCCTGCCCACTAAAAACGTGAACATTATGAACAGAATCGTGGGTGGCAGCAGGGCAGTGCTGGGGCAGTGGCCATGGCAGGTCAGCCTCCACATGCAGGGCATCCACGTCTGTGGGGGCTCCATCATCACCCGGCAGTGGATCGTGACGGCGGCACACTGCGTGGAAGGGTGAGTCTTGCCCATGTGGGCACTGTAGTGACCAACTCACTCTTTTGTCTCTTGAATGATGATTTTTCTTGCTTCAGGATGAAATGCACAGATTTATTTAAGTGTCCCAACTTTCTGCTTTAAGACTGAATTAAATACCACTCCTCACCTTCCCACTGCCTTGAATGCAGGTGCTAGATACAATATTTTGTCTATGTAGCAGTATGGCTTTCAGTATTAAGGGAAAATTTATTCTGGAGGAGGCTAGCTTCAGATTGTCTGTCTGCTTTCTACCTGAAGAAAATCTTATTTTACTTGCTAAAGATGGTAATTAAATTGGATGGTGGTGTTGGGCACAGATGTCTACTCAATTTGGGAGATAAACTTGAAGGCATCAAACTTAATGTCAGACAGAACAATATTTTCATGAAGATGTTGAATTACACTGTGAGGAAAACCAAGCCAAAACAAGACAAAAAAAAATCCCAAACTGTAGATATGATCAATTTAAAGATGCCTGTACTACTATTTATTTCCTTATGTCTTCATGCCACAAGGTAGTAAAGGCCAAGTCAGTATTAAGTGTAGTATGTATCCAAGGAACACTTTAAATAGGCATCAACAAGAAAAATAGCTGATATTTTGTACATTTTTAAGCTACAAAGGAGAGTTGAGGGTGCTGTGGTACCTTGTGTACAGTGGAAGAACATGTTTAAAAGGTGGCTACTTCTGTTGGGAGGGAAAACCCACTAAGCAAAAACATTTTAATGGTTGGTTGGCTGGATCTCAGTTTGAGGCTAGGCCAAGAAAAAATAACTTTGTCCTTAACCTTGAGAAAAGAATGCAAGTGGGTTTTTTTTTATGCAATGATCTTATCATCCTTTGTTTTCTGATTTGAGCTCTGTAGCATGCAAAAGCTTAACGAACAGCAACCAAAGCTGTAGCTGACACAAACCTGTTTTTCAGTCTTGATTTTTTAATATTTAAGGGGGTGTCTTGCAAGTGCTACTGCCTTGCAAGTTCTCACAGAGAGAGTTTTAACACTTGTGGGAAGTTTTCTACTGAGCATTTGTAAACTATACTGGTGCACAAGAGACTACTTGACTACATCTAGTAAGTGTGCTTAACATATTAAAAAAAACACTGAGATCAGGCAAAAAACTCCCCCTGAAATTTTCAAGATAGTGAAATTCTTTCACTAGATCATGTTTTTTACTAATTCTGGCTTCTGCTGCCCTTGAGTGCTTTGGATAGTACACGTGAGTGATACTACTGACATGTGAGACCTCAGAAATAACTGCTTGATCCCTCAGCCATGGAAATCAATAGACTTCAGTGTTGGAGTTTCAGACTATAATTTGCTGTGCTGAGTGACTGAGGGAGTAGACAGTGATACTTAACCCATTTCAAAGATTTTTTGATATATTTATGAAATTAGAGTCAAGCTTCTCTGAAGTTGCAACCTTTTTACGTTGCTCTTTGGAAAGGTAGTCAAATGCATGTGCATTTGACTGTTGCTTCTGAGGACAATTTTTTTGAAGGTCATGATCCGTGATTTGTTACCAGAGAAGCAAGTCTTTTAACCTTTCTTTTTTTTCTGTAGACAATTTTCTGACCCATATGGCTGGAGGGTTTATGCTGGAATTCTGAATCAGGATGAGATGCTCTTTGGAAATGGATACAGAGTGCAACAGATAATTTCCCATCCAGATTATGATACAGATTCTAAAGATAATGATGTTGCCCTTATGAAGTTAGAGACACCGCTGAGTTTTACTGGTAGGTACCCTGCTCTTCGTAAGGCAAAAATCCAACAGCAATGAGCACATCTTTTGAAATTTCTGAAGTTTATAAGTTTATAAATCCTTTTAGATTCTTATAGGAAGAAAAACAAAATGTGGGTAGAGACACCTTAGAGACAGAGGCCACACCCTCTGATATAAGAAGGATTTATTTAAATCTAGTACATGTTAAAGGAGTTTGGCCTCATCTCAATAATGTACTTTTACCCCAGAATGCTGCACAATGCTTAAATATTGCCTTTCCTATACGTGCAGACTCGGGATGTAGTGGTGGAGCAGCTGACTAAACCCTAAACCAAGCTACATCAAATAACTGGGAAAAAACCTAACAATCCCAAAAGCAAATGTTACAAGAAATTCCTTTCTTAAAAGTAGTTGCAGGTTGTTTGTAAGCAAGCAGTAAAAAACTAGAGGACAAACCATTATTTAAACTTGAATTCTTTTTGTGTATAGGTCCTTTATATTTCAGTGCATCAGTTTAAAGCTACTAGAAGTAATCTGGAGGGGCTCTTCTGCTGAGAGCAGGGAGATTGTCTGTTTACCGGGTTTTTGTGTTTCATACTTCTTGTTTATAGACATTGAATCCTACTTGCATTGTGATCATTTTCAGCAGGGTTTTACAAAGAGAATGCAGAGAGGTAGTTGTCAGAAGTTTTTCTTTGTCCTCTACTGATCAGAAAAGCTGGTTTTAGTTGTTCTGCTTAGCCTAATGAATTGAGCTAGAACTATTAGCTGTGCTTGCTCCTTTGTCGAGGTTTAGGGTCAATCCACCTGCAACAGATGCTCTCTGTTAACCCCTCTCCCCCCCATAAATAGTGGAAGAGAAAGAGGATAAGGGAGAGATACTTATGGTCCCCTCCCCTTCCAAATGAGAGAGGAAGGGAATGAGAGAGAGGCAGGCTTCTGGATAAGAAAAGAAAACTAAACCAGCTTTGATTAATATTATAATAAGAATGGAATATATGCAAATATATACAAAACAAATATTGAATTGAAATTACATCACTGTCATCACTGAGGCTGTGGAGCAGGCACTGGCAAAGTCCCAGACTGGGCTCAGCAGCTGATGGGAACCGGGTTCAGAAGCTGGGTTCAGGAACACATGAATCGGATCAAAGGCAGGGCCGAAAAGGAAGAAGGCTGAAGGGAAGGGTTGTGTCCACCGAAGGAAAAAGGAAGGCTCTGAAAGGAAAAGGGTCAAGGCCCTTGTGATCCCTCAGCTTTATACTGAATATGACGTATATGGGGTGGAATACCTCACTGGTCAGTTTAGGGTCACCTGTCCTGGACGCTCCTCCCCACAGGTGTGGCCTTTCACTTTCTGCACCCCCCCAATGTGGTACACGAGATCTAGCAGTGACCTTGGTCTGCACACACCAATCCTTGGTAGTAACTCAAAACATCAAGTGTTATCACTGCTAGAAGCAGACACTGTCTGTGAAAACATGCTGTGAACTTCAGAAAGTGCAGTTAGTTAGCAGAGACTCAGCTGAAAAGTAAAATCACTGAACAGAACTGGTTTGGGTCTGACTCAAACCAGGACACCTGTGCTTTGAGGTGAAGATCAGGCATTGAAATGGCATCTGGTAAGCTTTCTGCTGCTGTTTGCATTGCTCAGTATCTTATCTGCAAGGAAGGTGAAGTACAGATAAAATGCATGGTGTGTGTGTATTTAAGTGGTGCTCATGCTGAGATATTTCATATGCATTTATTTTGAATTATGCCTGGACATCTGTGATTACAGGTGTTACTGTGTTTGTTTTGTAGATACTGTACGGCCAGTTTGTCTGCCTAATCCAGGAATGATGTTTGAGCCTAACCAGGAGTGCTGGATATCTGGTTGGGGGGCAGAGTACCAAGGAGGTAAAGAGTGGCAATGGAATATTTTGGTCTTCTACATAAACTAGTCCTCTTCAGTCTACAAATAACTGTTACATGGGCTGATTGGTCAGTTTGGGCCAGATCTGTTGATATGCTATTTTTTCCTCTCATTTTACAGCCCCTAGTATTTATGTAGGACATTCTATCTCAAAGCAAGTTGTCATGTGTTGCATTCAGCGGACTGTAAAGGAGCCTCAAATCAGTACTGGGGACCAGAAATATTCACACAAGAAATAATTCTGTGACCCTGCTAGCAAGGCCACCTTTCCTGTAACAAGGATAGTTGTATGCCAGGTCAGTCCTCTGTGGACATGGGAAAGGGTAGGAATCTGTCCTTTCCACCACCTCAAGCTGAAATAGCACGATGCAAGTAAATTTGTAAGAAATTAAAATGAAAGGGAGGAAAGGTTTCCTTCGGTATGAGAAGGTACTGTGTAGGGAGGGTGTTGTTGGACAAACTGGACACTGAATATGGGAATTGCTGGCAACTTGTGTTGGACCATAAAACTATGGGGAGGTCCTCTTCACCTATTGCACTTAATGTGCTTTTAATAGCCCTGTAGATAACACATTTGCCTTGGGGCTGGAGTAGGCAGGTAGGTGCCGTGTTCTCTTGCTTTACAGTATGCTGACAGCAAAGCAGGGTAACTCACTGATCTCTTGGAAGGGACTTTTAATGTCAGTTGTCTCTGTTTTGATGGTCTGTACATCTGAAGTGTTCATCCTGATGATTCTAGTAAGTTTATTTCACCTTGAACAGAGCTAGGTGCTGGGATTTGTAACAGCAATGTAATGTGATGCTTGTTCTAATTTTGTCTTTGTGGTTTTGTGCACTTAATTTTAGGTAAAACATCAAATAACTTGAATTATGTCATGGTGCCCTTAATAGAACATTCTAGGTGTAATTCTGTCTATATCTATAATGGAATGATTTTGCCTACAATGATCTGTGCGGGATATCTTAGAGGAGGATATGATTCCTGTCAGGTAACTATTCCTAGTTAACACCTAATAATGATACGATTATTTTTCTGGTCTTACTGATAGGCTTTTAAAATCGTCTATTAATTACAAACAGATCCTATGGGGGGAAAAAAATCAAATTGAGAAACATTTTGCTTGGGCTTCTAGTTCCTTTTGTGGTGCATCCCTTTAAAATGGAGTGCTGTGGTTTCATCTTCTGAATGGCTGCCAGTGCTGAGTTCTTGATAAATACCCGAAGAGGGTGAGGCAATCTTTTTTTAATGCTTCAAGGGTGTTTTGTTGTCTGGTGCTTGAAAGTGAATGGATGCTCTTCATAATCATGGAGATACCCTAGCATTATGCTTGTGAACAAGAAAGTCAATAATGCCTGTCTCAGTGCTTTGGGCAAACAATTTTCATCCTGATTGCAAGCACTCATCATTTAATACTGTAATTGCCATCACATTTTGTTTTAGTGACTGCCTTAAAGTGGTGGTTAGCTTTTTGACACTTAACCTGTATTCCTGAAGTGAAATGGATTGTGTCTGTTGGCCAGGTCACTAATAATGTGGTTGTATTTTGTGCAGGGTGACAGTGGAGGTCCGCTAGTAACTAACAAAAACTCCGTGTGGTGGCTGGCTGGAGATACTAGCTGGGGAACTGGCTGTGCTAGTCCCAATAGACCTGGAGTATATGGGAATATGACTGTGTTTACAGATTGGATTTATAAAAATATGCAGGTAAAATATTTGGTGGGTGGTTTTAATAATTTCCATTGTTCAAACTCCTGAAACTTGATTTTATTTATAAAAATAAATAAATGACTCGACTGCTAATGTAGTTATTCTGTTGAGAAGCACCCAAGTAATTGATAAGATAGGCTGTCAGCAGAACTTGAACCTTTATTTTTTTGTTTTGTTTTGTTTTTAAACAGGCAAACAGATGACAACGCTGTCTGTTCTTCTTGCTGATTGATGTTTCTGAGAACAAGAGTAAATGAAGCCATGGGTGCCTGGGATATTTATTCACTTTGCAAATGATTTTTTTTTTTCCTCTTTGAATTTTCTTTTTAAAAATAACATGAAGGATTTCACACTCGGTTCTGTGCTGGCTACAGTGACTGATCTTAATCAGTGAAGGATTATCACAATGAGCACCTTTTTTCTTGTTGTGGTGCCTGGCAGAAAGTCATTCTATCAGCTGCTTGCTGAAATGTCTCTCTTTAGTTGAGTAACTTTCATTTGTTAATCAGGCACAGGCTTATAATGGCAATTTTAATCACAAGTTAATTTAAGATTTTTGTGAGACAACTGGTTTAGTAGTGTTTTAAATTAAATGTTAAGTAATGTGAATGTTGAATCTCTGAGCTGCTGGTTGGCAATTTAAAAAGTGGATGTTTTTTGGTATATATGAAGGGAAGTTTTGATGCACTAAAGTAGAGGCACAGGAAAAAAAAATACTGTATATTCAGGTAGTTAAAATTCCTCAGGATCTCGACACAGCAGTCATCCAAGTCAGATTGTTCAGAGTGAGACCAGTCTGACTGTCTCAGTAACTACAAGTGCTGTTCTGCCTAAAGCTGCTCTGAACCCAGAAAGAGCAAGACCTGCCGTTACACTTGATGTAGGCTACAGAGAGGGATACTCCGGAGCTGTAGCAGGAAGCTATGTTGTGTCCCAGTGGTGAGATCCCTGGCTGCACACGTTGAGGTTGACTCTTGAACTCTCCCTGCTGTGAAATGCAAAGGGCAACATTTCCCAGTAAGGCTGTGTTGCAAGAGATGGACCTCTGATTGCAGACACATGTATAGAGACTGGATGTTTTATACAAAGATGTTTCTTTTAACCAGATGAACTACCTCATTTATTAAATTTGGCTTTAATTCCTTAGAGGTCTCCTTTATGTATCTGCATGTATGTTTTTAGCAAAATGTAATTAATATCAGAGTGCCACCTCAACTAGGATTTTGAAAATAATTTATAATCATATTATAGAGGATCAAAAAGCCATATCAAGTCACTTTTGTTAAGAAGGATAAATCTGTTAAATGGAATGACTCTACTAGTCTTGTTTTCCCTTTTGGTACTGAAATGCAATCTTGCATGTAAACACTGCACCAAATAAATTTTTTTGTTTTTACAAGTAGTTTTCCTTAGTAGTCATTTATATATGTATGTCTGGATTTTTTTAGAAGCAGTTGCTGTGGATTCGGCGTCTGAAGTGCTTCAAGAATCTGATTTTAAAACAAACCTAAACAACCAGAAAACTCGAAGCAAAAGAAAAACACCACAGGAGAGTGATCCAAGAGATTGTTTTAATTCCAATATTTCAGATCCTTGAACAAAGCTGGATGTCCAGTAATGTTGGATGTCTTTAGTAGCCAGGACTGACTTGTGAAATTGAATTAAATAAGGAAGCTTAGCCTAAAGGCAGTGCGTTGAGGGAGTCACACCCTATTTTATTATTACATCTCATACTGCCTGTAGCAATGTGACCCACCTCTCTAGGTGTGAGATAGGGTGTTTCCAATAGCACATGAGCATTAAGTGTGCCTTGGGGGATACCACGATGTAGCCAACAAGTTCAAAATACTTTAAAAATAGAAATGAAACAAATTGGTATGGTATCATGCTTTTATATGGCTTTTGACTTGTGACACTGCAAGTCAGTAGCAGAAAAACTTACTGAAATGTGGAAAACTGGCTGTGGTGCTCAACAGGGTTAAGAAAGCTGTATGTTCTAGTGGGGTGAACATTGAGCCATGGAAGTCAGCCATTTGCTGCTGCAGTTTCATCTCAGAGGGTCAAACACCTCCTATCATTTCTGGCCTGAAGAGAATGCTTCTCTTGTAAGCATCTCAGAAATTACTACATGGCACACTGGTACAAGCACGTATTTTTTTAGCTGAGTGCAGACATTACTCTTGCCACACAAAGCACAGCTTTGCCCATTAAAATAAATCCTCCATATGAGAGGTGTCATGAATACAGCATGCAGTATTATATTTTGCACTGGCTTCCATGAAATGAAAGAGCTTTTTAAAAGGTTCTCATTACCCTGGGGAGGAGAAGGAGAAAGGCAGCAAGCCACATGCTGAGGTATCTTTCTAGTGTTTAACATCCTGGGTGGTTTAATCACTTCTGGATGTCCAAAACCTGTAATCTATTGAAAGGTCTATCAGTCCAAAAATTTCAGGCAATGCTCCAGGCATCCAAAAGAAAAAGCCTCGTAGCCTTTCTCTACAAATCAGAGAACTGAAAGAGGAGAAACTGAAGCAAAGACATCCTGTGGATGTTAGGTAAGTTATCTTTTCCCTCTAGGCTGAAATTGTTTCATGCCCACCTGTGCACCCTCTTTACCTACTGGACTGGGACATCTTGCAGAGTCATCTTTCAGGCTATGACAGGAAAGACAACAATCACAGCAAGGCAAAACCACAAAGGGAAGTAGGGGACTGCAAGGGTTGTGCAGTAAACTTCATCAAGGAAAGTTGGTTAGATGATTTGATTTCTACAGTTTGTGAGTTATACAGCTGAAAGCCCTCATCCTCATTAAAAAAAAAAACCCCAAAACAAAACCACAACAAACCACAACCCTCAGAGCTCTAGCTTTTTAATAATTATTTCAAAGATTATACAGTATTCATAAAGCAAATGGATAACATTTATTTAATTACAACTTCCCCCAATGAGTGAAATGAGTTAAAAGTCTGTACTGACATTACATTCTTAAGGGATTTTACAAAGTTCTTCAATAATGGTAGCAAACAGAAGTAGAACAATACTTCTGAAAAATGAAGAAATCTACAACGAGGTGAAATCTCTCAGGTACTGGCAGGCTTTGGTGAGACGATTAACTCGTTGACTGAGATAGTTCCTATGCTTAGCAGCTTCACTGTCCTCCTGAAGCAGATGGTTTAACTTGTCTTTTTCTTGCAAAAGATATAACGTTGTGGACTGTAAGTTATCCCCAAAATCATGAAGTGCAGAAGACAGGATGATCAGAGGTATCTGATTGGAGAGGCGTTTTCTTACTCCCTGCAAAAAGGGGGAAAAAACACTTGTTCCCAAAAAGAACTAAAAAAGAAAAGGGCTATAGGTAGTCTGGTAAGAAGTGACAGGATGTATTTAAAGTATTGTATTGAGTTGCTGTTCAAGAAGTGAGTACTTCTGGGAACTATAAAAATGTTTGCCATTAATCTCTTTTGTGCCTAAAGATCAAAAATTAAGAGTTATAAGAATATCAGCTGTCTTTTTTCCCCTTGGCAAACTAAAGCCAAGGCAGGTTGTTCCTTACTTAGCTCTGCCAGCTAACATTGGTAAGAGTTATATGAGGACACACCTGACAAATAGTCCTTGTGAACAATTTCTGACATCAAATCTGCATTCTCTGAATACTACTAGCCTGTTTGATTTCTTTTATCATAGCAGTGATTTTTCCCAAAGATTGTAAATTCCTGTATTTAGATCGTATTTCTGATGTAGTTGTCCTTTTAAGTGTAAGACAGCCTTGGGTTAAGCTTTAGCCTTGAGGGAAAATATCTTCAGCAATAGTGAGACTAGACTATGCCTACATTATATCTATTGACATGTCAAAGAGATAATTTTGTGCTTAACCTGACAAACTGTCTGGTCTAGTTTCTTATGCAGATTGAAACTGACCTAGAAGAGCTTTTGGGGCCCTTTCCCCAGAGACATTCACAGGGTTTGGAGGCTTAGCTGGTGCTCTTGGGTGACAGGAGACTAAAAATCTCTCCAACGCTGGGAATGAGCTGCCTCCAAGCCCTCCTGGTGCCAGGTGGGCACTTGCGCCTGAGCCACTGCCTGCAATTGACAGTGGTGTCATCTTCCTTTCTTTTTGTAGCATCTGGCTTGAAAATGGTAGTAGGAAAGGTAGGTAGAGGCAAATTTGATTTGTAGGTCCTCTGGGGTTTAGGCAGCCCATCCCCAGAGAAGTCTAAGGTGTTTCTGGCTTTAGATACCTCTGATGCTCAGTGGCTGCAAATCGCTTCTGTACAAGGATGCAGTTGAGCTCAAGCTGAAAAATATGTAAGGCTAGATGTTTAGTTTTTCTTTCTAATTTGCAGACATCTAGTCAACAGTAAGCAATTCTCTAGGCACTACTGACCATGGTGGGAGGAAGCCTAGGTGCCTTAAAGGTGTTTTTCTGGAGCCAAACTCTAACCAGAATCTTGACAATCCTGCCATAGGTGACACACATTCATGCATAACATTTTCAAAGGCCATGGACACTTAAGATCTTCCATCTCTTTCAAAGTATATTTGGCCTTGCATAAATCCCATGGAGATATGATGCCCTAGCATTTGTTGTTGTTGAAAATTGTGCTTAGGACATTTATAAAAATATATAACTAGTATCAAAGACATTTGTGTTAGAGCAGAGAGTATAGTGAGGTAGGAGGGAAGAGCTTACGCAGTTCTGCCTTTGTCTCATTCTCTGAAAGCCAAAGGTTTTCTCTCCATCCACCTGAGCAATCTGAACATTTAACTGCAGAATTTTGTCAAGACCTTGCTATTGAAATTCAAGGTGAGCTGCTACCTACCTTACTGCATTATTAATATTGAACTTGTTGCTTTCTGAGGGAGTTTTATGAAACAAAGATCTAAAGCAAATCCTGATATTCCACATTCTCTTTGCCATCTTTCCTTAACATGATCCTTTGTTAAAACACCCCATTTGCCTTCAGAGACTTAACTTCTATGGGGCTATCTGCAATACAGCACACTCCTTCTGATCTCTGCAGATAGTCAAATCCATTTTAACTTAACGTTTTATTATTGCTCCTCCTGCTGCATTAATTTAGGATCTGACTGCAAGCTACTGACAACACTTTCTGCTGGCAGAAGGTACACGCAGAGGGGCTTGAGGCTGACTTGAAATGACCTGAGCTCTCAGATGCTGTGCCAAATGCCAGAGTTCTGAACATAATGTTGTTAAGCTTGTGGAAACTAGTGTTACTTGAAAACTGTGAGATGAACTTGCACTGAGGAAAGCAATCCCAGGACTGTTGCTTCCTTTACTGGAGAGGGGATCCTGCCATCAACTGAATATCAATAACTTCTAATTACAGGGCCAAGGGCTCTTCCCCAACCTGTCCTCCCCTCCATGCTGGTAAGTGACCATCCTTTCCTCCTCCTGGCACTCATCCCCATAGGAAAGCCAGCGAGAGAGCATTATACTGGTTTAGGGCTGTACAGGCTGCAGGGAGTCACCCCCTATCTCTGTGAAAGGCAGGAGGGAGAGAAAAGGACTCATTTGCCAGTGGTGTATTCCCCAAGTGAGGGGCAGTACAGAAGGGAACCACGCCAGGCTAGGGGATATCTAACAAGTTTGGGAGCCAGCTGTCATTTTAACAAGCTGCAGGCTTTTCTAATCACCATATCCCGCAGTGTGCAACTACTTCTCCCCAGTGACTGTGTTGACCCAGCCTATCAGACCAGCTTTGTCCTGTCGCTTCCATCTCTGGTCAGAAGTTCCAATTAATTTGTACAGAAGCTGTGTGTGTACCTGGATGAGACACTTATACCCTCTGGCTACTACTCCCTGCATAGTAGTAGTATTGCATGAAGGACTCATATTGACTACAGAGAGATCTGTATGAGGGGTATATGTCAGGGCGTTCAGGATGCAGAAGAACTGCTGTATCATAATTTGTAAACTTACATCGAAATAGGCCTCGGTTCTAGCAGTCATTTCCTGGACAGAGAAGGGCCCTGGACTCAAAGCAAATCCAACCTTCAACTCTCTCTCACTGCCAACTTTGGTAGTGTTTTCTGCCTTAAGAGAGTTTAAATTGTGAATGTAAAGGTCATCCTGGCAGAATACAATTCTCTCCATTCTAAATTGTTTCCGGATCTGTGTTTCAGCCGCCAGTGCTTGTTCTTGTCTAATGTCTGCAATTCTCATCTAGGAAAGAAAAGAACAACAAGGTCTCAGACATTTACTTCCTTTGCGAAGGTGCTGGTGTTTAGCAGTGTCCCCAGGGAATGGCAAGGTGGGCATAGTGTTCAACAGTTCTTACTGCAGCAGTGTCTAATCCCAGACCAGCTCTTTGGAACATGGAGTAATGCTTTAGATTCTGGTTCTGCTGTTGTGAAAGAGAAAGAAAATGTGGTGATTTTGTCCTCTCCTTTAATGTGAATGGAATCAGTCAAAACCTGGTGCTTGGACCTCGAAGAAAAATAGAAGGTTGGTGGGAACAAGCAGCAACGGCCAGCTGAGTTTAGCCTGCAGCCTTGCCTCAGTTTTTGCAGGCATTTTGTTTGCATCTCTCTCTTGCAGCAAGCAGTGACAGCAGGTACTGATGTGAACTCCATTGCCCCTCCTGCCTTTCTGAAAAACCACAGTCTCCTACCTGTTGTCAACAAACCAATCCTGTCTAACCCCTCACTGTTTGGTGCTTTTATTGCAGTAATCCGATGCTTTCTGTCCTTTTTGATACTTCTACCTAAAAGTCTGTGGGGGCAGCAAAGTTCCCTCAGTCATCCTCAAATTCCTTTAAAATGATTTCCTGGTATCTCATCTTTTTCCTCATCTTCAGTGTTTACCAGAACTTCCCCTCTCTTCTTTCCTTTCACTGTGTTATGCCTAAAGACCCTTCCTCTGTGTTTGGCTAAAACAGATTATTTGCTTGCTGCCTTATTGATCTGTGAACTCAGTAGGCTTTGACCATGGAAGTCAAATAACAATCCAGCTATTTCACTCACAATTGCCTTTGAGTTTCATTTTTAAGCAGTACCCTGCAAGTGGGCTCTGCTTCCTGACTGTCCAGCATTGCTTCTCATCTGTTCCTCAAGGCTCTTTCTGGGAAAAGGCCTTCAATGACATCATCCATGTCATTAAACTCCACCCTAAAGCATGCAATCCCCCAGATTGTGAACAGTCATCTTCTAACTCTCATTGTTGAATGATTTTTGGCTTTGCTGCTGCTGCTCAAAGATGAGATTCCTGCACTGGCTAACACCCTGGCTTGCCTTTCATAGAGGGAAAAGCACTGTCTAGCACTCTGACACTGCCTACACACTTATGTGACCAGAATGAATGAGGAATGTATGTTTTAGACCTTATCAAAGTTGTACCAAAAGGCAAAATGCAGTTTCATTAGTGCCATTATAAACATACTGTCATTTTCAAGCTCTTCCTTATTTTATAAAAACTGTAGGCCTGCAAGAAATACCACACTTGCATAAGGGGAATGCAATGGGATAGGTGCTGTAAGCATAGCTGTATGTACAAATGCCATTCTGTCTTGCTCTTATCTTAGCTCAGGCTATAGGTAGTGTCTCACCTTAACAGCTCTGATCAGATTATGAAAATTAGCAAAATGCCTTTTAGTGAGTTCCATAAATTTTTCTTCAACCAGTCCTAAGGGAAGAACAGACAGATAAAATAGTCAGGTAAGCAAGTGAGGTTTTAAAGCTATTGTTAACACAAGGCTTGGGAAAATTACTCATTTTCTGTATTCATCCAGAAATAACTGAGAAGCTGTACTGACGCACTATGCCTTTATGACCAATACAAATAAGTAGAAATTTAGATTTCTAAGTCCAAGAATGTGAGCCATTAAAAACCTCTTGTAACCACTTTGCACCTGAGAGATTGACTATCAATCACTGAGATTTCTTAGATAAAGCAATTTCTGTGCTTACATCTCTGTCTGACCAGATGTGCTGTCACTTGGCCGTGTGAGCATAACTGCTTCTCACACCCTGAGTGGCCTCCCCAGGAAGAGGAACTAGTGCATAAAGTACAGAGCACTGAGATTGGCACAGGTGCTATAGCTGCCTTCTAATGCAAATATAGGAGAGAGGATCATGACATACTTTTTCTGTGGGTGCTTTTTACTGGATGAGCTATATACCCTTTTCCCCAGCCCCTGCTGTCACTATATAATACATACAATGTCATGCAAAGAAGTAGCAAAGAAGCTGGGTTTCCAGCTCAGGTGACATTGACACTTTTCAGGCTTGGGAATGCCAAACTACTTGGCTGATAACGCATTTCTTTACTGGGTTATTTGTTATAGTTATTTTCTATCTCCCTTCCACCAGTCACTAGGAAAAATATTAACAAATGCTAGAGACCACATGTAGAGATTGAAGGCTCTAGAAAAGAAGCAAGCCCTCAGGTTGAATCAGATTCACTTCCCTATTCTGAAGTATTGTGACTGGAGCTCTTGCTCCAGCAGTTAAAATGTTGGCTTATTCTGGAAAAAAAATTGCCAGGCACACAGTGTCTCCCATGTGACAGCCTGATGTGGCCTGTGAGACGTACCAATCACGTTGTTCAGCACCTCAATGGCTGGCTCCTCCAGTTCTATGACTTGCTCTTTTATAATGTCCTCAAGTGTCCTGAAATTGGAAAAGTCTGGGAGCTCCCGTCCACGATACTGGTCTTCATATTTCCAGATTTTGCTGGGTACATTTTTCTTAACTGTAATATTAAAATAACATTGCTTTACTACTAAATCACTGTATTTACAGATTTCAGGTTTAAGAAGGCAGTCTATTTCTGCTCTTTGAAATGCTCTTGAGAAAAACAACTACTGAGATGACTTTTCAAGCAATACCATTAATACAGAACTGAGCTAACACACATTATCACTCGGTGAATGAGCCATCTCATACACTGGATCAAACATCTAACTGACAGAACACAGTCCAGAAATTGTGATGAGGCTCAAAAATACTGGTTCTTTATGGAATTGCTACCCTCATAGAAGTGGCCATTACCAGTCACTTCTGAGTTTTAAAAAACCCAGAACAAAACAAACCCCAGAACTCACTAAACAGTCTCATTCTACTATTGACTACCTATTTTTATTTAAGTTATCACAGTCAATATTTCTTTGCTGATATTATATAAATTTGTGATCTTAAATGAATTAGTTTACATATTCAGGCAAAGATGTGTTCCGAAGGGTTTTGAAAGGTTTTCACAAGGTGGTACAAAGCTGTAACATGGCCACAAGAACATCCATCAGCTTTGCAACAGGAACTTCAAGACTTCCAAGTATCCAAAGGATCTTTTATTTTTAATACTTTCATTCATCATAAGAAAGCTAAAGTTAAACAGAAACATTTGACTTGCAACAATGCACCTTCAGAAATCCTAGCAGTGGCTGATAGCAACACTTTTTGTTGAGGAAGGGCTTGCTACAACTACCTCCAGTTTTCAGGCTATGTAAGTGAGCTTATTCTGCTGCACATGTAACACTTCACCTGAGCATGTACACATGATTTTGGAGTAGCATATTGTCTGCAAGAGCTGCTGTGTGCTGCTGCCCTGATCCCATTGAGAAGTCCAATATATTTGTTTAAATCAACGGGGATAACCTGAAAGTGTGCAGAGAATTCCCTGCTTCTGCAACTCAGTTTCTGCTAGTGCTTTCTGCCATTTTTACATCTATTTCTTCATGCCTTCATTGTCTTACTCTTTTACCCTTGTCCATAAAGTCGTGCTGATTGGCTTGGTACCTCATGGATGGGACATAAGGGACATTGACATACACTAATGTATGTCTGCCCGTCTCTCTTCACATGTATGCATAAGTATACATATATTTGTCTCTGGCTGACAGCACTTTTGTGGGCTATTTGTATCTGTCATTTTAGAGTCACTAGTAATGTTGACACAGATATTCATCAAAGACTAAAGGAATTTGCTTCAGGAGCTACTTCTTGACTGACACCTGATGTCATTTCATCTCTAAAGGCAAATTATAAGGTCTCTGAAAGATGTGAAAAAGATGTTGAATATACAGCATAGTTCAGTCTGCATGTATCATTCTATGCCTCAGTTTAGAACTGAGTTCAGTTAATCTGTTAGCAAGGTGGATGATGCACAGAAAGGGGTACTCTTTGCAAGACTGTGGTTATTTCAGACTCAGAATTGCTTTCTCCTCACCTTAAACTAGAGATAAAGTAGAAAAAAAAAAGACCAAAATTCCAAAACATTCCTAATAATAATAACAATAATAATAGAATTATAACAAATTTATTATACAGTTTAAATATGTTGTTGTTATTATTAAATTTGTTAGTGTTGTTTTTGTCGCTGTTATTTAGAAGAATGGTTTGGAGAATCACCAGCCAATCCTGTGCTAGGGTCCACAGTCTTGATTTTACTGCTTTTCTGGGAGAACAGAGACACCCACTGATCTCCCCATAATGACAGCTTTTAGCACAAGCTGGGTCTTTGTCCCCAAGAACCAAAGCCTAACACTACAAGAGATGAATGCTCCTAGGTCCTTTTTTTTTTCACCTTCTTGAAAACAACCTGTTTATGATGCTGTATCTTGATTCAAAAGGAAGGGCATGGAATCTCAGGTTAGCTACAAGTGATGGTTTTCTGTGCTTACCTTTTGCAACACACTCTAGGAGGAGCACCCCCCATGTTTGAAACACTCTGCGGATTTTTGCAAACAGTCTGACTTCTTTTCCAAGCACCTGTTCCTCTCCACGCATTGCCTGAGAGATGTCTTGATTAAAGAGTTTGATCAACTGTAATGAATTAAAGAACAAGCAAGCAATGCAGTAAAATTTCATTTCTTCACATCGACTTGCATATGTTAAGTAAAACTGCAGTAATTTGATGTTAAAGCAGGGACATGGGCCATTGGAAACATACCTTCCTTAGTCTTTTATGCTCTCAGCTCCTGGTTGTTTGGGGTTTTTTTGTTTGGGGTTTTTGTTTGGTTTCTATTTGTCTGTTTTTCTGTCGACTCTTAGAAGCACTTACTAAATTCTAGGTGACCAGACTTGCATGAAGCCTTTGAAGGCTACTGAGCCTTCATAAGCACTTCTGCTTTCCTGTTTGAAAGCTTGCTTTGAGGGATTAGTTCCCCAAGACAAGACACTTAGACTTGCAAACTGTATTTTGATATCAGGATTGCATTTCTTATGAGTGCTGTAAACAATGGAAACCCTTTAAAATGTCAGTCAGGAAGGAGTGTACGTTATCCCTCCCTGAGTTTCTTGATTTTGACCAATCAGTTGAGTTATTATTCAGTTTTCATGTCACATAATCACAGGGAAAAATTGCTAGAAAGGGCCATGAGCTTCGGTGATCCATTATTTTCACAGCTGTGATGTATTCCTGATGTAAGTTTGACTATTGTACCCTCAAAACACTTCAGTGACAGATACCACGAGCTTCCTGGTAGCTGATGCCAATGGTTTGCTAACTTAGGTGGATTCTTTTTCTCCCATATTTACCTCTCCACCCTGTTCCGTGACCAAACCAATATAGGTACTTACATCTGTGAAGAAAATCAGCTTCTCAGGCTCTGTTCTGGGTGCTGCTCTTCTATACTTCTGTAGGTCTTGTACTGTTCTTTGAAGCACGTCACGTATTTGGTTCTCTAGTGCTGGCAAAGTTTTCTGTAAAGAAGGACATTTATAATATGTCTGGTTTTGGAAGGAAAACAAAATCTGTTGAAGAAGGACCTACACCTGCACATGATCTTTGCTGCTTTTGGGAGTCCAAGAGCTCCTTGCATCTTACACATGATAGTGGGATGGCATGGAGGTGCAAATATGGCCTTCATTGAGAGCAGGGAGGGCGTTAGGATCTCCCTGAGAAATCAGGCTGGATCTCACTGTGAAATGGGCAGAGTAGCTGCAGTCTAGGGCAACATTTCACCTACATCCAAAAACTATGTTCTTAGAAGTTGCACCAGGGAGGTGGCGGGAATGTACTGATCCCTCCATTCCTGATAAATAATTAAACACAGCTGATTAGTTCCTTATTTTATATAAGGCTACATAAATACATATTTTTTTCTCATTCAGGACTGAATTTAGATGTTCCCTGTATTTTAGCATTTTCACTTAATGGAATAAGATCTATTACTTACAGATGGATGTACATAAAAAACCCCCCCAATATACTTGTATTAGTATATTAATATAATAAAACAATTAGATCTTACTTGAGATTTTGAAGACATTTTCAGTTAAATAGAAATTATTATGTTTTAGTAAGATGATAGCTATAACTTAGCCAATCAACACTCTTCATAAACACAAGAAAATATCATGGCTGCTATTGAAAAGGCAGGAGAAAAGTAGATGAAGTTTGCCTATTCTGTGTTTGCCTATTGTCAATCTTAAGCTTAAAGGCAAATCTGAGGACAGAGCATAGGTCTCTTTACACGTAACTCTCAGTTCAATTAGTTCTCAGATTGTCAGATTGAATGATAATATAAAGTACTCTCTATACATATAAAGATGCAATCCATTTGCAATCAATTGCAATCAAAGGTTGAAAGGCTGGACTTATTTTTAGATAGTAACTGATACAAACAGCTTAGTATGGCACCTCTGTTACTTACAATAATATGTCTCACGAGTTCATTTGTGAGCTTCTCTGCCAGACATGGGATAGTAGCCCTTCCTTCTTCCATAAGAATGCTGCAAAAAAGAGGAAAAGCTGGGTTTGGATAGACCATGTGTGCAGAGGAAGGACATAGCACTGATACGCTGCTCTGTTTTCACTAGTTCTACTACAGAAATTGAGTCAAGGAAGGGCCCTCTGGGGAGTGCTAGTGCAGATGCAGCAGCAGCCCAGCACTCTCTGGACACCATAGCTTTTATGCAAAAGTGATTTGACAGATACTGATACTGGCTAAGGAAAGGTAAATGGAGAAAAATCTGAAAATAGCAAATTCTAACAAGAGATTAATGTGTTGCTGTATTATTTCTGCATGTGTTAAGTACACTGATTCAAAACCCTTTTTACCTGCCATTCTCTATATTATGATTGACTTGCTGCTGAGTCATCTTCTGGGGAAATCTGTGCCCTTAGCACAGGCAATATCCTTTCTCATGCTGTTTCACTGTGTTTCCAGTGAATAGAAATACTTCAGTGCTTAACTTGAAGTGCTCAGATTCTTAACTTGAATTCTTTGGGGCTATTCTGAACTTCTGAAGTTCATTGAACTTCTCCTGGGATTAAGGAGAGATACATATTGAACTTGCATCCAAAATACATGTTTATTTGATGAGTAAAACTATTCTGGCTTACTGGAATGCAGCACTACATGGGCAACATGAAATAACAAGTATAATTAACACATCTTTGTAACCCTAATTTAAATTTCAGCAAGTCAACAGGAATCTTTCATGTGACTAATATATTTCCGATTAGGTCCTTTCTGCAAAAAGTACCTGAAGTGTTCATGAGTCTTAAAGAATATTCTCTCCTGCTCGATTGCAGCAGACAAGGCCAGTTTGTTATGGATGTCCTGCTGCCCACGACACTTCACAATCATGTAGCCTTTTTTGAGGGGAATGACCAGATTTCGTATTATGTTAATGATAGACTCTTCAGTCCCTCTGTCCACAAGGTCAGGTTTCGTGAGGATTCCTGTGAAGTTACACAAAGAGAAAATTAGTCAATCACAGAAGTTAAGGTGGGAGAGGTGCAGTAGGACAGTTGCTACCAGAGTTGGAACACTGTACTGTGCTTTATAAAGCAACTTCTCTTCATTCTGTTTTTTCTCTTAGAAAGCTCTCAGCTCCTGGGCTTTGCACTGTAAGACTTGCTCTACAGCTAGCCTCCCACCACACTGCCTTTCAAATCTTTTTTGACAGGCAGCAGCAAAGGTTTTGCTCCATTAACTCTGAGAATTTTCAATTTCCAATTATTCATAGCATGAATTCAGCAAGACTCAAAATAAAGGGATTCTTAGAGCTACTGGATCATCTCATGCTTTGTAAATAGTTTATTTAGGGTTTGGGTTTGTTTTCTTTTTCTTCTAGTAGCTAATTTCACAGATCTGGCATGGAATACAGAATATCAGAACTTCACGTAAAAAAGATTTGCACTTCTCTTCAGCTTGTAGCTTGAAGATCACCTCACCTAGCGTCCTTTCTCCAATGGGGTCCACCTCTTGTGCCATTTTCAGTGCTTCTGTTGTTGCAATATCCACATTACATGGCACCACTACCAAATTGAGTGTCTCTTTGCAGCCAATAGTATTTTTAAGTAGCTTTTTGATCTGCAATGCAAAACAGCAGTAATGAAGTTCAGTGAAATCAGAAGCTTGCATGTAGGATATGACCATTTCTAGCAATACAAGCTACTGTTCAATGATATTAAATGTCACATATACTGAGGATAGTATTACACACTAAAGGACAGCATAGAAATAGGTCAGCAGAAGAATGCAGCTTCTTTTCCCGTGTCAAGATTGATCCAAACAGATCAGACTGTTGTTATGTTTATCCCGAAACTTATGTAAAGTTTAACCCCTCATGCATATAATCTTTCATTATGGAAATATTAAAGATACTTCCTAAATAATCACATGTAAGAAAAACAAGTTTTGATGTCTAGGTACACACTTAGATAAAGCAAGCCAGCTAGATTATGCTGATAAATCTCAGATTTGTATCTCTGAAAGGAGAGCAAATGTGTTTGGCTTCTATTTCAGTGGAGCATTTGTGTAATAACAAACAAAAACCACAAAACCAAGCCCAACAAGTCGCACGTGGCATCTAGCTGGTGTTGTTTCTATGTTTCAGTGCCAGACTAGAAGAGTTTATCATAGTTAATGTTTTATTGCAAACAGCTCTATTCTCCTCACACTAAAGCTTAAGTTAACTCTTTTTATTTCTGAGTTTTGGTAAAGATGCCTCTCTTTTCTGTTTCCCACCCATCCTAATTTCTGACATGCTACAACGTTCTAGCCTCCATCTCTGCAGCATGCAGGCTGCTGTGGATTATGAAAATATGTGGATCATGTCACACCTGCTGCTTTCTTCTGAATACAATAGAAAGATTACTATCTAACTGTGAAATTAAATCACTCTTCTGCCAGAGAGTAAAGTCCAGACAATCCAAACTTGTCTCATTTTTGTTGGTATGTCTAATTTAATTTGGGCTACTCTTATTCCAAGTTCCTCTTTAAAGGCATTTCAGGAGAAACAATGCACCAGCTCCTGCACATCACCCTCACAGCTGGTCTTGTCCAACTACGGCTTTATCTGCATTCCTCAGCACTTCTTCTAAAAGCATCCAGAGGAAGAGTAGAGATCCACTCCACTTTAATGTATATTCTGTTTATTTCAAAAGAGTCTGCTATGATCCCTTAAGAGCTTAGAAAAACCAGGATGGGTCTGATTCTGATGTGCTCTGTAAGGGATGACAGAGCATCAAACTTGTACAAAGATCAATTTGCTGCCTTGTTCCAGAAGAGGTTACAAGAACTCAGATCCATTCACCTTTGCCAAATACATCCACAGAGCTGGTAAGAGGCAAATCTTTTGGGGTATATCTGTCTTCCAAACTGTGGTTCTGCCAAGGGACACGGGGGCAGCACTATGTTCAGGGCCCATATGGCCTGGGTTATTCCATGCTGCCATGAGTCAAGGCACCTGAGGTGGCTCCTTCACAGCTACTGAGGGCAGCTCCTTCCTGCATGATAAGGCAGACAGGAGATACTGGATCTCATTGTTCCTATTGGCAATCTCTTGCTTGAAAAATAAGCTTGTTTGTTATTGTAGCTTTATTGCTATCTCAGAAGCCTAGTGTCCTACAGCAAAGGCTCACATATGAGATAGGTTACAGAAGTGACTCTGTGCACAGGTTGGCATATGAGACTGAATTTTACCTGTTCCCCAATGTCTTTTGGCTGATCCCCTACAGCCACTCTGGCAATTCCAGGAAGATCAATTAGTGTCAGATCTGGGACATCTGGGGACCAAATGTCTAAGGAAATTAGTTCTCCACTAATGGCACCTCCAGTACCAGCCACAACATCCTGGGCTGCAAAAAGAAAAGAGCAAGGCAGTGAATACAAGCTTCAAACAATGCATCAAAGTGAAGCTGAACACAATGACTTTGAGAAGTAACTACTACCAGCTAAGGCTGTTTTAGGCTTGGCTTTTTTCAGATCCAGCCACACATGTAAATCCATTTATGAAAAAATCTAAGGAAAAATCTAAGGAAATTATTATGGAATATATTGATATACAAACTACTTTTAGAATGTGAACTATAGTATTTTACAGAGCATATACTTAAGAAGTATATGCAGACAAAGTATATCTAAATAAACCACAATGAAAGTGATCAGATTAAACACTGGTCTGTTGTAGAAATGCCTCTTCAACATCAAGACACTTTGTAGATGTTAATTAATCCTTAGTGCCAAGGTAAACCCACCACGCTTAGCTACCTTGAAAGATAAATAGGTGTTATTCTATATTCTTCACATTTTGAGAGAGAGGTTGAGAAATCAAGCAATTTGTCTGAGATCTTATAAGACAACGGTGCTTGAACTGTGAACAGTACAGAGAAGCGAGGTAACCCCATAGTCATTCTCATGAGAGATTTTCAGCTCTGTAATTAGCTTAAACAATTTATATCACATGCCTTGTGCAGGCAAGTGGAAGGATATGTTGAAAATATCCAAATAATATATTGAAAAGTTAATGAAAAAAAATATTTGGACAAATGATAATATTGTAGAGCGGTGCTAGTCAAGTAGATTAGGGCAATCCAACTTTCACACTTAGGGCAAGGTCTCCTCACACAATATGAAGTACCATAAAAGTAAAGCTGTGCCATGGGAAGGGCAATGACTGAGGCTGTGGTTATGCTAGCTGGCAGAAGCTCTATAAGCTCTCCACTCTGCCTTCTTGCAATTTTCTCCAAAACCATAAAATCTCTAGTCACAGACACCTCAAGTATTCTATGAGCTTTTGAACTGATGATAGGAACCATTTAGGGCTTTATATGTTTACAATTTGGCAGATAACCCTCCCAAAACAGGCAGACAGCATCCAGCTGAGAAAACAGCCTGAACTTTTATTAAGCATCGTGGATCATCTTCACCACTGAGGTAGTAAGTAGTACAAGTCTCTTGAGAGAGTCCTTCTGCCCTCAATTCAGCTCTTGGTGTTACTTGTGATCATTAATTAATAAATAGAAAGTATTAATATTATTTTATTTTTATATACTCAATTATTGATTATGTTAATTAAGAAAGAAAAATGTTAATTAATTAATAATTAAGTTACCTTGTGTTACTGTGTTAGGCTGGGCACTGTTGCTTAGCCTAAGGAAAGGGGAGAAAGGACTCAGAGGAGATTGAGCAAGCCAAATAAGAGGGGAATATGTTATAACTCACCTTCTCTTATTGCTTTCTCCACCTCAGAGGCATTCTGGAGCTCTGTGATGGTATCATGGTAACAAATTTTCCCTTTCCAAGCCTGGGTGGCATGTATTCTTTTCAGTTTAAGTTCCAAGGGACATCGAGTAACAATACCTGCAGCATTTCCAAAGACAGGAAACTCTCAGCAGTTGTTATGCATGATGGACTGTGTAGCATACACAGGATTGCCTGATACTTTGCACAGAGACGCAGAAATGTTCAAGAGATGTTGCCAAAGGGCTCTTGTCTGACTTCCTGCTCAGAGTAGGACTGTTACTGGCACTAGATGAGGTCAGCCATGGCTCTGTCAAGATGTGTCATGTCTTACAAACCTCCAAAGATGGAGAATTGCACCTCTCTGGGTGACCTGCTTCAGTGCTTCACCTACATACTACAAAATCCTTTTCCTCAAGTTCAGCCTGAAAGACTAGATGGCATTGTCCACTCATAAAGAACTTGCAGAACTTTTATGTGTATATACACACACACACAGAGCTGGAAAGTGAATGTTCTTGAGCTGCAAAATCTTCCAACAATCTTTTCTGACTTAAATAACAACCAAAGTACATGTTTGTAAGTAAAGATCTTTGTACATTTTTTGCCAGAAAAAAATACTGTAAGAAAATCCTGTTAAAAAAACCCAAATCAGCCTCAATAGCAAATTTCAAAGCTAGTCTTCCATGTGAAACCAATACTGTGCTGTACTACTCTTTGCTGGCAAATGCACAAGGCCAGATGATGATGCCTTTCAGTCTGTCCACAGTTTGGGGCAAGTATGCTACACTAGACTTTTCTTAATCCTGGTCTCTTGACAGTCCAGAACATACGCTTTGTTGGTATTATCCTGCAGTGCCCAACCTGCACATCCATTTCATCTACTGGAAACCAGAGCTGAGAAGGCCCCTGGAGTCTCACAATTTAGATATAATCTCAGTCATGGAGTTATCCAATCCTACCCCCAAAAAAGAAAAGAAGAAGAAGAAGACAAAAAAAGAGAATAAAAAAAGATCCTTTCCACCTCATTAAAGGTGGTCAATTCTTACCATTGCCCCTAGGAAGAGCAATACCAGACAGGGCTTCTAGGACGGAGCTTTTCCCAGAGCTCTGGTCTCCGATCACTGCAATTGCAGGCAAAGACAGGTCTTTTTCTATTCCAAGAGCTCTTAGGCTATCGATGAGATCAATGCAGGGTCGGATCTTTTCCTCATATTGGTTGTACAAGGTATGATCTTCTGCCTGCTAGAGTTAAACTTACAATGTATTTTACATAATTTTAAAGGAAGCTGTTTCCACAAAAAAAGCCCCAAACTTTTAGGCATCTTTTCTAGGTCATAATTCTCCAGTAATCCTTGTGTACTGATATTAAGCTGTCCTTCACATCACTGTGCATACTTGCACCTCCATTTTATAAACAGGTTATCTGGAAATATGACAAAATCAGTTGAGGTTGGCTCAATGACCACCCATAGTAAAAATACCGAACTTTGTAAGCTATCCTAAGAGGTTAAAGAGTAAAAGGAGACTCATAAATAAGTGTGCTTTGTTAATTTTTTTAAAAAAAATAACTACCATTTTCTTCCACTCATCTACAGATGTACTGAAGTATGTGTATGCAAATTAACAGTAGTCCCAGTAATAAGAGAATTTAGTACAAAAACACTTATTAAGTCTTTGTTTTGAAGTTTGAAGATTTAATTTGTGTGCAGACACCAAAAATGTTCTGCTGTAGTGTCCTTAACAGGTGGCTAAAATCTTTTAGATCATCATGGCTCTTCTTTCTTCACCTCATTTTAGGCTAGAGTAAGGGATGAATGCTAGTGATTTGGTTTACATGTTTCATTGTCATTTTTTGGTTTTGATACATGTACCAGATATTAACACAGGCTCTTCATTTTCATAAAACCAAACAGAATAATTTTCAGTCCTTCACAAAGATGGTCCACCTGCTGTTAAGTATGGCCAGCTGAAGTATATAAATGTCAGCTTGGTCTCTTCTCTCTGTTGCTCTCTCCATGTTCCAGTCTGACTGCTGCATTTAGAAATGCAATTTTGAGAACACCAATATTTTACAGATCCTAAGTGGCCAGGCACATTCATACCTGTTTTTTTTGAAAATAAAACCTGAAGTTTCCCACCATCACCTTTGACCAAGGAAGTCACCTCTGAATATATGTCTGTCTATCAGATATAATCAAACAGAGCAGACTTTCCTTTCAAGATGAGAAAGACAGCATACATTACTGAAGGAAGGTATTTTAAAATCTTATTGGTAACCTCTGCTCACTATTTTCATTACATATTTACTAGCTAGTAAATCCTAACCATTCTCAAGGAACTTCAGTAACTATGACACAGACTTAAAACCAATCTGTTTTCAGTGTCAGATATTCAATACAGGTTATTATTAACCTTTCTTTGTATTTCTGTTGAAGGTAGCAGAAACTCAGGTAAAAATATATCAGATTTTAGGATTTCTTTTCAACATTTGCTAACTGTTACCAATAAAAAAAATACATGTTGCACATTAAATTAGCCACTAGGCTGTTGGCATCCTTTTTCTTACACCTGCATTTTTTATGCCTGCAGGTTAATTGCAGGTATCTATCTTCCTAGTTGCCCAAACTACTGCTTGGCCCTGCTCCCCAAAGTACTCCTGTGCTTGGAACTAACAAATGCAGATTGCCCAAAGATACAAGGGAATTCATTTTGGGGCACAAAGTGAAACACAGAAGTAAGAGTGAGAAGGATCTTTGCCCTCTTCTGATATCTGCCTTACCTTGTCCTGTTCTCCATAATGCTCTTTCTTCAACTCCTCATCATTAGAATTTCTCTCAGTCATGTTCTCCATGTTCTCTTCATTTTCTAATTCTGGTGGGAGAGGTTCTGCAAAAGCTTCTAAAGATGGTTGTGAAGAAGGTGATGCAAAAACATCTTTCTTCAGGGTAAATTTGTTTCTTTCAGGATGTTGTTCGAACGCTACACTCTTATCATCCATGGCCTGCTGAATTTTTGGCCTATCACGTAGGTTGTCCACAAATGCTTCACTAAAATGTGATTACTGTCTGGTCCAATCACGCTTTCATACAGCTTCTGAAATCAAATGTGGGGCACTGAGTGACTCCGGCTTGCAACAGTGATCATAGCAGAGAAAATCAAACACAACTTGTATTTACTGACTCAAAAGTGCCACAGTTCTTTCCAAATCACTAAAATTGCTCTCCAGACTTGAAACACTTCTCCCTAACTCTCTTATGCTTTCTTTGTGTTTTCAAAAAAAGACAAGTTGCCACAGAGTAAAGAAGAATATTTTTTGAGGGAAAAAAATGTTGCACCAGTTTTTCCAAGAAGCTAGTTTTCCTCAATGAAATATTTTGCTGAAAGGTGTTTTGAGAGAGTGTGTGCGAATGCTTAATTTCAGATACCTGCTGTAAGGAGTACAGGGCTGTGTGGCTGCACGAGGAGGGTGGGTCACGGGCAGTGGGAGTGTGTCACACCAAGTCTGTTATGTGGCACTTTATGTGTACTTTTATTTTTGATAAGTATTAATTTTACAGTTCCATCATTTTTCTCCACGTCTCCTTTTTTTTTGATATTTCAGTATAAACTTTTTTCTCATTCTGTTAATGAATTACAGAATTTTTCTTCCTTGAATGAGGACTCAGTACTTTATCTATAAGAAACTTACATTCCCCATTCACTGGGTACCAGATTATTTTGTGATTTTCTATTGCTACAGAAAATAATTTACTGATAATAATGTTTCTAACAGGAAGCCGTTTTGTTGCCTCTCCCATTCTCTACCTGCCTTTCAATCTAGTGGAATGAGCACTTCTTATAAATTTTAAATTTAACATAAGTAGTAGGCAGGAACAAATTTCTGTCCCTTTTACATTATTATTTATATTCATTGAGATGTGTTCAGAGTTATTCATGTACTGGTTTTAGCATATGGCCTCCTAAACATGGATGTGTTTCATTCAGAAAGATGTTAAACAGAAAGCTCTAGTTGAATTGGATGAAACTGAAAAATAGTGTAGTAAGGCCACCAGGAAAAACAAAATAAAAAGAAGAAGAAAGATCTTGCAAGATAAACTTGTGACATCTGGGAAGCTGAGACTTAAGGAGTCTGGCAAAAAAAAGTGACACCTTTGAAATATTTTAGTTCAAGGGCTATATCTTACCATATACCTAGGATATTTTTTTAGATAGGTCTACAGTGCAGACCACAGTGTGCACACACAGGTACACAGCCTAACAAAGATACTTACAGTAGGCAGCGGAATAAATCAGCATGCATGGATTTCTAGGGCTGCCTGGCTGTTCTCTGTCTGGATTTGAAAAAGATGAGATAAGTCTGTGCAACCCTTCACTGTGCCATGCAGGCATAGTGATTTCTTTGTGTACTGAGCCTTGGCAGCATCGGATTAAAGAAAGGAGAGTGTCCTGGCTTGAACCAGAACAGAACTAATTCCCCATTCAGTGATTTTTCTTTTCATCTGAGTCTCTTCTAAGTAATTGTACTTTCTGAAAGTAATGGCANTTGATATTGGTTTTGTTTATATTTATATTGGTTTTATTATATATTTTAATTATGTATACATTTATTTTTAAATTATTTTAATTATATATTTAGTCTTATTGTTTCATTAAAGCAGTTTTAGCTTTCTAACCCATAAGTCTCTCTCCTTTATTCCCTTTCCCTTTCCCCTTTGGGNGTCACTGCTAAATCTAGTGTACCACATTAGGCATGCAGAAAGTAAGAGGCTGCACCTGCGGGGAGGTCAGGTGACCCTAACCTGACCAACGAGGTCTTCTATTTCATATACGTCATATTCAGTATAAAGCTTAGGAATCACAAGGGTTAAGCTCTNTTTGGGAAGGGAGATGGGTTAATAATGAGCATCTGCTTTTCTAATGGCCAGCCTAGCTGTAGCCTTTGACAGTGAGGAAAAGAAGTGCCTTTCTGAAACTGTCCAGAATCCACATATGAAATGTGACACCTGGATGATGTGCTGATACTGAAAATCTGACAACATCCCTCTTGACAGAGTTGTCCCTGCCTCTGTCATGGGGACAATATAGTTCCCTTGAACACCACCTTTAGGCATTTGCCTTCCTATACATCAGAAATCTCCCATGGCACAACATGAAGCACTGTGCTACACAAACATATTTGCATGAAGCACCAACCTGCTGGTGATCCTGAAGAGGAGCTGCTTCACTTTTCTCTAATAATCCTGGCTTTGCATCTTGAGGGGTAATGACAAAATCCACTATCAAACCCCAAGTGCAAAGCTACAGTGCTGAACCCATATGGTTCTTGCATTTATTCACTCTGTGTCCAGTCAGAGGAGTGCACAGACTTCTGCATGACATACTCTGTGACTTCAGAATATTTGAGTAAACTACACAGTCTCTGGGTTGTATGCATATAAATTCTAGTTGTCTTCTCAGAAAAAATGAAACAATGCAATGCTTCTGATGCTTCACATGAATACTGTCGCTGAACACTACCCCCACACAGTACCTCTTTTAAAAAAAGTATTCCATTTTAAACACCTCCTCTCAGTTGTCTCCCTTTAAAGAAGGAAATAATACTAATATCTATTATTTTTCCCCACCCCAGAAAACAACAAATCCTACCCCTGGCAACCTTGTTTGACCACACTCACTTTGAACTTTTATGCAACCTTCACACATATAACTACAAAAAGGAATGAAGATAACACTGAAAAATGCCATAATTGTTTTTAGAAGAAGGAAAAGAGAAACTTCTACCTGTGTTGTGTCCTGTAGCAAGGAGAAGAAGCAGTAACGTTTTACAACTTCTTCTGTGGCTTTTATATTTACAGGCTCCACCTACACACTGACAAGAATCAGGAGAAATGAAACCAAACCTAATGTGAAAAGGAGCTTGCTACGTGATAGCTTTCAAAATGCTAACAAAGAGTTGCATGTTTTCCCTTTCATTTCCTGCTATTCTCTAGCAGAAAACAGAAACAAAACTTTTTGTGAACAATAGCTGGCTGCCTCCTTGCTTGACTGTACTGCATGTGACAGGGGCAAACGACAGACGTACTTGGAAATATTGTCCATGAGCAACAATATCCCCTTCCACCCCACAAAAGTCAGCTCGCTGGGTCAGTTCACTTGGATGTAGGGCAAAACTAGTCGGGCTGACCAGAGTCAGGCAAGCTGTTGTGCCCTGCTCTCACTGGGGCTGCCCACCAGGGATACTGGCCCCACATCATCCAGGGGATCTTTTCAGCCTCCTCATCCCCTCATGCAAAAAGCAAGTGGCGCCCTCCACAGGAGAAGGAGCAAAGGAGCATTTTTTTCACTTCACAGAGAGACTTTCCAGCCCTACCAGGGTTGCAAACCGTGCTACCACCCACGCGGGCTGTGCCTTTGCTGTCGGAGGCTGCAGGGTACAGCTGAGATTGCTGAACATGAGTGACAAGAAGGCAAAGTGACACACAATGTGATTTATCAGTGTTATGCACTGTGGCAGGGCAGTCAAGGTCTCAAGCTGCTTCTCAGGTCCTTGCACAATTTTCTTGATGTTACTGGGTCAGAATGATCCTTTTTCTGCTGTTTGTGCTCTTCTGCCTTTATTTTTTGTGTTTCTATAGGCTTTAAGGTGTTAAGCAAAATCAACTGGCTTTGTCCAGTCAGAGGTTTTGCACATCTGATGCATGATCAGCCCTTGTTTCTCACTTCCTCTGGTTTTGACTGCTGCCTTGATCAGCTGCTCTCAGTTCCTGGCGGTTTTGGTGGGTTTCAAACTGCCTTACTCTATTCTATGAGCCTGACTAAAAAGCAGTCACAGTGTTCATTAGAGCCAGCCCTTCTTCCTAATTCCTTGTCGAGCAGTGACTCAGAAGGTTTGGCAGTGAGTGACAGAGAGCCAGCACTGCACGGGCAACACCACAGCTGGATGTGGACCCTGGCAGGAGGTGGCAGCTGCACGCTCTCCTGGCCTCCTCCACTGTCCTTCTTCTTTCACTCAAGCTTATAGAAGACCTATCTGAGTGGGAACAGGCTTCTAAGTCATACTACTGAATATCCTCTTAATTTTCAGCAGGACCATTGTTACGTGATTGATTTGGTTATGGGATTTTAGCACAGGATTATGTTTCAAAGAAAAAAGGGAGCTCTAGGCAGTATCATATTGCTGTGAAGGGAGAAATCAGAATTCTCCTTTCTCCAAATGTCAAGATTTTGCTTTTTAAATTTTCTTCTGAATCAGCAAGACAAAATCTTTACCCTGTTATTGAGAGATGTTTTAGTGTAGTGCAATGAAAACAGTTTTCATGTTTATGTAATGATTTATAACAGCATGTTTCACTTGCAATACAGTTCTACAGATTAAGACAGCACAATAAAGGATGTTTAAACATAGATGAAGCAGAATTTCATTTAAATCTCAGGAACACAGAGTATGTTTTGAAATACAGAAAATGAGACACAATGTAAAAGATGAAAGACCAAGCATTTGTCAAAGGAAATTCAAATTATACTTTAAAAAAGGAATATAAAAATGTATTGTAAATGAACTAGTTGGCAGGATCATTATGTGACACAAACCATTATGCAAAATCCTTAATCATAAAATTATTTAGGTAGGAAGGGACTGCCAGATATCGTCTAGTGAATCCTTGTAACTGAAAGTGGTTCAGACCATGTTGTCTTGGTCTTTATCCCATTGAGTCTTGAAAGTCCCCGAAGATGGAGATTCCATAGCCTCACTGTGAAATTCATTCAAATGATTAAATAGCCTTAGAGTGATTTTGTTTTTTCTTCCTCGTATCCAGCCGGATATATCTCCCCTATTTTAGTCTATGCCTCCTGTTGCTCTTTCCCCAGCTGTGCATCTCTGCAAAGAGTCCAGTGCTACCCTCTCAGACATAGATGCTGGGGAGCTACTGCAAGCTTACCCCCACAGCCACCCCTTCCCTGAACTGAACAAGCCCCAGGGTCATTGCTCCTGCCCCAGCCTCCTTCAAACTCATCATTTTGTCCATGTATTTCCCATATTGGGGCCTCTATACAGGAGGCTGTATTCAGATGAGGTCTAGCAAGCGCTGAGCAGAGAGGGACAGTCAACATCCCTTCATCTTCCACCTGCTCCTGTCCACATTGTGCAGGGTGCAGCTAGCATTTATTGCTGCCAGGACATGCTTCTGGCCCATGTTTAGCCTAATGTTCACCATGACCTCCAGGGTCCTGTCTCCGTTTAAGGCTCA
>VYZX01018884.1:93427-114793 GCA_013401335.1 Brachypteracias leptosomus | reverse complement strand
CGGCCCCCGGCGCCGCGGTGGGACCGCAGCCGCGGGGACTGGTCCCCTCCGGGCCCGCCCCATGGCGGGAGGGCCCAGCCCCGGGCACCTCCGCTGGCCTCTCCCTCCGGTGTCCCCGGTGATGGTGCTCGCAGCGGCCGCCCCTGCCCGAGTTTGCTCCGGGCTGCAGCTCCGCTTCCTCCTGTCCCCGCCGCTGCGGCTCCGCCGGGCTCGTGAGCACCGGGCCCTTCCCCGCGGCCTGCCCCTCCGCAGGATGGTGTCCGGGGGCGAGCGTCCGGGCAGCGGGACCGGAGCCCCGGGCCGGTATCCGCCCGTTTCCACCGCGTTCCCCCGCGACAAGCCGAGACCGGGGGAGGCCTCCCCACGCCTGGCTCCCGGGCGGGCAGCACCGGGCAGGTGGAACGCCCGCGGCCTGCGGCGGGAGCTTCCCCGGGACACGTTTTAGCTGTGGCGGTCCCGGAGCCACCGAGAGAACCTCGGTAACCGGTTTTTTGGTCGTATCTGGTGACTCCCTCGGGCTCCGGGTGTCCTGGGGCACGGGCCCGTCTGCCCAAGATGCTGCTTGGGGTTTTCGGGGGTATAAAACATGATTAGATCAGAGAGAGGAGAGTTCCCTCAGAGCGTCTTAGCGGCTCTAATCCAATTGCCACCTTCGCTGCCTCCGGTGGCGGCTCTCGGTGACCAGAGCCCCGTGTCCTGCTGGGGTCGAGGGACAGCCCAGGAGGGGTTCTGGGGACGTTTCCGTCGTCGCTGTGCCCGTGGTTGTGTCTCATGAGACGATGGAAGAGGCTGGGTTCATTCCTCACCCCCATGGTGCAGAGCGAGACATTGTTCTTCCTGCTCCCCCAATAAAACAGGGCTAATCCCACGTAACACAGAGACAGGGTGGGAGCTGGGCCCGGAGATGAGCCCCGTGTGGCTCCATGGTTCAAAGTCCCTCCAGTCTCTATCTTGCTCTCCGATACATTAGGCTGTGGAGAGGTGCAGCAGTGTGAATTGTGGGTGGTTGCCCCCGAGGCCGGGAGGGCTGTGGAAGCCCCTTTCCCACCGGGTTTCCCAACTTCCCCGCAGAGCAGAGTGCCCGGTGTGCGGTGCCGCGTGTCCTCCTCCTGGGTGGAAGCAGGAAGGTGTCACCAGATGGTCTGGTTGGGGCTGGGGCCCCGTTCCTGTGTGGTGCTGAGCGCGGCGTTATGTGGACATCGTCTGCCATGGGGACACCCCTCAGTCTCATGTGGTGGGGGGGTCTGGGTGTTCACCCCATAACCCCTGGGTGTCCAGCGCTGGCAGTGATGCCTTTTTCCCGTAGCCTGCATCTCAGCAGTCTGTGCCCAGTCCTGTTGTCTGGGTTGAAAAAGTCCCCATTTGACTTCTCACTGCTGGGTTTTGGGACCCGCCGTGGCAGGGAGTGCTGGATGGAGCCCACTTCCAAGCTCTTCAGGATCTCTCCATGCTGGAGGACGGGGCCGGTGGCAGAGTTCTTGTGGTGGTGATCTGCAGCATGAGGCCTTTGGTGTGGTTGCTGGCTGGTTTGAGAACATTTCTACAGTCTCTGCTGATTTCTAGAGTCTAAGTCTCCGTGGGTGAGAGCTGATTGTGCACAGAGAGAGCCCGTGGAGGGAGAAAAAGGGCTTAGCAGTGAAGGGTCGGGGCAGCAGTGAGCTCTGAATGGGCTCCTCTGCGTTCTGCCTGGGAGCAGTTCATCCAAACAGCGGGAGCAGGTAGAGCACGTCCTGTCCCAGTGCCATCCCAGGTCTGTCCGTCTCGGGAGTTGCCTCACGCAGGAGGAATTGTTTGTCTGCCCGAGTTGTGCTGTGGAAATGCGGCGGGTTGGGGTGTCGGGGAGCTGTGGAGCACATGTAGGAACCAGTAACAGAGCAAGCTCTCCTCCCAGTGCCACCCCACTCCTGTCCCCGGGCAGTGGCGAGGGGCGGTGTCTGCCAGGGAAACCTGTAATGTTGGTGTGGAGGTTCCTCCTTCCCAGGCCAGGAACGCACAGAGGAGCTGTAGTGGTTATCGACAGTGACTGAAATAAAGCAGGGAGTGTTGTGAGCTGGTTCCACGTGTTTTCCCCAGCCTGACAGAGATGGGGAGAGCCTGGTGGAGCCTTTCATGAAGCACCCAGCTCCTGAGGCTGTGTCAGGGTGGATTGCTGGAGAAGATGGTGAGAAGAGGGCTTGTGGCAGACTGAGGAAAGTGTGGTGGAAAGGGAAAGGAGGAGCACAGGGCTTCGAGAAGTGCTGGAAGGAGAGGGCATTAGAGCAAGACCTCCAAGGGCCTTGACCAAAGAAAAGGAGACTCGGAGTGAAAGAAATGGAAGGTGGCAGCATTCACGCTGCAAACATCCGGAGGGAAGGGGTTCAAAACTAAAGGAAGTCCCCAGAAACAGAGATGAGGGAAAATAACATCAACCCCTCCTGTGAGCAGAGGGAAACCCTTGAGACTGAGGAAGAGTGCTCTGAAGGTGGCCAAGCAGAGCGGAGCTGGAAAAGGGGGTGTTGAGATTGGGAAAGCAGGTGGAATTCCTAAGGGGGAGGGGAAAGTGGAGTCACTGGTGACATACAGGCTGGGTGGAGTTTGCCTGGGGGAGGAAGGAGCAGGGCTGAGCTGAAGGCAGGTCCGGAGAGGCTGGGAGGGAGGAGCTGCTGGGCTGGAAGGGGCAGAGGGAGAGGAACCGGAGGCAGGAGCAGAGCCCACAGATGTCACAGGTAAGTGAGTGGATCTGGGGTCTCCTTTGAGCAGAGAAGTCAGAGAGTGGCCTTTGTGGACGAGGACAAGGTGGCCAGAGAGAGAATTCAGGAAGGAGGCGGGGGAAAAGGAAGAGCTGATAGGCCAAAGCAGGATGGGTTGTGGGGCTGCAGAATGGGATGGCCAGGGAAGAAAGTTCATGTTTGGGAGAACTGATGTGAATGTGGCCTGAATCAGCATGATCTCTGGGAAGCAGGGTGGATTCTGATTGTGTTTCTCACAGACACCAGGGTAAAGGACAAGGATAGTCAGGGAGAGGCCAGTCCAAAGGAAAGAGATACCTCAGAGATTGCAGAGGAGAGATCACACAGTGTGTGCTGCACCCGATGGCTCCAGCCACCTGGATACTCCTGGTGGTGGGAGGCAGGACCCGCTGCCTCTGGTGAGGGCGTGCAGGCGTCCTGTGCTCTGGGGACTCCTGCCAGCCCAGGCCATCCTGGGACGATGGTCCCTGCAGCACCCCACGGGGGTCCAGGAGGGGTCTCTAAGCTGCACGGTTGCTCTGGGAGCCAGGTGGGATGTGCTCAGTGGCCTTCCATGGGTTTGATGAGTTGTGGAGTTATTCTTGTGGAGTTACTCAGGAGCCAGGGGTTATATTTGTGCTGCATCTCGCTCGGGTGTCACTGATGGCAGTGCCTGGGATTTCTCTCCCACAAGTAGCACTTGTTCAGGTGCTGTCCCATGAACAATGATCTGGACTCGTGTGTTCTTCACTTGATGAGATGCTCGTTTTGGTGCTGAGCTGGATCTTTCTGTGCGAGGGGCTGGAGCACCTGAGTTCCTGTCCCTGTCTTCGGGCGGGACGATGGAGGCAGAACCAAGGGGATCTGCTCAGGGGGACACTTAGGCTTCAGGGGCAGCCTTGGGGAAAGCCCCTTGCCCTGGTCAAGGAGCACAGACTGCGCTGTGTGAGGAAGAGCGTGGGGAAGATCTGGAGGAGGAATATCAGGAAAACCCCTCCCAATTCGGCAGTATCTGTTTGGCTTCAAGGTGTGGCTTTGTTTTCATGGCGGAGCCTTTCAAAGGGCTGGGGTGTTCTGTTACAGCAGAGCAGCGTGTTCGCAGATTGCTTCTGCTAAAGTAATTAGCAGTGGTGTGATGTCATCTCTAAACTTCCGAGTGACCCATCCCTCGAACTGCTGCCTGGCTCGGACTAGAGCACTTCCCTCCTGGGCCATGGCGTGTCCAAGGGGTGTTGAACTGAGTGTCGGGGTCTGTACTCGCCTCGTGTCAGGGTCTATGCTCGCACCCCTCAAACCTCAGCATCGTGTTTAGGGGAGGGGACAGAGCAAGGCCAGGAGCTGCTGCTCCAGGGAGAACAACTGTGTTCTTGGGTGTTAAAACTCCCCACGGTCAAGAGCTGCTCCACCTGTAGCCAGAGCTTTCCCCAGCCAGCCCATGAGCTTGGGTGCAGCATTTCCCCCCGGTCACAAGGGCAGAAAACTGGATTTGAGGAGCTCAGCTTTGCTCCTGGAAGGCAGAGCTGCTCTGCAGTGGGAGCAGCTTCGCCATTAGTCAGGCAGAGTGACTGACGCCTTGTTTTGTGACTGAACCCATTTAATTGTAACACATTCTTGTCATTAAATGTGCCTTTAATTTTGTGCTGCTGTTCCCTCAACCTTCGCAAGTGTTTAGTCAGCACTAGATATTTTCCTGTCCACTCTGATCAAAAGCACTTTGTGAGGCAGAGGAGGAGAAGGCAAAAGAGAAAGTGAAGAATCGTTAGGGCTGTGAACTTGGACCCCGTGACAAAGCTGGGCAGCAGCAGAGCAGAGGAGGGGGTGACAGACCAAGGAGTGATTGTCACAGCAGTGACGGTGCAATGGAATCGGTGTCCAGCTCACCCCTGAGCTGCACTGGGCTCTGGGGTGTTTGGAGCTCGGGGCAGGTTGGTGCCTCCTGCTTCCATTTCCAGAAAGGTTTGGGGTTCTGTGGCGCTCCCTCCTGCGTCCTCATGGTCAGCCATGGGTGGCATGTCCCCAGGGGCACCAGGAACCAGCAGGGAACCCAGTGAGAGCCCAGCTCTCCTTCATCCAGAGCTACAGGTGCCTCCTCCAGTTGAGGGCCCAGTGTTTTCCATGGGCCTCTCCCGTCCCCTGCCCTCCAGGGAAGGGGACAAGGTTCCTGGCTGTCCTTCCTCCTGCCACCTCCACCCTCCCATTAAGTCTCCAGGCCTCTGATCAGCCCCTTCACCTGGAGGGAGCTGGCTGCGTTTGGACTTAGGCTGTAACCATCCAGTTCTGCCGCTGTGGAGAGGGACATTGATGTTGGGTGATAGGCCTGGGGCTACGGTGTCAGTCTGTGTCAGGGTTGGGCTGGAGATCAGCATCCTGCTGACTGGGACTTGCCACCAGGGGTTTATGTCTTTCCATCTTCCACTGGACACCTGCTCCCTGTCCTGGGGACATCGCTGTTGTTTTAGTCTGTTTTTACTTGACTATCTCTTCTCAAGCCTTGTTAACTTCTTCTTCTTTTTTTTTTTTCCCCTAGGTGAGGTGTGCCATACCAGATGTTAGGTTTTAATGATTTTATGTTTGTTTTTTTTTAAATGAATAAATGAATGAAGAAGAATTTCAGTGAAGGAAGGAGAGGAAAAAATGGAGCAATTTGGAACAAACTGAGATCTTCCACTGCACTGCTCAGGCCATGGGTGAGACAGACCCACTCAGCACCATTTTCACCATCGGTTGTCTTCTGGGGTTATAAACACGCTCCCTGAAAGGTCCTTCCAGATCCCTCCTTTAACCTACCCTGGGCTTCTTGGAAATGGTTTAATGAAATTCCTGTCAATTCCCAACGCCAAGTGGATACCGAGCCCTTGGAGAGGCCTGGGGGGCTGGGAGAAAGGAACAAGTAGGAAGAGGACGAAAACGCACAATCCCTGGACCTTCCCCTCCCGCCCCCCTTGCAAAGAAAGGATTTACAGCTCAACCTTGCACCAGCTGTTCCTCGGCTTTACCAGTCAAGAGAGAAATAAATAAAATTAAACAGCCACCGCCAGCCAGCCCCGGATCCTGGTGAAATCAGGGAGAGTGTTTCTTGACCCCTCCAGTGTGGGGGAGGAGGAGGAGTAGGCCTGGCAGCGCTGTGAGGAAGCCGGGCAGGTTGCCGCCGAGACACCCCCTACTCCTGTGCGGTGACTGGCCGGGGCTACAGCGCCTCAGAGGGCAGATTAAAAAGGAGAAGTGGCTTCCTCAAGGCTCCCGGGGTGCCTTTTTTGCAAGACTTTCACCGGTCTCCTCTTTCCCAGGGTGCTGGCTGGGGGCGGCTGCGCCCAGCCCCTCGTCCCCTTCCTTTCAAGCTCCTCACCGGCTGTTGCCCAGCTGAGGGAAGCTCTGGGCATTCCTGCCCCAACGGCTGTTTTAAACCCGCATCCAGTTCCCTGTTCTGAATTTTTAATGGTTTTAAACCCCCTTTCCTGCTCCCGCTGACTCCTGCGGGGCAGAGTATAGTGTGGACTCCTCCCCTGGGCCTCACACTCCGGAGACCTCCCGGGCTTCCCTGGACTGTCCACTCCAGCCAGAGCTCACCCAGGACCCAACGTGGAGGCTGGGTAGTGGTTCCTTCCCGTCCCCCTCCCCTTCTCGCCCTGCTCCGACCCCGCTGGGCCTGGGCTATGCTGCAGGGCGGACCCCCCACCACAGCTCCAACATGCCAGCAGCATCTGGAAAGAGGTTCAAACCCAGCAAGTACGTCCCCGTCTCAGCTGCTGCCATCTTCCTAGTGGGAGCCACCACCCTCTTCTTTGCCTTCACGTGAGTCCCAGCTGCTCGACCGAGGTGTGGGGAGGGCAAGGGGAGACCTGGGGCCCAGCCCCCTTCGGTGCAAAGGGCTTGGGGGGCACAGACCACCCAGGGGGTGTCTGGCAGAGGAGCTGTGCCTCCTTGCCAGGCAAAAGGGGGAACACTTTTCTGGGTGCTGGAGGGTGGGTGGTGGAGCAGCCCTGCAGCCCACTGGAGCCGTTCAGCCTCAGCTAGACCTGTTTCACTCGGGTTTTCCCGGAGTTGAGCCAGAGGCAGCGGGTCCCAGCGAGGCACCTGCTCTGCTCCAGCCACTGCTCCCCCTCCTCGGGTGTTTGCACAACTAACTCCTCTCACTGGCAGCTCAGATCAGCCAGGTGGGGATTGGAGTGTGACCTGTGGGTGGAAAATGGCAGAGATGATTTTCTCCTTTGAAGCAAAGTGAGGAGGTTTGGTGACCGAGGCAGGCTCTGGGTTATTTTTAGAGGCTCATAACTGATTTGTGAGCCACAAAGGAAAATTCAAGGAAAAGTTCTGACCCCTGTGTGGGTCTCACTGCCACTGATGTCAGCCTCATCCTGAGGAGCCAAGGGTTGGGTATCTCTGGAAAGGACCTGAGGAGGTGGTTGGCCAGCTGGTCACCAGGGCCTGAGGAGGACACCGGTGTTGGCCTTGGAGCAGGAAGAGAGGAGCCAGGGTGTGTGGTGGCACCAGTTACTGCAGAGGCCCAGGCTGTACCAGGCTGTGGCTCACGTTAACATTTTCCCTTCCTGGTGACAAATGCTGGTGAATGCTGAGCTGATTCTGGTCGAGGCAGGGCCAGGGGCTGCCCAGGAGCCCCCTGTGCCAGCACAGAGCCACGTGTGTGCCAGGGCACAGCAACCAGGACTGGCCACCAAATCCTGCAGCGTGTCCTGGGGTGGGAGATCTGAGGGGATGTGTTTGGGGGCACAGCAGAGAGATCTGTAGATAGGTTGGGTGTTTCTTTGTGCTGGCATCTTGGAGGTGGTCACAGCAGTCTGGAGGCATGTGGTGGCTGCCCGGGGGTGCAGGGAGCAGTGGGGGGCTGTGCAGGGTGCCTGCGAGGGGCTCCCCCCGCCAGCCACCTGTCCCCAGCTCTGCTTTGCCTCCTGGGCCTTCCTCTGTACCCCCTCTTGCCCCAGCTCTGCAGTGGGAGCCACGCTGCTCTGCGGGTGGGTGACCCATGGCCTCGGAGGGGCCTTCCCACCCCCTCCGGGGAGTTGGGAATCTGCCCCACTCCCTTTTCCCTCCCTCTTTAACTAAGTGTTTCTCTCTGCTGCCAGCTGCCCCTGGCAAGGTGCTGGCCGGACAGGGAGGGGGTGCAGCCCAGCTCCTGGGGGTGGTTTGCTCTTGAGGGACACTTTCCATTGCACCCCACCAAGAGCTGTCCCCACTGTGGGGTTTTGCTGCTGGTGGGACTGCCAGGATTATCCGGAGGCAGGAGGCAGCTCACGATCAGAGGCAGGAGGGACGGACACGACGGCTGCTGGATGGAGCCGTCAGGGACTGGAAGGTCACTGTGGCTGCAGTGCCTGGCAACAGCCAGGCAATAAAAGAGTAATTTGAGGACCAAAGGGCAGGGTGGTTTGATTCCCAGTGCAGGGCAGGAGCAGCTGCCGGTGTCGCTCGGCAGCCTGTGACAGCCCCTGGCTGGGCACAAAGCAGTCACAGGAGGTTCTGCTGCTCTGGGGGTCGGATGCTGGCAGGGGGTCGCTGCCCCTGTGCTGCCACGCTGTCCTTTGGGGGGGCACAGCCCTGCCCCCAGCGTGGTGCCCAGCCCGTGGTGCCCGGCGGGCGCTGCCGCAGCGTTTATCAGCCAGTGCGAGGCATCGCCGGGAGCCGGCGCAGCGCTGCCCAGCAGGTTTGTTCAGAACAGGAACACCCGGGCAGGGTCGTTTTAATTGTAGGTCAGTGGATGTTATTTAACCTACTTTAAAGCATCAAATTAAATCTCAGGCAGAGCACAGCACACTTTCACACGGGCTCTGCGGCAGGAGGGAATTAACTGTGTCACTCCCCGGCGTTCCCGTCCTCCCAGGGCTGCTCTCACCTGGTGCTGGAGCAGGATGGGGTGGACAGTTGTGTTATTTCTAGCAGAAGCACTGGGTGCCTTTTGGTCCATCCACACTGGCCCAGGATTTGCATTTCTGGGCCAAGAACTCTATGTAAAGGATTAATTTAATTAGGAGATGTTGCAGAGCACGTGGCAGTTGGAATCAGCTGAGGCCAATGGGAAGAGGGGATGTTCCCATCTTCCCTCTGGAAGGAGTGGGAGTCTCTGAGGTGCTGGTGTCTCACTTGTGCTCATCCGCTCCTTTCCTGGAGAGCTGGCATCAGGGTGTGCAGTGTTTTTGGGGATGGCTCTGGGCACAGGGCAGGACCCAAGGGGCTGCGGGTAACCCCGAGCCCACAGAGGGGAGGAGAAGCCAGGCTGGGCAGCAATGGGCTTCTCCTGGTGTGAGTGTGGCAAAAAGCCTGTCTCAGATCCAGAGGTGACTCAGTTTGCCCCAGGTTCCCCAGTTTCTCTTATGTACTGCCAGAGACAAGTCTCGACAGCTCAGCCGGTGAAGGGCATATCCACGTCCTGATCCGGAGGGAACACGGCGAGTTCCCTGGGACCTGCGTGGCCACAGTGGTGAGCAACAGCCGCCGCCTCCTCCTCCTCCTCCCTATGGGGCTGAAGCCTGTGCTCCCGGCTGCTCCTGGCGTCGAGACAGGGTGTGCAGCTCCGAGCACTCCGGGGAGAGCAGGAGGCAGGGACACATTGTTGTCCCCTGGGGCTTGGCCACCACCTTTACTCCCTGTGCTCAGGGCCTGTGGGGTGGGGCTGATCTCGGGGAGGCAATTCCCTGGTAATGGGGGCCACAGGCACCAGTGTCAGTGGGTGTGTGGGTCTGTGTGTTGTGAGGATTCCTGCTTCCATGCCATGGTGGGGTCCCTGGTGCAGGGCTTCTTAGGAGGGCGGTGGGCAGTGGGCAGCCATGCCTGGGGGTGCTGAAGAGGAGACCCTGGCATCGTGCTTGTGATCCAGGAGTGCTCAACCTGAGACTGCCCTCATAAGCTGCAGGTCCTCATGGTCCCCTGGCCCGTGAAGTCCCACCCCAGGTGGCTTTGCATACCTGGATGGTTGTTCAGGGTGTAAAGTCCACTCTGTGCAGAGCAGCTCCTGGCAGCTGACAAGGCCTACTGAGGTCAGGGGCTGTCAGTCAGTCCTGAGGCACCGCACCAGCTTCTCCAACCAGTTCTCCTGTCTGAAGTTCAGCATCTGCCTGTCTCTGGAGTCTGGCTGGCAGGTTGGCTCTTGGAGGAATCAGGGCTCATGGTCACCCTGAGCAGAGTGGGCTGGGAGAAGTCGATGTCCCCAGGCAGGTCTTGATCCATCAGCATGACTGGTCAGCCTTTTAAAGCTATGGCTGCCTCCTCAGTGCCAGAGTGTCCGTGGTCTCCTGGTGCTCCCTTAGCTGAAGGGTTGGTCATTGTCACCCCTGGGGGACCTTCCAGCCACTGGCCTGTCTTGGGAGCTGCGCTTTGCCATCCTGGGATGGGCTCAGTGCCCGGGCAGTGCTGGAGCTGGTGGCAGAGGTGTCCCCTTTCCCCTGGAAGGCCAGTCCTTCCCTCTGTGCCAGCCCTCGCCGAGGCAGCTCCGTCTTCCCTGCCGTGCCAGGGTCTGTCTGTGGAGGATCTGGACTTGGCTTGGCTCAGCCCTGTGAAGGGTTGCTGGCGTGTGGTGGCTCTCCCTGGCTCCCCTCCATCCCCTTGAAGCGAAGGTTTGGGCTGGGATTTTCCTTCCTAGAGAGAGGAGCTCCTTGCTCAGGGTTCTGGAAGGATTTCTCCTTTTAGGTCTCACTGGGGCCTTCCTCCAGTGCCCATTCCAGGGGGCTCCTCTCGAGCTGGGCTCAGTGATGTGGGGTGCTTGGCTCTGCTTTTCCTTGGGGGTGAAGTAACTATGAGCAGCCACCTGCCCCTTGGCCCTTCTCGTGTCCAGTGTCCAGGGCAGGAGCAGAGATGAACCCCCCTCTGGAGGGGCCATAAGGGCAGAGAGCAGCCATGCAGGGCTCTGAAGGATGGGGCAGCAGCGGCGATGCAGAGATGGGGCATAATGAAGGGCTGTGAAGGAGCTGCTCCTGGCCCCGGCGCAGAGCTCTGGGTGAAGTGGCCAGGAGATGCCTTCCCAGATCCGGGAGCTGGGGGGGGCATTGCCCGGGGTGCCAGGAGGGCGAGGCTCCCACCCTGGCAAGGTGCTCAGGGCTCCTGGGGAACAGGAAGAGGAGGTTTTGAGAGGAGAGTTTGCAGGTGCAGCCTGGTCTGGTGTGCGGGGCCCAGAGGGGCTGCTGAGGACAGGGGCACCAGGAGAGGAGGAGGAGTGTGCTGGATGGCAAAGCAGGTGCCAGCCAGGTGTCTGGTCAGGGGGTGAGAGTTTGTCCTCCCCCTTGTTGTTGTGCCCGATGGGCACTGCCTCGTCCTCGGCTGGTGGAAGCAGGTCCCGTGGTTGCTTTGCCCCCTCTCCAGGTGCCGGGCAGGGCCGGGCATGGAGCCGTGCCTGGGTGTGCCCTGCCCGCCTCTCCCTCCTCCGCTGCCAGCTGGGTGCCAAGGCAGGTGTGCCCGCTGCTCCAGCCCTACCCGTCTTGTCTCCTGCTGCCACGTCCTCCACCTGGCACTGTCCCCTGTCCCCCCACATGCTGCCCCGCATGGGAGGGTTCCCCTCTTCCCTCGCTCAGGGCCCTGCCAGCTCTGGACTGGGCTGAACTGGGGGCAGAGCCCTGCACCGAGGAATCATTCCCAGTTGGAACCTCGCCAGGGCTCCCCGGGCTGCCGTGACAAGGACGGGAGCTGCCTCGTGGTGATGGGTCCCATCACAGCGGGTGGTGGTGGAGGAGAGGACGGGACCAGCGCCTGCCCCTTCACCTCTACCTGCTCGGGGGCTGTGGGGGATTACGGCACGGGCACCATATGTCGCCCTGCCCCTCTCTGCTCCTGCTGCCTAAATCCATCTGCACTTATTGCTGTGGGGGGAAGAGAGGGACAGATGCTGCCCTAGATCTATGGGATTAAAGTCCCAGCAGCAAAGCAGATTAGGGAATTACGCTGGCGCCGCTGAGGGGGAAGCCCCCTGTCCTGAGCCCGCCCGGACAGGGGGCCGCTGGAGATTCCCTCGCTGTGCACCCACGGAGCCCCTTGCCCAGGCCCATGGAGGAGCTGGGTGCCAGCCAGGGCTGTGGCTGCGGTGATGGGGTGCCCAGGTGCCACCGGAGCTGTCTCCAGGCTGGGATCCAGCTCTGGGATGGCAGGAGCAGGAGCAGCCCTGGAGCTGCTGGTTTTGCAGCCCCCCGCGGGGTCCCCTCCAGTGCGGTGCCTGGAGGGTGACGCTCGGGTGCCCTGTGGCCGGGTCCCTCCCGGGTGTCACTGTGCACTCAGCCAGCTCAGCACATTCTCATGGCTGCCCGTGGGGCTGGGGCTGTGAGAGACAAGTGGTAGTTTTGCTCTCCAATGATTTACTGGAGCTCTCCACACACCAGCCCCTCGGGTGCCCCGCCACTGGTCACACACCTGAGGCCAGGCTGGCCTGGGCACAGCTCTGGTTCCAGTACAGAGGGCACTGGGTGAGGGCAGAGCTCATGGTGGGGACCCTCCGCAGCTGCCTGCGTGGAAACATGGCCCATGAGCAGGAATGTGGAGGTCCCAGCCAGGCCCCCCCCCCCGAGCACGGCTGGCAGGAACCCTCAGAGTGTGGTGACACCGGCGGGGAGGGGCGTGAGGGGCAGTGCCCGAGGAGCCGTCCATGGGTCTCACCGCCCTTGTGCCCACAGGTGCCCGGGGCTCAGTCTGTACGTTTCTCCTGTCATTCCTGCCTACAATGCTGTCGTCTTCCTCTTCGTGCTGGCCAACTTCAGCATGGCCACCTTCATGGACCCAGGCATCTTCCCGCGAGGTGAGTTGGGCTCCGCTTGGGAATCATCTCAGGCAGAGCTGCCTCCTTCCACCCTTCCTCTGAGGTGAAGGGGATAACCCAACCCCAAAGGGCTTGAGGAAACCCCTCCTGGGCCTGCCCAGGTGGGATCAGGCAGTGACAGCTGCAGTGGGGGCGGGAGCTCTGGGTTCAACCCCCAGCCTACGGGACCAAGCAGGGGAAGCAGCACAAATCCTGGCACCCTGTGCCTGGGGCTTAGGGGGGTGTCGGGGCATGGCCTGGGGGAGCCCGCACTTCTCTCCCTGTAGTTGGGGGTCCCTTACTGGTCCCTGTGCCAGGTGAGACAGGCCTGGTGAGGGAGGAGGGCTATGCCGGGTATCTCCAGGTCAGGAGGGTAGGAGGCTGCTGGGTTCTGATGCGTGGCTCTGCTGGGGTTTCCCCATCAGCTGAGGAGGACGAGGACAAGGAGGATGATTTCCGAGCTCCACTCTACAAGACGGTGGAGATCAAGGGCATCCAGGTGCGCATGAAGTGGTGCGCGACCTGCCGCTTCTACCGCCCGCCCCGCTGCTCCCACTGCAGCGTCTGTGACAACTGTGTGGAGGTGAGGAACTGCTGCCCTGGCACCTCCTCGTTGCTGTGCCGAGCTTAACGTACGATACCAGCAGAGGCCCTGGCAGCCGAGGCCCTCACCGTGTCTTCTCCCCACAAACAGGAGTTCGACCATCACTGCCCCTGGGTCAACAACTGCATCGGGCGGCGCAATTACCGCTACTTCTTCCTGTTCCTGCTGTCGCTCACCACGCACATCATGGGGGTGTTTGGCTTTGGGCTGCTCTACGTCCTCTACCAGGTGGAGGAGCTCTCCGGTGTCCGCATGGCCGTCACGTATCCTCTGCCACTGCGGGGGCAGTGCCGAGGTGGGGGGTGGTGGGGTGGGGGACAGCAGGCAGTGGAGCCAGGCTGCAACTCTTCCTTAGCTGGCTGCCGGCAGTATGGTGGTGATGTGCGTGGCTGGCTTGTTCTTCATCCCCGTCGCTGGCCTTACAGGGTTTCACGTGGTGCTTGTGGCGAGGGGACGAACCACCAACGAACAGGTACGTCTGTGGGGGGCTGCTGGCCCTGCCTGGCCATGTCTGGATATGTTTTGGGGCCCCCTGGGACAAGACAGACATGGACAGGCTGGATTGAGGTGAGGGATGACCCCTGAGGTGGCTGGTGGGTAGAGCACAGGGTGTCAGTGAGGGGAGGCTCACAGCACCTTGTCTGCACAGCCTGGGGCTGGAGGGGTCTTCCCTGCTGCTGTTGGGGGAGGGAAGGGGGTGGAGAGGACAGAGCCAGGCGGGCTCCTTGGGAGGGCAGGAGGTGACTGGCACAACTTGGAACAAGGTACATTCCAGTTAGACACTGGGGAAAGACTTTTCCTGTTCTTTGCGGGTAGCTGAACACTGGAACAGGGACTGGGAAAAGGAGGAGGATCTCTGGGTATCTCTATCCTTGGAGATTGTCCTGAGGGAGCTGGACAAACCCTGAGCAGCCTGGCCCAGCCGGTGCCAGGACAGTTGCCCACCCTGGCACACTGTGACACTCCTTGTCCGCAGGTGACGGGCAAGTTCCGCGGTGGCGTCAACCCCTTCACCAACGGTTGCTGTAAGAACGTCAGCCGGGTCCTCTGCAGCTCCCCCGCCCCCAGGTGAGCCTGGCACAGCCCGGCCATGCCCCCCGGCCCTGCACAGGGCACCTCCCACATCCAAGCTCTGGACCCTGACCTTCCTCCCCCCCCTCTCCCAGGTACCTTGGGCGCCCGAGGGCTGAGCAGACTGTGCTGGTGAGACCTCCCTTCCTGCGGCCCGAGGTGTCGGACGGTCAGATCACTGTCAAGATCATGGACAACGGTATCCAGACAGAGCTGAAGAGGACGAAGGTGAGGAAGGTGGGGATTAGCGCTCCCTGCGCTGGGGCCCTCCGTGGAGCCCAGGGGTGCAAGCCTGCATCCGTGAGTAAAGAACCGAGTGAGCCTTGTCACGTCCCTCGTCCCCCTCCGTGTGACCCTGCTCTGTGTCCCCACGGGACAGAAACCACGTCCCTCCATGCGGCAGTGGCCACATGAGACTCGGCATCCTCCATTGCCCCTCCCCGTCCTTTCCTTCCCCTCACAGATCCCTTGGAGCTCCCCCTTTCTCAGCACATCCCAGCACCTGCGGCACACGCCGCCCTCAAGCACTCAGATGTTGGATGGCCCAGGAGAGCTCCCAGAATTCCGCTGCCCCCTCCCTGCCTGCCAAGGGGAGGCTGAGGCCCCGGCACCCCCTGACCCCCCCTCTGCGCTTTGTCTCTGCAGTCCAAAGGAAGCCTGGAGGTGACGGAGAGCCAGTCTGCGGACGCCGAGCCGCCACCCCCACCTAAGCCTGACCTCAGCCGCTACACGGGCCTGAGGACACACTTAACCCTGGCCACCACCGAGGGTAAGGAGGGCACGCAGGGTCCCGGCAGCCACTGGGAGGGGAGCCCAGGGCTGCGCCAGGCAGAACAGGAGCCAGGGCTGTAGGTGGAGCAGGCTGCAGGGCAGCCCCGAAGCACATAGCTCCGCTGTGTTGTGGGGCAGGACGTGCCTGTGTGCCCGGGCTGGTGTGTGCAGCCTCTTGCACTTGGAGAAGCCTGCGGGATGCTTCCAGCCAGCTCTGCCCTGCCAGAGAGGAGCAGGAGGCCAAGCCGTGGCAGCACGGGGCTTCTCCGGAGCCACGGAGGCCTGGCGGGCAGGCTGGAGGCTGCTGCGCTGCAGGTGGGCGCAGAAGCGTCACTGGGATGAAGGCAGCGAAGGAGCCTCGATTTCCCGCTCCCCCGAGTGCCGGCGAAGCAGCGCCTGGAGCTGCCGGCTCTGCCTGGCAAGAGAGGTGGGATGTGAGGGGCAGAGCTTGGAAGCAGCCACTTCCCGCAGCTCTCCCTGGCCCCCCCTGCAGCACCTGTGTCACTGTGGTGACCAACTGGCCCCTGGAGTGCCCTGCCAGGGCTGCTGTGGTGCCATGGGGACATCTTTCCAGCCCCACACGTTGCCATGGGGACACCTTTCCATCCTTTCTGTCTCATCCACCCCTGGTGCGCCTCTCCTCAAGCCCGTCCATCTCTCCACCTCCGTCCCCTGGTCTGTCTGCCCCAGGCTCAGTGCTGGTTCTTGGGAGGGCGGGCAGGCTCTGCATTCATGGCTCCTTCCCTGCACGGCCCCAGGGAGCCGCAGTGGCTGAACATCCTTCTCTCTCCCCTGCCTGCAGACAGCAGCTTGCTAGGCAAGGACAGCCCCCCAACTCCCACCATGTACAAGTACCGGCCTGGCTACAGCAGCAGCAGCAGCTCGGCAGCCTTGCCCCACTCCACCAGCGCCAAGGTAAGGCTGTGCCTGCCACCAAAGAGGGAAACGTGGCATTGGGGATGCCACCACGTTCCTGGTTCAGGGAGAGCTTGGGTGGGTGCTGGGAGCAGTGCTAGGGCCCCATCTTTCCACGGGTGACGGGCTGTGTCTACCCGTCAGCTGAGCCGTGTGAACAGCCTGAAGGAGCCCAACTCCATCTGCGAGAGCGGCCGCAAGCCCAGCTACCGCTCGGAGCCCAGCCTGGAGCCCGAGAGCTTCCGCTCGCCCACCTTCGGCAAGAGCTTTCACTTCGACCCCCTCTCCAGCGGCTCCCGCTCCTCCAGCCTCAAGTCGGCCCAGGGCACAGGCTTTGAGATGGGCCACCTCCAGTCCATCCGCTCGGAGGGCACCACCTCCACCTCCTACAAGAGCCTGGTGAACCAGACACGCAACGGCAGCCTGTCGTACGACAGCCTGCTGACGCCCTCCGACAGCCCCGACTTCGAGTCGGTGCAGGCGGGCCCGGAGCCCGACCCGCCCGTGGGCTACACCTCGCCCTTCCTCTCGGCCCGCATTGCCCAGCAGCGAGAGACCGACCTGCACGGCCGCTTCGCCGCCGCCTCCCCCAAGCATGGGCCGCCCCGCGAGCCCTCGCCCGTGCGCTACGACAACCTCTCCCGGCACATTGTGGCCTCCATCCAGGAGCGGGAGAAGCTGCTGCAGCAGCCGCCGGCCCCGGGCCGGGGGGAGGACATGGGGCTGCCGGACTCGGGCATCCAGTCGACGCCGGGCTCCAGCAACGCCCCCCGCACCAGCTCCTCCTCGGACGATTCCAAGCGCTCGCCCCTGGGCAAGAACCCGCTCACCCGCCCGGCCCCTCCCCGCTTCGGCAAGCCCGAGCCCCCCCGGGTGCGCTCCCTGGGCTCCCCCGACCAGCCTGCCACCCCCCACTTGGGAAAATCCATGTCTTACAGCAGCCAAAAACCAGCATCTCAGGCCAGTGGCCCCGAGGCTGAGGAGGTGGCCTTGCAGCCCTTACTGGCACCAAAGTGAGTACCGAGGAGGGGGGGGCCCTCACCTGTCACATGCCCCCTCCCTGCCTGGCACATTCTATCCCTGCGGGTGTATCCTGGGAGCAGCGAAATGCCCCTTGCTGGGGAGTGATGCTGCACTTAGCCTGGAGAAGTGAGGGAAATCTTCCTCCTCCTTCTCCTCCCAGAGCAGAGCTGGTCCCCCCCTCCCTGGGACACCCCTGGGCCCCTCGGGGAGCTGGGCTGGTGTGTGGGTGCTGGTAGTCCCAGGGGAGGGCAGGACTGTGGCTGCACTGGGTGCTGGGGTCCCTCCTGAGGGTCCTCATCTCCCCCCCATCCCCTCCCCGTAGAGCCACTCACTCCCTCTTCTCATGCCCTGTGTCTGTCTGTCCTTCCCAGGGACGAGGTGCAGATGAGAACAGCCTACAGCAAGTCCAACGGGCAGCCCAAGAGCCTGGGTACGGCCCCCCCGGGCCCGGGGCAGGTGCCCCTCAGCAGCCCCACCCGTGGAGGAGTCAAGAAGGTCTCCGGCGTGGGGGGCACCACCTACGAGATCTCGGTATGAGGGGGCAGAGCTGCTGCCCCCTTGCAGAGGGACGTTCTGCGACCGGACACTCTGCGGACTCCAGGACTGGGGGGGCCGGGCCGGTGGCCCCCGCTGCTGCCCCCCTTCTCCACCCCCCCAGGGGCTGCGCTTCCTCCCCTGGACTGCGGACGAGCCGCCCCGGCCAGCACGGGGGTCCGGGACCTGGCCCCGTCCCGGCTGGGCCACCACTTGTGGGCCTTGTGCAATCGACGCTCGCCTAGCGTGGTAGGAATGGATTGTTTTTAAACCAGAATACTTTTTTTTATTATTATTGTTACGGATTCTATTTTTTTTCTCTTTCTGAGTTACCAGGTGTGTGTATATATAAATATCTATATATAAATATAAATATTAAAAAAAAAAAAAAAGCAGAAATTATATATCTTACCCAGAGAGAGGAAGAAACTGCCCTTTCCCTGCCCAGGGCTGAGGCCCTCACCTTGTCCCCAGGCCCAGAGGAGGAATGTGGGGCTGGGGACACTGCTGCAGGGGTGGCAGGAGCCCCACAGGGCAGTTGCCCAGTGCCACTCCCCCTCCCCCCGAGACGGGTCTGGGGGCTGGCACGTGCCCCATTGGGTGCCCTGTCCCATTGACCAGACCCACCGAAGGCCAAGGTGAGTTCAGCCGGGACGCTCCCCTCCCCAGTTCTTTGCCCCCAGCCCCCTGTCCTGGGGCTGCTGCAGCCCAGGGAGGAGCATGGCCAGGGGGCAGCCCCCTCCTCAAACCCCCCAGCAGCTGGCACAGGCGGGTGTAGCTGGCACAGAGCTCACGGGCTCCAGCCTTTCCCCCCGGTGGCTTTTGCTCTTTTTTCTGTTTCCCTGGGGTTTGTGTTGGTCAGGGGGTTGTTTTTGTTGCTTTTTTGTTTGGTTGGTTTATTTTTTTTTTTTTAAATGGTTCAGATGGGGTTTTCTCACTGTCACGTGGTTGTTTTTATTTCTGTCTGGGGAAGAGGAAGGCCAGCAGGGCACATCCCCCTAAAGCAATATTTTTCTTATCACATGCCAAAAAAAAAAAGCAGCCAAGGGGCCCAGAGCTCCCTGTCCCCCTACCCCTGCCCAGGCAAACCTCCCCCTGTGGGGTCCGCAAAACTTCAGGCACTACTTGACTCTTTCTCTACTGCAATATCTCTCCCGTGGCCTCTGCAAAGCCACACCATTGTTTTTTTATTATTATTAGCCATTTTAAAAATGAGGAATAAAAGGATATTTAATGAGCCACCCCGGCAGGATGCGTGTGCTTTGTTTAGTGTCCAGGGACGGGTGAGGTCCTGGAGGGTCCTCAGCCTTTCCCGCCCTCCTCTCTAGGGGCAGAGGGGCCCGAAGAGAGCCCAGCCTGGCCCCGTTCCAGGGGTGAGCAAACTCTGCTCCCACAGAAGGTAACATCTTTTGGGGTGTGAGGAAAGTGGCTCTGGGGAAGGTGTCTAGGAGCTGGTGAGGCTCAGGACCCTGTGCCGGATGCTGGGACCAAAGGAGAACCTTGGTGTTGCCCTGGAGCTCCCAGTGCCCACCACAGCAGCCCCGGGTGCTCAGCATCTCTGTGCAGGGACTCTCCAGGTGCCCCCACGCCCCACAGGCTCCCCCAGCCTCAGCTCCTTGCCGCAACAGTTGAGGGTTCCAGCAGCCACTGTCACCAGCCCCTCAAAGCACAGACTTTAATTAAAAGGTGACTAAAAAAAAGAGGCCCTGATACACCAGGTTGTTTCGGTATAAAAGGCTGAGGCCAGCAGCCCTGGTGCCAGCAGAGTCCGTGGTCCCTGGTCCTGGCTGGCTGCACGACCAAAGCAGGGGGCTGCGGGGGTGTCCTCTCTGCCGGGGTGGGGGGGGACAGGCCAGCCCGAGCCCCCCTGCCAAGCACTGCGGGAGGGGCGAGTCCCTCCCAGGTCAGCCGGGGCCTCTCCTGTCGGCCGGGGGTCCCTGGGGTGGCACCGGCGCGGCCTCACCGCAAGCTGCTGCTGCTGCTGGCCTGGGAGCTGCCCACCCCTGGGTGCTCTGGGCTGTGCCGGTTCTGCAGAGGAAGGACAGACACATATCCCGTGAGACCCCCAGGGAACCACCCCTCGCTGGCTCCGGGCCCTGTCGCTGCCTGGGCCAAGCTCACTGCCAGGCGGCCCCCAGGCTGGGCACAGGCTGGGAATCAGACCTTGCCCAGCTCTCCCCACCCACCTTCTTTTTCTTCTTCTCTTTCTTCTTCCTTTTCCGTTCCGGGTCCTCCTCTTTTTTCTTCTTTTTCTTCTTGTGGTCAGAGTCTGAGGGAGTTTCTGGAGGTACGAGAGCACCAGGTGAGCCGAGCTGCCATGGCTGGATGGGAGGAGGGGTGGCTGCAGCAGCGAGGCACAGCCCCTTACCTGGGGGGACAGGGTCCTGGGTGCGGCTCTGCTTGTGTTTGTGCTTGTTCTTCTTCTTGGGTGGCTGGATGTGCATCAGGCGGCACGGCTCAGGGAGCTGGGGAGAGGAGGCGGGGCTGGTTAGGGCACACTGGGCACCCCCGGCCCGAGTGGCTGCCCTGCAGCCCCCAGCCCGGGCTCACCGGGCCAGCGTGGAGGCGGAATCCCGTCAGCATGGTGCCAGTAAGGGGGGTGAAGGAGCTGCTGCAGATGGGGGGCTTCTCGATGAGGGAGCGCAGGCTGCTGTTGTCGTGGGAGCCGGGCAGGTCGATCATGCCAGGCAGGTCGGGGAGGAAGTTGCTGAGCTTCTCCTTCACCTTCTTGCCGCAGAACTTGTTGTAGGCGTGCTCCAGGTTGTAGTGCGTGATCAAGTTGGTGCTGCCCNGCGGCTCAGCCCCGCCGAACAGCGCCGAGAAGTTCTCCATCTTCCCGGCGTGCCCCGCGCGGGGCCGCCCCGCCTCGCCGCGATTGGCCGAGCACCGCTCAGGCCCCGCCCACTGCTCCGTTGCTACGGGAGACGCGATCCCAGCCGTCTCATTGGCCGCTTTTCTCCTCCCCCGTCATTGGTCCGCTGGCTCATGGGGTGTGCGTGACGCCGCGGCTCGCCATTGGGTAGCGAGGATCAAGTCCCGCCCCCCGCAGCAGGGCAGCCGGGCGGCCCAATAGGCGCGGGGCGGCCCATACGGCAGAGGCCAAGATGGCGGTGGTGGCCCCGGTGCTGGCGCTGCTGTACTCGGTGCCGGGGCTGTGCCGATGGCTGGCGAGGCCCTACTACCCGCTGTCCGCCCTGCTCGCCACCGCCTTCCTGCTCGTTCGCAAGGTCCCGCCGCTCTGCCAAGGGCTGCCCTCACAGCGGGAGGACGGCAACCCCTGCGACTTCGACTGGGTGAGGCGGCCCGGCCCGGCCCGGTCCTGGTCACCCCCGCGCCCCCCGGGCCTGGCCCCGGTCATCCTCCACACCCCCCGGGCCTGGCCCGGTCACTCCTCCGCCCCGCTCCTGGCCATGGCCTGGCCCCGGTGATCCTCCACGCCCCCCAGGCCCGATTTCCCCCCAGTCACTGCGCCCGACTCCCCGGGCCCGCCCCGGGACGGGCATTCCCCCGGGCCCACATCGCCGGCCCGGCTGAGCTGGGGAATCCTAGTAGCTGTCCCCTGCCTCAGGATTCAGAAGAGGAGGGAGCTCCAGGAGGCTGGGAACTGGCGAGGACCTGGAGTCAGCAGAGCCTGGCACGGCCACTTCTCCTGGTGCCAGGCTGGACCAGGAGCAGCCTGGCTGCGGGAGCTTGGTGTGACTACAGCTCTCCCGGGCTCTGCAGCCCAGCAGTGCTGGGCAGCTTCAGGGCCCCATGTGTGCCTCCTGCTCATGCTGTCTCTCCTGTTGCAGCGGGAGGTGGAGATCCTCATGTTCCTCAGTGCCATTGTGATGATGAAGAACCGACGCTCCAGTGAGTTGGGNCAGTCCCGATCCCATTCGCCGCCCCCGAGCCCGGCTCCCTAAGGCCTCATTTCCCCTCTCAAGAGCGATCCGCCTGGCCCCGCCCGCTGCGCGCTGATTGGTCCGCCGCGCTGTCACTTCGCGCTCCCCAGCCCGCCATCCTGGCCCTTT
>VYZX01018884.1:82263-93400 GCA_013401335.1 Brachypteracias leptosomus | reverse complement strand
CCCGTCATTGGTCCGCTGGCTCATGGGGTGTGCGTGACGCCGCGGCTCGCCATTGGGTAGCGAGGATCAAGTCCCGCCCCCCGCAGCAGGGCAGCCGGGCGGCCCAATAGGCGCGGGGCGGCCCATACGGCAGAGGCCAAGATGGCGGTGGTGGCCCCGGTGCTGGCGCTGCTGTACTCGGTGCCGGGGCTGTGCCGATGGCTGGCGAGGCCCTACTACCCGCTGTCCGCCCTGCTCGCCACCGCCTTCCTGCTCGTTCGCAAGGTCCCGCCGCTCTGCCAAGGGCTGCCCTCACAGCGGGAGGACGGCAACCCCTGCGACTTCGACTGGGTGAGGCGGCCCGGCCCGGCCCGGTCCTGGTCACCCCCGCGCCCCCCGGGCCTGGCCCCGGTCATCCTCCACACCCCCCGGGCCTGGCCCGGTCACTCCTCCGCCCCGCTCCTGGCCATGGCCTGGCCCCGGTGATCCTCCACGCCCCCCAGGCCCGATTTCCCCCCAGTCACTGCGCCCGACTCCCCGGGCCCGCCCCGGGACGGGCATTCCCCCGGGCCCACATCGCCGGCCCGGCTGAGCTGGGGAATCCTAGTAGCTGTCCCCTGCCTCAGGATTCAGAAGAGGAGGGAGCTCCAGGAGGCTGGGAACTGGCGAGGACCTGGAGTCAGCAGAGCCTGGCACGGCCACTTCTCCTGGTGCCAGGCTGGACCAGGAGCAGCCTGGCTGCGGGAGCTTGGTGTGACTACAGCTCTCCCGGGCTCTGCAGCCCAGCAGTGCTGGGCAGCTTCAGGGCCCCATGTGTGCCTCCTGCTCATGCTGTCTCTCCTGTTGCAGCGGGAGGTGGAGATCCTCATGTTCCTCAGTGCCATTGTGATGATGAAGAACCGACGCTCCAGTGAGTTGGGGCTGTGCTGTAGGGTATCCCTGGGGGGCTACGTGTGGGGTCTCCCCCAAGGAGCTGGATGGGTTGGGATCTGGAGGACCAGACCTGGTTGTCCCTCAGGTTCCACACTGGTCCCATCTCCCATCCCTCTCTCCCTTCCCCAGTCACCGTGGAGCAGCACATTGGGAACATCTTCATGTTCAGCAAAGTGGCAAACGCCATCCTCTTCTTCCGCCTGGACATCCGCATGGGCCTGCTCTACCTCACGCTCTGCATAGGTGAGAGCAGCCTGGGGAGCCCATCAGGGGCAGCAGTGGTGCCCACCTGGCACAGCTCAGCCTGCCCTAGTACCCATGGTCCCTACCTGTCGTCCACACCACCCTTCGGGAGGGCCAGAGCTCCCTCTTGCTGTGGGCTGACCTGTGGCTTTCCTTGCTGGAGGAGGCTGCAGGGGTGGGGAGACTCTGTAGGCCTGGGGGGTGGGGGGCTCAGAGGGGACTCTGCCTGCCCCAGGGCTTGCTCTGCCTCAGTTTCTCTGGGTGATGGGAGGGAGGAGCCTCGTCCCAAACCCAGCCTGGGCCTTCCTGGTCCTGGGGAGCAGGGGGGTTCAGGGATGCTGTTGTTGCAGTGTTCCTGATGACCTGCAAGCCGCCCCTCTACATGGGCCCCGAGTACATCAAGTATTTCAGTGACAAGACCATAGATGTGAGTATCCCCTGCCCGGGGTGCCGCGGGACCCTGACGGCCATTCCCCGCTGACCCCGAGCCCTCGTGGCAGGAGGAGCTGGACCGGGACAAGCGGGTGACCTGGATCGTCGAGTTCTTTGCCAACTGGTCCAGCGAGTGCCAGTCCTTCGCCCCGATCTTTGCTGACCTCTCTCTCAAGTGAGTGGCACGTGTGGGGCCCTCGGTGGGGCTGGGGCTCGGCCCAGCCCTGCAGCCTCAGCCCCGTGTCCCCGTCCTCTGCAGGTACAACTGCCCGGGGCTGCACTTCGGGAAGGTGGACGTCGGCCGGTACACGGATGTCAGCACCAGGTCGGGGGGGGTGCAGCGTGGGCAGCACCAGGGCAGGGAGCTGGGAGCTCCTGCTGACTGGGTGTCACTGCTGACTGGGTGTCACTGCCTCCCTCTCCCCCTGCCACAGGTACAAGGTCAGCACCTCGCCCCTCACCAAGCAGCTGCCCACCCTCATCCTCTTCCAGGGCGGGACCGAGACCATGCGCCGGCCGCAGATCGACAAGAAGGGCCGGGCCGTGTCTTGGACCTTCTCTGAGGTGAGTGCAGGGCAGGCTGGGGTCAATCAGCCTGTGCCCTGGAGTGGGGTGGCCAGTCGGGGGTCACCGAGGTGCCAATGCTGCCTCTCGGCCGCAGGAGAACGTGATCCGGGAGTTCAACCTGAACGAGCTCTACCAGAAGGCCAAGAAACAGTCGAAGCTGCGGGAGGAGGGGCCTGAGGAGCCACCCGGGGCGCAGGTGGCCACCGGACCCCCCTCTGGGGAGACCAAGAAAGACAAGTAGAAGCTGCCTGTGCTGTCACCCATCGCCGTCACCACCACCCCGGTGGCACCGGCCCCGTGGGGCCTGCCTGCGGCCCCGGGCCCTGCTCCAGGTGGGGGGAAGGCCCCGGGCAAGCAAGGAACCCCCAGGCCCCGTGTCGGTGGGGCCCCGGTGCGGCCGGGCCCTCGGTTAACGCTCATTCTCATCGCTGACAATAAACGGATCGTGACCGTGACCGGGGCCTGCTAGGGGCGAGGGCCTGAGACGATGGGGGCGGCGGCACCGCCCCGCGATTGGCTGACGCCGCGGCGCCTGCTGCGCGGGGTGGCGGACGGAACCACCGAGCCGCGAAGTGGAGGGGGACCCGTGCGTGCATTAACGCGTCCGGCCGCTCGCCACCGCCGGCCCGGGAAGGGCGGGGGTATCCCCCGGCGGGGAAGAGCGGAGCGGCCCGATTCCCCCGGCCCGTGGACTCCGGAGCGCCGTTCAACTCCGATCAGCTCCTCCCGGCCCGCCCCCCGGCGGCCGCGCGAGTGGTGGAGGCGCGCGCGGCGCCCCACGGTTGCGGCACGTGGTCAGCGCGCGCGGCAGGTAGGAGGCGGCGCGGCTGCCCCGGGCTCCCCTTCCCGCCTGTACCGGGCCCCGCTCTTGCCCCCTCCTCGCGGCCGCACCCCCGGGACCCCCATTCCCACCCACTGCCCCAAAGCGGAGTCCTCAGGACGCCCATCCCACCCCCGCACGGTCGCGGGATTCCTCCTTCCCACCCGCCACGGCGATATCTCGGTGGGGACCCCGCCTGTCACCCACCGTGGTGCGTCCCCGGGGCCCGCCTTTCCTGCCGCCCAAAGCGGGAACCCTGCGGGGACTCCTCTTTCACTCTTCCCCATAGCAGGATCCCTGCTCCCGCCGCCCCGGCTCTCCCCAGGATGGCTCCCCCCGGTCGGAAGCGCAGGGCCCCGCAGCCGGCGGCGCCCGAGGCACCGGAGCAGGCGCGTGCCCCGCGGAAACGTGCACGCGCCCAGGACGAGAGCAGCCCGGGAGGCACCGGCCCCCGCGTCGTCATCGAGCACTGGTGAGCCGGGCCGGGGGCCGGGGGGAGTCCTCCGGCCGCTCCCTGGGTGCTGACACCCCCTGTCCCCCCAGCAAGAGCTGACGGGTGTTCGGGCGGAACGCGGCGGCGGTGAGCGAGGCCCTGCGCGGGGCCGTGTCCCACCTCCCCGTGGAGATCAACCCCCGCCAGCCGCGCAGGAACAGCTTCGAAGTGTCCCTGGTGAAAGAGGACGGCAGCAGTGAGTGCGGGGGCCAAGGGGGTGCCGGGGGGCTCCCCGACACCCCTGACCCGTCCCCCTTTACCATCCCCAGCCGTGGAGCTCTGGAGCGGCATTAGAAAGGGGCCCCCACGCAAGCTGAAGTTCCCCCAGCCAGAGGCCGTGGTGGAAGCTCTGAAGAGCAGCTTGGCTTAGAGGGGGTATCCAGGTGAGCAGGGATGGGACAGGACCAGACGAGATGGGAGGGGGACCACACACTGACTGCCCTCTCCCCACAGCCAAGCCAGGACCAGCACCCAAGGCGTGAGTGTCCATGAAGAGACGAGACGAAGTGGGGGGCACCTGCCAGCCCCAGTCTCGTCTCCGATGCTGCAGCTCTGCCGTGAGCAGCTGGGCCCCTGGCCATCCCCCACTCCCCCTTTGTCCCCCTTGCGTTCCCCAATAAAGCTCATTGATCTCACGGCACTGCTCTGCCAGCTCCAGCAGTTTTATTTCAATGCTTTGCAACCAGGGGCTGGCACAGCTCTGCCTGCTGTGCCCCACATGTGGGCAGCGAGGGCAGGCAGCTGGGGCGCAGAGCTGGCCCCCCTAGGTGAGGATGTCCACCTCCTCCTCTGACTCGGATGAGGGGCAGGGCCAGGTGCAGATGGTGCCAGGGGGCAGGCATGGCTCCACTGTACCCACATCCACCTCTTCCTCATCGGGGTCACCTGGGGGGTTCCTGGGAGGCACCACCTGTCTGCAGCTGTGCTGGGGTGTGGGCAATACCTGGCCCTGCTTCCTCCAGCCTACCTCAGGGTTCTGCTGGGGCAGAGAGTGCCTGCCTGCTCGCCCCAGTGCCCCCGCATTTGGTGGGCACCATAGTTCCACCCCCCCTCCCCCACCCGCTGCCACAGCAGCAGGGGGCTGCCTGTCCCGCACCACCTCCCAGCACCCCCTGCTCTTCACCTTCCGCAGCTTCACCCGCCCCACAGGGCTGGGGCACTTGGTCCCCGTGGAGTTCGGCCGCTCCTGCGGGGGGGCACCGGTGCTGCCAGGGGGATCACCGCCACTGCTGGGCTTGGCACTGTCATCTGCTGCCATGGCGGAGCCGTGCTTGGGGGGGGCCGGGCAGGAGCGGGGGTCCAAGCAGGAGCGGTTGAGCTGCCGTGGGGCTCCCAGCCTCACCAGGCGTCCCCCCTGGAGCTGCAGTGACTCGAGCTCGGTGACACGGAGGCGGCGGGCAGCTGCCAGCACCTCCTGCACCTCCTCCTGCGTGGCTTCCAGCTCGGCAGTGTAGAGGAAGCGAACCAGCTTGCGCAGCACCCCGATCTTCAGCCCCCCCAGCTCCAGCACCACCCTGCGACCCCGGGGGGGCAGCTCCCGGCTCAGCTGCTCCATGAAGAAGGGGCTGCAGACGGAGAGGACGCAGCAATGGGCCACCACTGTCTCACCTGTGAAGCAACAGCGGCTGTCACCACCGCACAGCCCCCGCCACTCGCCCCGACCCTCCCGGGGGGCTGCCGGGGCCTGTCCTGGGCTGTGCTGCTGCTCACCTTCTGCCCGCAGGACCACGTCGCAGAAGACATCGTCCTGCTGCTGCTGCCGGTGCAGGTGCTGGAAGGCCGTGCGGAGCAAGCGGGTGCTGCGGTAGAACAGCCTCGGGGCGGCCGATGGAGACCCCATGGGCGTGCGGGGACGGAGAAGGGCCGGGCGGGGGGTCAGGATCGGGCTCCCCGCGGGAACCGGCCCCGGTGGTTCGGGGTGGGGCTCGCGCAGGACTCGACGCGTTTTGTGTCACCCGCGCAGCCCCCGCGAGCCCGCTCGCCCCCGCCGCCGTGCACCGGCCCCGGGTGCCCAGGGAGCCCCGTGTCCGCCCGGTGCCGGAGCCACGAGTGCCGCGCGACGCTGGGGCTCTGCGCGGCCACCAGAGGGCGCCATCCACGGCGGAAGCGCAGCCGCGGGATACAGCCCTGGGCGGCCGGTCCCGGTCCCACCTTCCGGGAGCGGGGGGCGGAGGCACCGCCGGGGCCTCGGGGCCTCGGAGAGAACGGGAACCGGCACCANGCAGTGGCGGGAACCGGGGCCGCGGGGGCCAGGGAAGCTGCCGCCGCTGAGGCCTTCGCGGTGTGAGCAGGCAACGTTCGTCACTTGCTGCAGGGTGGGGAGTTCTGGAGGCGTCAGGTATGAGGCCCCTCCGGGAAGAGCTGCTGGTGGGACCAGGCACCCCGGTGCCACCCCGCAGGCTGGGTGTGAGGAGGGGAGCAGGGCCTGCCCAGCCTGCCCTGGCCCCTGCTGCCGCCGGGGCACAGGCGGGGCAGCCGAGCCATAGCCTGAGGACAGAGACCCCTGTGCCTGCAGACACCATCAGCCTGGCCCTGGCAGGTCTCCAGGAGTGCGCAGAGCAGCTCCTCTTGTCAGGGGGCACTGCAGACTGTCCAGAGCACTGCGACTAGCCTTGTTTGTGATTTTCAAAATCTGTGGTGACATGTGAGAAATGGCATTTTCACGCCTCGCTGACACAGAGCAGGACAAGGCATAGGGACAGTTCTGCAGGGAACGAAGGGTGGTGGGTGTTTTGGAAGCTGTCCTTCGTGCAAACAATGCTGCCTACTTAGTTTGTAAGTATTTTGTCGTTTCATAAAGCATCCATTGTAAAAAGATCTGCGTCAGTCACTCCACGCTCATGAGCAACAACCATAATAAGCCCAGCCTGATTGCCCCGAGATGTTAGCTGTTCTTACAAACCAAAGTGGGTGGGAGTTCCAAGAGCTGCACAAGAATGGGAGTCGAAATGATACTGTAGATTGTAAACCTACAAAGTTTTCAAATGTGGTATCCCCTGATATTTTCCTTGGCTTTGCAGATGGGTTTTCATCTGATTCGACATGTGAGGGTGTTTTTTTTTCCTTTGTTCTTGCTACGTGGAAAATGGACACAAGCTAAGAAAGAAAATGCCTGATGATGGACCTGGGCCAGCGGCTGCTGAGGTTAGTGGCAGCCTTTCCATGGACCTTGGGCAGCTTGGAGCTCGGCCGTAAATACCAAGGGATACAGCAAAACAAGTAATTTCGTATCAAGTGCTATCATATGCTCACAAAAATAGAAGAAAAATAGAGATGTTTCCTCCCCCACTCCTTGCAATCTTTTGGAATTACAATGATCAGAGCTGTCCCTTGGAAAGCTTGAATTCACTGGGAGCAGATGGACCCAGACACAGGCTGAGGGGCCTCCCTGCCCATGTCAGAGCTCAACCACTGCTGCCTCGGGGACTTAAACCAGCCTGGTGATCACCCGGGTCCATATTGGCTCCTCCGCCCTTGGTCCTGTCCCTGGATAACTCCCCGTGGGAAGCACCTTCAGCTTCAAAGACCTCCACAACCCCCCAGCAGAGCTGTGACTGGCCCTGGGCCATGGTGAACTGCCTGGGCTTCCCCAGCACTGTGTAAGTAACAGAGCTTGTGCCCCTGCCACGCAGAGATGGCAGTGCAGGGATGGCGGGGGTTATTGAGGGGGGACCAGAAGCAAAGCTGGGAGGAAAATCCCCTCCTCTCCAGCCAAGGCAAGGGTGCAAGTGACTTTTATGAGTGTCACTTTTACTAGTACCCGAAGCCAAATACTCCACACTGTATAAAGCACTGACACTCTTTTGTCCCCTCTTTTTGAACACCGACGTCCATATCTGCTGTCAGAATTCACAGGCTAAAAATACACGATGGTCGCTCTGGCCACCACAGCAGCAGAACACATAGGACAGTGAATCTTTCTGTCTTCCAGGTGCTCAGAGGCTGGTTCCCCGCAGCACAGCCCCTGCCTCGCTGGGACCTGGGCGCCTGTCCTGGGCGGGTGGCTGGGCGAGGCCCTGATGACTCAGTGGATCGGGAATGTCAACCGGGGTTTATCTCCTGGTGGGACTCACTGGGGAGGGGAAGAGAAGGTGGCTTGGTCTGGAGGTAGCCCAGATGTGCACTGGTTATCCAGGCTCCCTCTGCAGTTGGTAGGAAGAGGGGCCTCCTCCCAGACAAATCACATCTCCCAGCCCTCCGATCAGCAGACTCTGAGCTGGGTTCTTTAAGAGAAAAGAAATTCTTGCCTTGGGTCTCACAGCCATGATTGTTTTCCAGCAATGTTCTGCCTCTCTTCATGGGATGCACCTCGTACTTTGCTGCAGCCCCCACAGAAGGGAAGGATGAAGGCAGGGGGCCATGGCTGGGAAAGGAGCTAGAGGTGGAGAGAGGAAGAAGAAGAGACTGTGGGTAGTGATAGATCCTGGCAGGGCTGAGAGGGAAGGAGATTTCTATGCACACTGCAGTCACTTGAACATCTGAGACAGAGATATGGCAGGAATTTAACAGTATAGGAGCGTGGTGGGATGCAGCCAGGTCAGGCGTGGAGGGCTCACAGTGGCCAGTTCCCAGGCACAGCCCTCCAGCTGAACACCAGGCTGAGCACGTGGAGCTGCCCCGCGCTGCTCTGGGAAGGGGCCAGATGGTCTGTGGACTTGCTTTATTGCCTCCTGTCCTTGAATTGGGGCTTAAAAGCCTCAGCAGCCCCAAGTTCCCTCCTCCCCTTTAATGCTGAGGGACATCGTTTCACTCCCCGGTGCCACATTTCCCCTTGCGCAGGGGGAAGACAACGGCCTGACGGGATTTCCATAGGAAAGGGGCTGCGGAAGCACCTTGTTATCCTGGTTTAGAACAATGCAGGCCATCTCTGAGCTGCTTGTGCTGGACCTGGACGGCAGCCTCCCCTTCCTCTGGCCCTCCAGTGCCGAGGAGCCCTGGCCTGCCCTGTAAACAAGTTGTCTTGCTCTGTTCCGGTGGTAGCTGAGTGTTCTGGGCATCTCATCTGGATAAGGCATCAGCAACACTGTAGGATGAAAGCGGGTGTGCAAGATGTTATTACATGCAATTACTGTAAAAGAGGGCAAATTTTCTCATGGTAATAACACAGCTCATCTTCCCAAGAAGCAGTGGGATGGACTCCGCCACAGGAGTTATATTCAAACAAGAGCACGATGTGCTGCTGGGCTCCCCAAAGTCAGAGGATCAGGGTCCATTCTGCCTTCAGAAGCAAGCACGTGTTACTGGGCATTCTGGAGCTGCTGGGGCACGGCTGAACCAGGAGCTCGAGCTGACCATAGACCCTGTCCAGCTCCATCCTGCAGCCCTCAGGACAAGAGCACTCGCTCAGTTTCAAGGAGACCTGACTCTAGCTCCAACCTGGAGCCAGCAGAGGCTTTTCATCAGCGACAGCACGGCTCACCTTTGAAGAAAATAAAGACGTTTAAGGCCTGTTAAATTTCCGGGCTGATTGAAATAGCAACAACGCAGCCACACACCAGGCACAGCAGAAGACTGCCCTGGGCTCTCTGCGCCAGCGGCTCTTGCCTGTGTCCGTGCCGGGGCAGCCATCAACCATCTGCCGTGTGCTGGGACGTGCTGCCCATGCCAGCCACGCTGCTACAGACAGGTGAGGCCTTAGCACGACTCATGCACCCTGCTTTTGGCCACCCACTTTCCTCAGGGTGGGGTAGGAGGACCAGATAAATCAGGTGGTGATAGGGGAGGGTGAGGAGGGGCACTGGAGGCTACACTTGGAATCCACTGGTGGACTGAAATAATTAGTGAGCTGATGTGGAACAGCCCCATCTGGTGATCCCCCACACCACTGTCCAGGGTTTCGTGCTGGTTTCAGCCCTGCTTTGCCAAGGGCAGAGGGTTTGTGCAAGGTGCCCGGGCCCACGCAGGTGCCCCACCAGCAGCCTCTCGTCCAAGCAACCCAGGCAGGGTCCCTCACAGACACGTCAGGGCAACCGGTGCCAGTCTGGATGAGCAGGGGGTCCCCTGAGGGAGAATTGTCACTCTGAAGGTGTCAGAAATCTCTGGGACAGGCAGGCGAGGACTGTTCTTCCCACAACAAATTGCAAGAGCACCTCTTCTTCCCTCCTTGTCCCCAAGACTCGGGGGACTCATCCACCTTCCTCCTTGTCTGGGCAAAGAGGAGGGGAAGGCAGCCAAGGATTGTTTGTGATCTGGGAGCAATTCTCACTCAAGACACAGGACCAAGAGGGGCCCCAACTTGCTCATTTTGGGTGACAATGAGGGTGAAGGGGCTTGGAGAGAGGGTCTCAGTTCCCTGCTGTGGGGAACCCTGTGAGGGTTGGAGGCCAGCTCTCCCTGCTCTTTACAGCCAGCAGGCTGGGTGATCTGTGTTACAAATCAAACACTGGGGGGGCTTGGGGGTCCCACACCCTGATAATCTCCCTAAAAGTGCCCTTCACAGGCACTGACTCCTTCTTGCACCACCCTTAGCAAACCCCACCCCGGCTGGGGGATTACCTTCTCCAAACCTCAGCAGGCTGCTATCATGTCTCCCCCTCCTCCTCCTCACCTCACTGAGCAATGCATATTTACCCCGAGAATCACCTGTCCCCACCCAATGCCTCCCTCCACTCTTTTCTCCTGGTCATTAGCTCACTAACAGTTTGGCAATCAGGAGCAGGCAGGATTGTCCCCAGCACCCCAGTCCCACCAGCCCAGAGTCAGAGACGAGGCAGAACACTCAGCTTTGGGGGATCAAGACCTAGACCCTCCCAGGTGAGCAGAGGGGATGTGGGGAGGGGCAGGCTCAGCATCACCTCTTGAGCCCCCTGGGGAAGGGGAAATCCTCCAGACCAAGATGAAGGGGCTGGGGTGCTGGCAGCAGCCTCCTGTCTGAGCTCGGCTCTGACCCCGGAGCCATGGGTTGGCAGCCACAGGTCCTGGGTCATGACCTCACAGAGCGCTCCCCATTCTGGAGTCGCACTTCTCTGGCTGTACTCATGGCAGTTACTAAATCTCACGTTTAGATTTCCTGACCCAAGTCTCTATACACCCCTGGTCACCTCCTGCTGTTTCTCCACACCAGAAGGGATGGCAGCACTGTTTGATCTGGTGCTGTGGAGGTCAGGCCAGGCAGGATTGCTTCCTCTGGGTCATGCTGGTGTCTCTTTCCATGTCTGCTGCCAAAGGCACCCTGGCATAGCGCTATGCCAGGCCCCACACCATCTTCCCACTGCACAACTCCTCTTGGCCTACCCTGCCTGGGCTTTTGGTGGCCTGTGCCCGCAGCCCTTCGGCTGCCCACATGGCCTTGGCTGTCTGAGGGGCCTCTCAGATGAGACACGCTCCCCTTAACAGGGCCTATGGGTGTCCCAACCAGGCTAGTTGTCAGCATCGGTCCCCGGCCACCGCCTCTGACCCCCCACCTGTGATCCCAGATGAACGGACACATCGCTGGGGGCACAGGGACAGAGCCCAACAGGAACAAGCTCCTCGCTGGAGGGCTTGTGGTGCTCCCCTCACCACAGGTACTGTCGGGGCTCCGACGAGCACCAGCCAGTGGGTGAGAGTGACTCCCGGGGGGGGGGATCTGCAGCCCGTCCGTCACCAAGACCCTACCGGGACCGACTCCACCTGAGAGATCCCGGGGCACACATCCCACCGGGACCGACCCCACGGACAGGGCCCGCCCC
>VYZX01018884.1:45268-81824 GCA_013401335.1 Brachypteracias leptosomus | reverse complement strand
GCTCGCCGCCTCCGCCGCTCCGCCAGCCCGGAACAAAGGCAGCCCGTGTGCCAGCTCCCCACGGCCGGCACCCGCCGGGCATCCTGTCCCTCGCCTCGTTTGTGCGGGGGCCTGTGCTCGGCCCCGCCGCGGGGTCTCTGCCGAGGCCCGGGCCGGCTCTACTTCCCGCCGGCTGCCCCAGCCCGGCTGCCCGGGCTTGCCCCTGCCCGGCCGAGGTCGGGCTGATCCGCGGTCTCTGCTTCGCCTGCGTCTTTGTTCTGTCGGGGACGGGGCTGGTGTGCCCGGGCAGGGTCAGGTGCGCGGAGGGCGCAGCCAGCTCCGCTGAATGGATCGGCTCCGAGCAGCCCGCGGCCCTGCCCGACGGAGCCGCAGCGTGCGATCGGCCCCTGGACGCTGGCAGGGCGGGCACGGCCTGGGCCCTGGGCTCCACCGGCTGCCCTGTCACTGGGCAGCAGCTCCTTTGCCTCCTCCACCGCCCAGCGCCTTTTGTGCCGGTGGTCGGTGACCTTCTGCGGCGTTGCCTTCTCCTGCAGCGTGGACGCTCCGGTTCTTCCTCGGAGTGTGGAGAAGAGACTTAGTTTGGGGTAAACGTGCGAAAGTTTGGGTGTCTCTGTCACGAGGGGCTCTGGCAGCCCTGCGGCACAGGCGGGTCTCCCAGGGGGGAGGCAGGGCACCGCCGTTATGCCCCTGGGCTTCGGGTGTGGGAGCCTGGACAACAAAGCTTCCTCTGATTGTTGGAGAGAGGGCTGGATCTGGAGGTGCCTCCCTCTCCGGCGAGGGCTTGGTGCCCAGGCCGTCCCGCAGAGCTGTGCGATGGGGTAACAGAGCGTCACCTGGGAGGCCTGGGCTGTCCTTCCCCATTAGGGAACCCAAGGTAGGGCCGAAAGCTCCTGTCCCCGGGCCCTGGTACCTAGCCTTGCCCATTGAGCCGGATGGGAACACCTGGGAGCATGGGGGTGTTGTTATGGTGTCTAACTATATCTGTCTGCAGTTCCACCTGATGTCCCCCCTGCACTGAGTGGATGCTTTTAGACTCAGCTGTCTCGTTCTTGGTGTGGCATTGAGCATAGACTTGTCCTCAGCTTTACAATGAGCAGGGAGAGCTCAGCACCCCTGGGACCTGGATGTGCTGGGAACCCCATAGTCAATAGTCATAGCTTGTGTTTGGAGCTTCTGTTTCTGTGCTTTGTGCTTCCTTTTCCAAGAAACTCTCCTGGACGTGGTGAGATGGGGTGAGGGACTGGCAGGTGACTCATAGACCTTATGTCCACAGCACATGCTCCTGTGCATGAGGGATGTGCAGAACTGGCTGTGGCCCCACTGGAGGAGCGGGACAGCATCCCCAGGTCCACAGGGAGCCCTGTGCTGGGAAAAGCTCAGGCAGGGGAATCCTGCCTGCCCCATCCTCCTCCCAGTGCTTTCTTGAGACAGGTTCTCGTAACTGTCAGTGTTTATTTGTGTGCTTTAAAGGGGGGGGGGAAGGCAATTTAAAAAAAGCTGTTCCTTCCACTTGACTGAACTTGGCCAGGGCTCTGTTGCGTGCAAGTGACTGTCCTTCACAACGTGCAGCATTTGCTGGAATCTTGTGTGAAGCCTTCCTGGAAGGGGTGGGAGGATGAAAGGCTCACTTTGTGGAGTGTGCTGGTCTTGCCTGGGTTGCTGCAGAGGGATGAGCCTCCTCCCTTTCGACTCAGAGGTCAGACCCCAATCTTTGTGGCTGAAGAGCCCTTGAGGCCATCCCTTCCCTGAAGATGGGCTGGGAGTCAGATAAATGGTCCAGACGAGACTGCGCAGCCAGTGTTTCTGTCCCTGGGTTGCCTCTCATCTCTTCCCTTCTCTAGCCTCTGTTATGGAGATAAGACCTTGGTCCATTGTATCTGCACTGGGAGTGGATTTAGGACGCCCAGAAAATAATAGCATAGCTTAGACCATGCCTGGAAGGCTGTTGGCTTCTTAAAATAGCTTACCAGTGTCTGACCTCAGGGGAGAGTGCCGGTTAAATTTCTTGCTTTCTCTTCCCAACAACCCCTCAGAACCATCTCTCATTTACTGCTGGCAGGGATGGAGCTCTTTCCCAAGACTGGTGGTACTGTCTCCAGGGAAGTACAGAGTTCTCCTCCTGGCTCTAAAACCCCAGTGTGGTTGTGTCCCCCCATTCCCGCCTTGCTGACAGTGAGGGCAGAAAAGTGGAGCTGGTTTGGGTCCATAAAAGGCAACAGGTGTTGCCTGGATGTGGTGACAAAACCCAAACCTGTTGGGTGATTCAGGCAGCTACTCTGTGTGTGACACAGGGCTTGGCCAGCGGAGGAGGTTGTCCTCTGGCACAGAGTGCTGGAATGTGCCTCGGCACGAGGCTGTTAGAAAGGGGCTGGATTTATGGTCTCTTGACCAAAGTCCTTGAGCTCCCCAAGGTGGCTATAACCTTCTCTTTGCTTCTTGCCATCCAAGCGGTCTGTCTGGAGGGGGGGAACTTGTTTCCTGGAGCCGGTTCTTGTACTGGAAACTCCCAGCAGCAGGCCGATGAGTCCGTCCGGCTCCTGCCTGTCTTGTGCTTGTTGCTAATCCACCTTCCTTCCCACACAGGGAGGCTGCTGGGCTTGCACTGCTGCTGGTTCAGCACAGGCGTGCCTGTCCAGCAGCTGCTGTGTGCAGGGGCTGACCTGGGGGTGGACTTGCTCCGTCACGTTCCCCTGTGACCTCAGCCTGGGGAGTGGGCTTCAGGGTGGCAGCGGGTGCCCTGTGATCCTCCAGCAGCATAACTCCCTCATGGCGAGGGGGTGAGATGAGGTGGCTCCTGGGTGTGGGCGCAAACTGGTGAATAAGGAGCACGAGCTGCCAGTTATGGTGCCATGGATGGTGAACCCTTAACCAGGGTGCTTGTCACCTCTGCTTTCTTCTGCTTTTTCCAGCCCTGAGCTGCTGTAGGTCAGAGGGTGGTGGTGGTGGGACAGAAGCCCGGTGTGTGCTGGCCATGGACTGAGGTTGGAATGAACAATCTCCACGGCAGCTTCCTCCACCTCCAGGGAGATGAGCATCCCTGCAAGGGGCAGTGACAGAGCAGCAGCGGGTGCCCAGGAGCTTGTTTCCATGTCCCTATCCTCGTGCTGCCGATCCATGGAGACTTTGTGCTGCAAAGCTCTTGCCTACTGCAAAAATGCTTGTGTGTGCCAGCATGTGCCTGGGAACCTGATTCAGGCTGAGCACTTCACCTATGAGCTTATTTTTAACAGTTCTTTGCCCTCGTGGGAGAGCAGGATTTCTTCTGTGAAAGGGTCTGGGCAAGCTAGGGCAGGGGATCGAGCCCTGGGAACAGCTCTCCTGTAGCTGGCCAGGTTGGTGGTGCAGTCCTGGGAACACTGTTTAAACACCTACAGCTCCAGAACTGGTGCAAGGACATCCCCTTCCATCCTGGCCCTGGTGGGCTGGCTTTGGGCTGGCTTCAGCACAGGGTCGATGCCTGCAAGGACAGGAGCTGTTCCTGTGCCTCCATCCCAGCCCAACTGCTGCTGCTCCTCTGGGCGTTGGTCCCAATTACAGCGAACGCTGCTCAAAGTTCACTGGCTTTTGCTGCTGGCCTGTCATGAGCCTGGGGGTGTGGGGGGCTTTACCTGGGGTCAGGGGGGCTTTACCTGCCTCTGCTGTGCCCTTGGGTGCTGCGTGTGCCATATGGGTGGCCAAAGGCAGCCACGCATGGGGGGAGCAGGCAGGAGGAGGAGTTGCCCTCCCCTCATCTCGCAGCCTTTGTGGTTGCAGAAGCACCTCCTGGGCAAGAGAGCAGTTACCCAGGGCGAGCAGGGTGGGCTCCCTCCCAGGGGCAAGGTGGCCCAGTGTGGGAGCTGGGTAGCCTCAGAGTAGATGAATATGGAGAACTGATTCCCACCCTGGCCAGGAGGAGGAAGGCGCCTCGCTGTCCTCAGCTGACGTGTTTTCCTCTCAGCCCTGTCTCGTGGCACTTGGGCTGGTCTTTTCTGAGGGGAGCTCCCAGATTTCCCAACTCCTTCCCTGCTGGTGCTCCCAGTTTCTCTCCTGGCCCAGGAGGAAAGGGGAGATGGGGGTGCTGGGCACACGTGTGGGTGGCTGCGATGGGTGGGAGGGAGTGTGTCGAACTGCAAAGACAAGTTTTTCCGACCTGGAAGGGTGGGTCACCGGTCGTGTTTGCATGCTGCTGGCAGGCCCCTTGCCCAGTGCAGAAACGCATTCTTGTGAGCATGTTGCTGCACGCAGCGCTGCCTGCCATGCCTGGCTCTGCTCCGGGGGAGATGTCACCCCGCCTGTGTTCACCGGGGTCTAGGGGGGAGGAGGGGGACAGCCTGGGGGTTCTTCTGGGAGAAATCCTCTCTGATGTGGGGAGGCTGCCTGTGCCGGGCTGCCTTTGTAGCCCTCCATCCTCTCTGCTCCTCTTTCTCTCTGTTTTTACCTGCAGGAGGGATCTCCAAGGGCCCTGCAGCTCTCCTCCAGAGCATACTGGTGTGGCAAACAGAAAACTGTTCTCTCTTGATCTCTGCCCAGTGTCTGTCTCCAGCAGCTGGCTTGGGTGGAAAACCACTTCCCTTCCTTATTCCCCTTCCTTATTCCCCTTCCTCTGGTAGGGAGAGGAGCTGCCCTGGGCAGGGCCAGTGGATGGGCCTGGGAAGCAAAGCTGCGGCAGCAGCCTCATGCTGTAAGGGGGGCTTGTGGCTCAGCTTCCAAGGGATATCCCCATTCTGCTTTCATGAGCCTTGGAACACCACAGACTGTCAGGTGGCCCTGTGTGTGTGTGTGTGCCCTGTGCAGATGAGGTGTGAGGGGAGGCTGGAGAGTGACAGTATTGCTTGCTTGTGCTCTTAGTGAGCACATGTTGTGCTGTAGTTGCAGTCTTAGTGCCTCCTTGGCTCTGCAGAGAACAAGCCTGTCTCTAGGGCATGATGAGTACAGCCATGTCCTCCTGCATGGGGTTGGAAAACAGCATCTTCCACCTCTTGCTTGCAGGATACTGCCAGTCCCAGACAAGAATGTGATACCACTGTGGACAAGGAGCTCTTACATGTGTTCCCTGGAGGCAAGACACTTCCAGCAAACTGGACAAGTATCTGGTCTCCTGGGTGGACCATGCCAACCTCCTGGCTTGTGCAGCTGGGCTAGTGGTGGTGGTGCCCATGCCTGGCATTCTTGGCCTGGCTCCAGGGTGTCTGCATGCGGGCCAGGGGCAGCAGGGAGCGGCCCTTGGCAGGACGTCGTGTTTAGAAGCTTACAGGAAAGGGAAGTCATGATGTCATCTCCTGTCTGACCAGGAAATGCAGGTTTCCTTCCCTTTGGCTCACACAGGAGCCTGGGAAGCCACATCCCAGTGAGCAGGTTGGGGGAGCAGAGGCCAGGTGTGGCACCAGCAAACAATTTGGGCAGGGGTGGGTGAAGTCCTGCTGTCCCCTTGGCCTGGTTGCTATCTTGTTTGTCCCTTGCTGCTGTGCAAGCGCTGGCTTGTGTCATCCTGAGCGGGCACCTTGCCTGGTCATGGGCACTGAGGGGATGTGGAGCAGTGTGGGGGACCTGCCCTACCCTACCACAGCCTGTCAGCAGGGCAGCAGCCCCTTCCCCACCCCCAGCTGTGATTCATTCCCTGGCTCTGTCCCGGTGCTTCTCCAGTGGCTTTCCTTTGCCCATTCATTAGTCCTCTTGGCAGGGCCCTTGAAGTCGTCCCTGAGCACAGACGCACGCGTGCAATTAGAGAGCAGGGCACCTGATGAGGTCATGCTGAGTGGAGCTGGGGATTTCAGCCTGGCCCCTGGGTGACTCGAGCTGTGACTCAGCCTGCCAGGGCCCTACCTGCTCGGGGAGCCTGGGCTGGCCGAGGTGAGGGGAGGGCAGGGGGGTCCCGCTCCTCCTGAGCCACTCCCTTGGGCTGCCCCTGCAAGGGCAGCTTGGCTTCATCTCGGCAATTCCCTCCTTGCTGCTCCCTCACCAAACACCATTGCCCTGCCTGCCTGTTTGCTTGGCCTGGGGAGGGGAGAGGTGGCTTGTCTGGCAGAGGGAAGGATGCCCTGGGCAGGGGGACCCTACCTGGGGCTGCTGGGATGGATGGGAGACTCTGAGCTCCTGCCCTTCTCCATGTTCCTGGTTGTGATTTCTTGGTGACTCGGATGCTCTGAGCAGGGCAGGTGGGTAACCAGGTTGCTGCCTGGTGCGATTCCCTCTGTGGTTCGGGCCGGGCTCTGGGGCTCAGCCTGGCTGCAGGTGGTGGTGGGGGGAAATGACCTCAAGCGGGACGCAGGGCTGCAGGGGGGGCTCTGCCGGGGAAGGGGCCCAAGTCCCGGTGCCCGGGGTCGGGTGGGCACGGAGCTGCTCTGCCGCTCTGCACCCCGGGCTCTGCGGGCAGCTCCAAGGCCGGGGGGCTTCCCTGAATCCTGCTGGGAATGCTGGATGTGAGCCCTCGAGGGGCCGGGGCAGCTTCGCCCCATCGGCCGAGCCCTCGGGTTGGTGGGGGGGCGAGGGGGAGGGAGCTCCCGCGGTTCTGCGGCCTCGGCTCTAGCGGAGGGGACTTTGCTCCCTGGGCGCTGCTGGCACAGCCCTTATCTCCGCGGAGCCCGCCTGGTGTTTGCTCTCGCAGCCGAGTGGGAAAGTTCTGCCCGGCCGTGGGTGGGGGAGAGGCTCGGGTCTGGCAGGGATGGAGCCTGGGGGCTGACCTTCAGCGCAGTGCGGGGGTCCCGCCGAGCCCCGCGGCCACAGGGGCGCCTCATGACCCCATCGAGGTGGCCGTTGTCCCTTGTGTGCGGCGGGGAGCGGGGGGAGCTGCCCCACAATCCCACCGGCCGCTCCTGGCCGGGGGTGCTGCAGCCTTCCCCCCCTAGGCCCAGGACGATGGAGCCGGGGAGCGAGGGTGTTCTGCCAACTCCCCCTCCCGGGGCCGCCCGGGTGAAGCGGGAGCCGCGGCTGCCGAGCGCGGCCGGCCCCGGGAATGTGCTGGCCCCGTTCCCAGAGCTCGGCGCTGGTGTTTGTTTGCTGCTCGCCCGGGTCTGGAGCTACTGTGACAGGAAGCGGGAACGCCGGGGGGGGAAGGAGGGGGACCGGGGATGTGCCTGTGAAATCCCTTTGTCCCTGCGAGCGCTCAGCTGCGAATTCCCACAGAGAGGAGAGAGCCGCCTTTGTGCTGCTGCAGCTCCCGGCATGTGAATCTCTTAGGCCGGGGGGCGGCGGGGACCCCAGCCCTACTGCTGCCCCGGGTGCGGCGGTGCCGGGCGGGAGGGGGCAGCGGGGGGCGGTGCTGGCGGGAAACCTCCGGCCCCGCGGTCGCCCCGCTCGGGGACTACGGGAGCCTGGCGGCCTGGCTGCGTTCCTGCTGGAGGGAGACGTGTCCTCCCCTCCCCGACAGGGCCGAGACTCCCGCTCGGTCTCCTTCCCCTCGCGGTGGAGCGGCCGAAGCGAGGGGTCCGGCTCCCCCCCGGGCCGTGCCCCAGCCGTGCCCGGGACAGGGCGAGTGGCCCCGCCGGGAGGACCTGCCCCACCGGTCCGGCCCCACGCTGCTCCTCGGGGCAGCGGCCTCAGCGATGCCGGGGACTGATCCCTTTCCTGGGGCATCGTCCACCGCGGTTTGCAACCCCCAGCAGTGTCTGGACCCTTCGGCCCCGATCGGTGTTGGGCGTTCTTGGACCCCTGCCCTTGCTGGGGGGGGACACGGGCTTCCTCCGCTCCAGCAGTAGCGGCCGCACCCTGCCCTTATCTCTCCTTCCATATCGGCCTCGCTGGCTGCTGGCCCACTCCCTTATAAGGTGCAAGCAGTGCCTTGTCCCTGATGGCAGCTCTTGCAGGTAACTGCTCTCTACAGGGAGCCTTTCCCAACAGAGCTTTGTGGCCTCTGTCCCTGGCACTGGGGGTGGCAGGTGAGGTAGCCCAGGTGGCCATTCCGGGGCCAGCCCAACCAGTTGGGTGTGATGGGCGGAGGTAAGCGGCTCTATGCCTGCTGCTGCCCGAGGCAGCTGCTCCTGGCACTTCACCCGGTGCCTGGNCGATGGGTCTGGGCCGGGCAGGCGGGTGCCCAGGGTGGTGTCTGACCCGCCTGCGGGAACAGCCCTTTCCTGTCCTGGGAGGGATCGCCTGCCCGTCCAAAGTCTTTGTGCCTGTGCTCTGTCACCTGCATCGGGAGAGCCTTTCCCGGTAGGGCTGGGCTGAGAAGGCTCTAGTGGGAGAGCCTGTCCCTGGAAGGGGGTCTGGCAGGGCGTGGGCAGAGCAGGCTGGGGAGCGCGAGCAAGTGGCTTGCACAACCTGGCAGCAAGGACACATCTGCCTGGGCAGGTGGGTCCCTCCCTGGCATGTTGGCCTGCGATGTGAGCTGGCTGTGTGGGGTGTGGGCACCTTCCTGCCTCGGGGGTGGTGGGAGAGGAACAGCCATGGCCAAAAGTCTTCATCACCCACGTAGGGACGTGGGAGCTGCTGCCCACCATTAGCTGTCCTGCTTCCCCTGGGGCCTGAGGACTGCTGTGCTCTCTTGAAGTGAATGCAGAAGCAGATGAGATGGGGATGAGCTTTGGGCCCTTGGGCTCTCTGCCCGATGCCCTGCCTTATCTCCCATTAGTACTTGCCACCTTGGGCAGGGTGAGGGCTAAGGGCTGATGTGTGAGCCTGGACCCTGTATGCTCGGGGATGGAAGGGTGCCAAAGATGCTGGCTCATTTATTTTTTAGCTAATTGAGACTGACCAGAAGCCTGTAGTGAATTAGCAGGGCTATGATCCTGTGCAGAGCAAGCAAGTGTAATGCACTGCAAGCACTTGGACAATTGTAGGCTTGAATTATTGATGGGGTTTCTGTTTTTCCTAAGTGCATCGTGATAGGCAACTGGAACCAGGAGAATTTGTTGCTTCCTCTCTCGAGGATGGGGGTCTGCTCTGAGTGCTGTTGATGTTCGCTTTTGAAGGCAGGCAGCCAGCTGGCTCTCCTCAGAGTCCCTCAAATCGGTAGGGCAAGGTGAATTATTTGAGTGATGTTACTGTCTTTCTTGTCGAGTTGGTGCTGTAGACCGTGCTGGAGCAGGAGCAAGTTCCTCAAACTGTGCATTCCCTCTTGTCAGCTTGGCCAGTGGGTATGGCCTAGGAGCCCAGAGCTCCTGTGTCTCCCAGGTGAGAGGCTGGGTCCCTCCTGGCTCTGACCACGGCTGGTGGTGACCAGCTGGAGAAGAGCTGCTTGGCTCATGCCTCTCAGCAGCAAGGGGGCTGCAAGGGGTGTCAGGCCGTGGTGACAAACCTTGCCACTTGCTTAACAGGTGCTGGGGACACGCAAGCAAGCAGTAAAGCAGCTGGGGTGGCTGGGGCTCTGCAGTGGGAGCTGATGTGAGTGTGTCCCCCTTGCTGGGGACAGAGGGCTGGTGGGAGTGAGTGCCTGGTGTGTCCTGACGGGGAGCTGGGGCAGCGCTGATGTGGCAAAGGTGGTTTCTGGCTTTGTAGGTGCTTGGTTTGCACTTTGCCCCAAATCCTCCATGCTGAGGGAGTGCCTTTAGCTCCAGGGGTACCAGGACCATTGGGTGGTAGCTCTCTGCGGACTTGGGGTGCAGAGCAGGGCTGGAGCAGGTCCTTGGAAAGACCCAAGCAGAGGGCTGTGTGTTGGAGATCCCCTGCGCTGTGGCGGGTGCTTATCTGCTGGATCTTGTCCCTTCCCCCTGGCCTGTGGTGTACGATTCCCCATCTGCCAGCTCGGTCTCGGCCCCGGGGTTAATCCTTCCGTGGCTGACAGGGAAGCACTCCTGGTGGAGAGTCTTCAAGGCTTGAACTCCATCCTCTAGCAGAGGAGGGTGCAGATGAGCTCTAGGGGGCTATGGCTGTGGTTTGGCCCTGGAAATTATTTTTCCAGACAAAGGACTTGTTCTAGGGGAAGGCAATCTCCTGAGAAGCAGGGGCAAGGAATTTTGGAAAAATGGGCCATGTCAAAGCTGCCCCTAGTGGAAGAGCTCTGGAGAGCTTGGTCAGGATTTAAGGTGTTTTTGTGGGTACTACCAAGCCTTTAGTCCAGCTAGGAAGATTATGGTGGGTACCTGCTGAGGGAAGCTCTATGCAGGCAGGTCAGCTCATGGCTGCCTCCCTGCTAGCGAGGAGCTCTTCTCCGAAGGCACCGTGTATTGGACATCTCTCTGGACCCGCTCTGGCTTCAGGAGCACTGGACATAGCACAGGGTTGTGCTGGTGGTGCCAGGAGCTTAGGAGGTGAGGTAAGGCCAGAGGGATTTGGGTGTAAATCTTTCTGGGTAGCCGCGTTGGTCCCTGAAGGCCCAACCTTCTTAGGGACGGCCATGGGGTAGTGCTCTGGTGCATCTTCTGCCCTGGGGCAAAAGCTGCTCTAGGGCATGTTTTGTCTCTAGGCTTTTTGTTTTGCCCTGAACCAAGCCAGATGAAATATTTTTGGCTTGCTGGGGTTTTTAAGTAACGGGTGTGTCAGCAAGAGCCTCTCTCATGATGAAAAGGCTATCATGCAGCCATCCTGAATGATGGTCAGGGTCTGGCTTTGGAAAAATGCTCTGTAGTTGTATCTTCAGAGACTGAGGAGGAGGAGGAGGGGGGAATGGGTGCAAAGCAATCCCTGGAATTTCGCCCTTGTGGGATCTGGTGTCCTTGGCTTCAAGCTGTCACAAGCAGCTTGGGGCTACTGTGATCAGGCTGTGTAGTTGAGGTTGTCCTCTTCCCTCCCTTCCCTCTCTTGCTTTGAAGATGATCCGTGCTCTGAGCTGGCATCGGGCGGCAGTGAGGGGCTGCACTGTGCCCAGGAAGCCCCCGTCCCTGAAGTGCTGGCATGTGAGGCACCACGGGAGGGTCCGGGGGCAGAGCTGGGCGGGCTATGGCTGTTTGGGGTTTGTGTGCTTGCCAGCTGCGCCCCAGCCGGGATGGCACTGGCGTGTCTGCGGGGATGGCGCTGGCTAACCTCTCTGGACTGGCACTGCCTCTTGGTAATTATGTCTTTAATCCCGAGTCGATGAAGACTAGATGGCTGAAATGAGAGCAGAAGGAAGTGGTGTGTCCTGGTGATGGAGGCCCCAGGAGGAGAGCTGGGAGAGCCCCCTTGGGCAGTCGTACCCTGTTCTGCTGGCACCTCCTGCCCAGGATGGAGCTGTGCCTGCAGGAGTGACAACCGTGCACTGCAGGGCAGGCTCCAGACACTCAGAGTCGCTGCTTAAAGACATGGCCTGATCCTGCAGAGAGACCCTCAGGTGGCTGCTCTTGATGGTCAGTGTGGATGGGTCTGCAGAGCCATGGGCTCCACCCAGCCTGTGACCATGAGCTCCACTGGCCGCCCCAATGGGACAGGATCCCTGCAGCCTCCTCATCCGTGGACTTTCTGCTCTGAGTGGTGGTCCAAAGGGGGGGGGGGCTGTGTATGTCCGTACTTCTCCTCCTGCCTGGGCTGGTGGGACATTGGAGGGGACAAGGGGAGCTGGTGGGCCAGGGACCTGTCCTGTTCATTCCCCTGCTGTTGTTTACTCCCTGTAGAAGGGATGGGAAGGAAATGGCCTCTGTCTACTCTGGCCCCTTATCTGGGGCCCTTAACGGCCCTGCAAGTTTCATTGTTAGCTTCCAGGTTCCCAGGGGACATGCAGAGGTGGGGATCCGGAGCTGGGGAGGCTGCTGGCAGCCATGCAGGCCTGCAGGAATCTGCTGGGGTTGCTTTCTCCTCTCTGTGCCTTCCTGCAGAGCAAACCCTGCTGGTCTGCACCCCCTGCTGAGGCTGCCTTCGAGCAAGTGAGCCTGTTCACCAGAGCAGAGGCTCAGCAAATCTCTCCTTGAAGCTGGCATGTCAGCTCATGCACTCCAAAAATCTGCCTCACCTGTGTAGAGGTGGTCAAGGGGAGGCATTACGTAGCAGCATAGCTGCTTGGGCAAGGTCATGTCATAGAGGGCCCCTTCTCTGCAGGAGGGTGTTCCTCTCTTTAAAAGGGCTTGGTGAAATACTGCTGTGGAAATGAATTGCAACAAGCCAAAGGAGCTTCTGTCTGGGCCTTTGGATGCTCCAGTTGTGTAGGGTCTCTGGGTGGTAGGACCATCCCCTGGCCTGCTAGAGAAGTCTGGGGTGTGGCAAGGAGATGCTCCCTGTTTCTTAGGGGAGAGGGAACAGGTCTGTGCCCCAGGCTGCCGTTTCCCAGTGTCTGGCTGGCTGCAGCAGGACTTTGTGGGGCTGGGCCCTGTGACCTGCTCTGTGTCCAGGACTGACTGACCTTCAGTGAGTCCCAGAAGGTGGAGGATCTGTGTCTCTGCCTGAAGTGGGTGGATGCCCACCAAAGATGGGGAGTGTTTGACTCCAGGGTGAGTGTTGAGATGTGTCAGCGCTGTTCTGGGAGGCACCAAGCCTCTCCTTTGGAGGATCTCTGTTGCAAATCTGTGGGGCAGGTGAGACCTCGGAGCAGCAAGGGTCAGAGCTGTCTCCCCGCATTTCCATACAAGGCTTGGGAAGTCAATCTGTTGAAAAAAGCCTTAGGGCATACCTGTTGCAAGGTGGGAGGAGTGGAAAGCTGCATGCATGAGCTAGGAGTCATGTCTGGGAGCCTCCAAAAGGCTGCTTCAGCTCCTGAGCCAAGAGTGGTGGGCTGTGTTCCTCCCAGGGTGTGGACTGGCCAGCGATCATCCTGGCCCACGTTGGGCTGGGGCAGAGTGCTGGGAGCTGAAGTGGTCTGGAGCAGGTGTGCCTGTGCCATGGCTTCATCTTCTGCACCACATGGGCACAGGTAGAAGAACTGGATTTTTTATTGAAGGAAGGTTACAAGGTGGCGGCGACCAGATATTCAAATATGCTGCAGGCAACCTCCAAAGCACTTGGAATAAATCCACCCTGCTTGACTGGACTGTTGTGGTGGTGCTGATGTCCAAGGGAAGCTCTGTGGGGAGGAGTGGACTCGTCAGGAGTGGGGAAAGCATTTCAGGAGGGGTTTGTTCTGGATACACTTGAGACAGTGTGGGAAATTAAAAAAAAACAAAACAAATTATCCCAAAGCTCTGCTCTGAGGTCCTCTGAACCCGCATCTGCTGCAGGCAGGGCAGATGGGAGGTGGATGGATGGGCTCTGGGGGCTGGTGCTGCCCATGTGCCTGGTCCCAGGTTGCCATTGCAACCGGGGCGGTGGCACTGGGGGAGTGGGCAGAGCTGATGCTGGAGACCGTGGGAAAGCTGTTTCTGTGCCGACTGCCTGGCTTGGACAAGTCCCCACACGCCTGCCATGACTGCACAGGTTTGGGAAAGCCTCTGGCGGGCTTGCTGGGACTCAGCTGGGCTGGGCGGGGGGCGGGGGGGCTGAGCCCCTGCTGCTCTGCTCCGCCTGTGCTGTTCCCCCATTGGCAGGGAGCAGTCGGAGATGCTGGGGGACTGCTGTGGGAACAGCGTTGCATTTGCTACCCTCTGGCCCTCTCCAGACACTGCTCCATCCCTTGGAGAAGAGGGGATGGGAGAGCAGAGCCCGTTTTCCTGGCCTGTTGACTGCCCCACTGTGTTTTGAGCTCACTGGTGTGATTTTTTTGACCTCCTCTCCTGCTGTCCCTGCAGCTCTCTTCCCTCCTGCTTCCTCACTGTGGTGGCTGGGCTATTTCTCCCATGACTCTCTGCGTCTAGACCTGGCTGTCCCGTGCCTTTGCCAATCAAACCTGAACTTCCTTCTCTAACAGGTCTGTATGGAAGAATATTGCCTTTCTCTATCGAAATATGTAGATTGTGGTGTGCTGCTTCACTGTTCTCCTTTGGGAGGGGATGTTGGAGGGGTCCAAGCCAATGTCTGTCCCTAGATCTTTGGGCTGAGGACCCCCTGGGGTGGCTGCAATTTGAGAGCCCTTGTGAGAACCTGGAGAGTGGTGAGTTTTGGCAGCAAAGGGGCTCATGGAGTCACCTTTAGAGAGATCCTGTCCGCTTTGTCCCTTTTCCTGAGGAACAGGGCTGTCTCTCCACTTCTTATCACACTAGAGTGGAGGAGTGACACAGCCCTCTCCCTCAGCTCTTCCTTGGAGGAAACGATGGGGTGTGGGGTCACTTACCGTTCTGCAGGAGTGTCCCCTGTTCTGCAGGAGTGTCCACTGTTCTGCCCCAGGGATATGCCCTACCCTCCTGCCACTGACTGGAAAGCTTTTCCTTGTAGAAATTTTCCTGAAGCCCGAGGAGGCCCTTGTGGGAAGAGGGAACTTCCTCAGTACACGGCAGCTCTTCCAAACCTGGCCCAGCCCCAGCCGGTTGATGTGATGGGGAAGGACCTCCTGCCCCCAAAGTGCCACTTCTCCAGGCTTAAATGCTGGGGCAAGGAGCATCTGAGTCACACCTGGGGCTGTACTGCTCTGAGACCCCCTTGCCAGCTCTCTCGTGGTGGGTGGGAATGGGTGTTAATGCTTTTTTCTTGTTCTGAGAATCTGTCTTAATGAAATCAGTCTCTTCTGACCATTCTTCTCTCCTCCTTTCCTCCCCCAAATCACATGCAGTGAAGAGAGGTCCCCTGCCCTTCTGGGTCACTTTTTCCCTCACCTTGACACCAAGCCGCGTCCATTTGTGCCTCCCTGTGCCCTCCGCCCCCGCCCTGCCCGTCCTGGGCACCCATCACCCATGGACGACTCGGAGGTGGAGTCGACTGCCAGCATCCTTGCCTCTGTCAAGGAGCAGGAGGCACAGTTTGAGAAGCTGACCCGGGCGCTTGAGGAAGAACGGCGCCATGTCTCAGCCCAACTGGAACGAGTCCGGGTCTCCCCACAGGACGCGGTCCCGGGCTTGGCCAACGGCACGCTCACCCGGCGGCACCAGGTAAAAAACCCCCTCGGCAGAGGTGGGTGCGGGGGCTCCCGGAGCCCCCATCCCTGTTGTGCCTCAACAGGGGCAGCCCCAGGCCCCGCTCCCTTCCTTTGGCCCTCTGTGGATAGGTGAGGTGGAGAAGGGCTGGGCTGTTCTTGTAGCACTGATGGCACTGAAGGTGATCTGGGGATGTGCAAACCTACCTTGGCATCAAGAGTCTTGTGGGGAGGAGGAGCCAGCCTGGAGGATCTTGCTACCAGATCAGCTCTGGTCTGGTTTTGTGAGGTGGGAAGCTGGCTGCACTCAGTAGCTGGGCATCTTTGCTCCACGTACCACTCAGTTTCTTGGGAAGCGGCCAGAACACAGGGTTGGTGTGTAGCTGTGGGGGAGCTTTTGTCTCCTTCTCATGTGCCAGTGGGCAAGGCTCTGGAGACTCAGTCTATCCCTCAAACAGCCAAACCAGGGCTGGGAAAGATCTCTCTTCCCTGCACAGCTGGAAACGTGGTTTCAAGCTTTGGCTTAAGGTGTCTCTCCTGTTCTTTCTTTCCCGGGCTCTGTTTTGGAGTGGGGTGCTTGGCGGGGCTGATGCCTGGTGTCATGCAGGAGGCAGGTGCCTTTCCAGCTGTGGAAGGTGATGGTGCCAGGAGAGATGTGTGGGTCAGGGGAAGAAAGGAGTGGGCAGAGGGAGAACATGAGAGTCAAACAGCAGCACTCTGCAAGCAGCTGCTGCTGCTCCCTCTCAATCCTGGGAGGCTTCTGGGACGTCACTTGCGGCTCCTGTGACAGAAGAGGTGAAAGGTCTCCAGGGCCACACTGGGAAGGCAGGGAAGGGTCTTGACCATTCCATCAGTAGCTTGTGGGCAGCGTGGGAGAGCTGGGATGTCTGGAGGGGACTGAATGGTGTGTCCTCCAACTCTTTGCAGGCTGGAATGGGAGGTGGTTTGCTGCACATCACACAGACCCTCGAGGAGCGTGCCCCTCTCTTGGGGTGTGCATTGTGTGTCTCTGTCAGTTGCAGGAGATGGCCTGCTTGTGGTTTGGCAGGGAAAGGGGGGGTGGGTCTATGGGATCCCATCAGTGGGAGATCAGTCTAGTAACAGGCCTGCGGTGGTGCTGTGTGTTTCAGAACGGCCGTTTCTTGGGCGATGCTGACCTGGAAAGGCAGAAATATTCAGATCTGAAGCTCAACGGGCCTCAGGTAAGGAGAGCTGTGTCCTCTGACTGTGGGCAGCCTGCTTATCTGGTGAGGGGACAGGAACACAGCTGCAATATCTCCACCCTAGCTGGGAGCGGGAGGACTTGTGTTTGTAATGTGGCCACCCTGACTTGAAGGGGCTTTGGATGTGGGGTTGTTGGCTCCCCCTCCCATACAAGAAGATATCAGGGCTCGTAGAGAAGTGAGTGACTCCAGGGAGGCCCATGTTGGTGGTGGTGGGCTGACGACCTGTCCCTTGCTCCCCTCAGGACCACAGCCACCTCTTGTACAGCACAATCCCCAGGATGCAGGACCCAGGCCAGATCGTGGAGGAGACATACACCATGGAGGAGGACCCAGAAGGGGCCATGTCAGTCGTGTCTGTGGAGACATCAGACGATGGGACAACTCGGCGTACAGAGACCACGGTACAGGCCTGGGGGGAGCATGGAGGGACAGGGCTCTGGCCAGGGACCCTGATGACTTGGGTGCTACAGCTGTGATGTCTGCCAGCTTGCCATGCTGCGAGCTGAAATGGGGTGTGAAATCTGCCTGGAATAAGGTGCTGGGATGGAAGGGGAGTCTGGGGACACAGGGATGTGGTGGATTTCCTAATGGGAGCGTGTTCCACATCTGTCCCTCCAGGTGAAGAAAGTGGTGAAGACTGTGACCACCCGGACGGTACAGCAGGTGCCAGTGGGGCCTGATGGGTTACCTTTGGAGACCTCCCCCGCCACCAGCAACTATGTCCAGACCATGGACAGGAACTTCCGCAAGAACGGCAACGGTGGCCCCGGTGGCTACCTGAGCCAGCCTGGCACGGCCACCCTCCCTCGTAACTACCACTACCCCGATGGCTATGGCCGCCCCTACGAGGATGGCTACCCGGGCAGCGACCACAGCTACGGCAGCTTGTCCCGTGTCACCCGCATTGATGAGCGCTACCGCCCCTCCATGGACACCTACCGGGCCCCCAGCCGCCAGGACATCTACGGCCCCCAGCCTCAGGTGCGTGTCGGGGGCAGCAACATGGACCTCAACCACTTCCACCCGGAGCCGTATGGCCTGGAGGATGACCAGCGCAGCGTGGGCTTTGAAGATGTGGACTACGGGATTATGTCTGACTACGGCACAGCCAGGAGGGCAGGGACCCCGTCAGATCCCCGGAGGCGGCTCAGGTACATGGCGGGAGACCCTGGAGCAGGGGATGCCAAGGGGGGGGTCCCTTTAACCCTTCCTTTGGAGGAAGGATGATCACAGAGACAATACCATGAGCTGAGTCACATGCAACTCATGCAGGAGAAAACTTGCATCCGCTTCTAATTGTCTGCTTAATTGGTGGTTAAAACTTAGCGCTAATTGGGCGGGTCATCCTGCAGCAAGGAGTTCCACTGGGCAGTTGGATGTAGCTCCAGGCTCTTCCCAATCTGTGCCACCTGCTTAGGCTCCTCTGGGCCCTGGCCTGGCCATGCCTGGCTTGCTGTGCCCAGCACAGCCGTGCCTGGTGCAGCCGTGCTCATCTTGCTGTGCCACAGCAGTAGCAGCAGCCTCACAAGGGGCGCTGGGAGCAGCACCGGGAGTGGTGCTGAGCCCAGGGCTGGGGTGAGGAGGTTCAGTCCCACGGTGCCCCGGGGAGTGTTCCTGCAGCGGGGCCTGGCCCTGTGCAGGGCAGGGCGGGAGAAGCCGCTTGACTTGTTTGGCAGCAGCAACTTCTCCCCCTCGTTTGTCTGTGGATAATGGTGGCTCCTCCAGCCTGACTGCTGAGCAGCCATTCCACCAGGCTGCAAGGGCCCTTGGGCAGCCAGAGTGGGGGCTTGGGGGTCCTTTAGCTGTCCAGCCAGACATCCTGGGGTGGTGTGTGCCCAAGGCTGTGACGCTTGTGGGCTGGTGTCTTGTGGCAGCCATGTCTCTTGCACAAACACTGCTGCTGCCTGCTTAAGCCTCTCAGCCTGCTCCACTTGCTGCCAGTGGGGTTTTGGGAGATGCTGGAGAAGAGTCTGGAGGGTGGTGAGGTAGGAATGAAGCGAGGGGCCGAGCCTGGGTCCCGGAAGTGGGGAGGGGGCTGTGTTGGCATGCCAGGATGGAGGTAGATCTCCTGAGTTCTTCAAGGGCGTGGGGAGATGGGTAAGGCTGAGCAGCAGGCTGCTTGAGCTCCTGGGGCAAAAAACAGGCAGGAGGGAGAGGCCAGAGATCTGCCCATGTCCTGTAAATTGTGCTGTAAATCCACAGTTGCTCCTGGCTGCTGAAAGGACTGAAGGAGGAGCTTTGTCTGTCTTTCTGGCTTGTGCCAGCACAAGTGTTTCTGTTGCTGTGCGGAACCAGTCGGGGCGGTTGTTCACCCAGATTGATATCCCTGGCCTGCCTCGCCTAGTGAAGCTGGAGGAGGGCAGGCGAGGCTGCTGCCCCCACCGCCTGCACCCACCCAAGCAGCCTGTGAGGCACCACCATTAGCAGTTGGAGCACATGGTGTTGGGACTCCCCAACATGTGTTTGTCTTCCCTGAGCGCCTGGGAGCAGAAGCCCTTCTTGCATGGCCTGGTCTGAATTGCTTGGCCTGTAAGACCGCAAGTCCTCTCTGCTGGGCTGGATGGTGTCTGTGCTCCTTCTGCCCCTCCAGATTCTGGAGGACAGGAGTTACAGGAGCCAGGTGCAGGACCTGCAGCTGGGTGGGAGTCTGGGGCACTCGAGTTGCGACAAAGGGAGAAGGTTCCACTTCCAGGCATAGCCAAGAAGCATACCTGGTAGAGATGTCATCTTGTCCCGCAGGGATGGTGCAGGGTATGGAAGATGTGTTGGTGTGTCCCGTGAGCAGGCTCTCTCTCCCCAGGCAGACCAATAAAGATTGCAGCAATCTGTGGAATCCACATGCTGTTGAGTTTGGCTTGTCCCCTGCCTTCTCAGTTACCATCCGTGCGCAGTCGCCCGGCTTGCAGGAACGGGAACAGGCGGGGTCAGTATCCCCCCTGCCTCAGAGATGTTTGTCTTGAGCAGGGCCCTGGCTGTTAATGACTTCCTTCAGGGAGGCAGCTTGCCAGGCACGCAGGAGACAGCGGAGCGCATTGAGCTGAGACACGGCCCGTGCTGGCTGCCATCGGCCATGGGTCGGCACGTGGGTCTCTCTTCTGTGGCTCTTCTGGAGCTCCCTCTCTGCAGGGGAAGAAGGAAGGGGGGCTCAGCGGTAGTGTGGGGTGTGCTCCCCACTCCCCACCATCTCTGTCCCACCTGGAGGGGCTGAATGGGATCCAGCACTGGACGACCACCGCGGCTGGGCAGGAGCTCCCTTCTGGGGCACATGAGATGGTGTGGGACCAAGGCCAGCTGCTGGCCATGTTGATGAGAGTCGGGTGGATTGTTTGCAGCATTGGTGCTTGGCTGTGCCCCGCTTCTGCCCTGTCCTGCTGCGGGGCAGGGGGTGGTTGACGTGTGTGGAGCACCGGGCCCCGCAGCAGCGGGAGCGGCTCCCCAGAGCAGCCGAGCTCCTCGGTGTCTTGTAGCCAGGCCATGTGGCAACCAGAGCATTTCCCTGTAGCCAACCTCACAGCCCCCTGCGCCCATCCCTGGTGGCACAATGTGGGCAGCTCTGCAGTGACACCCGAGGGGGACGTGGCTGTGGAAGTGGCAGCCACCTGGAGCCCCTGGTTTTGATGAGTCCTGTTTGAGAGGCTGTGGGGGAAGCAGTGGCGTAGGGAGCAGAACCTGCTACCGTCCTGCTTGTGGGCAGGGGGCTGCAAGCACCTGATTTAGGAGCTCAGAAGGTGGCTGAGCAGTCCCTGGGCAGACAAGAGCCAGAGGATGCCACCTCTTGATTGCGTGTCCCCGGTGCCCTGGCACAGCAGGGGTGACAGCAATGGTCAGGCCCCTCCACTTAAGTGCCACATCCTTTCCCATCCCCTTCTGCTGGAAATCTCTGGATTCCACTGCCTGGGTCAGAGAAGGATTATATTGGCATTGAGTACAAAAATAGGGCGAGAATCTGGGATTTTGTGTGGTGTCTGTTCTGAGGGTGTTAAATGTCACTTTGGCTCATGGGGGACTAGTCGCACTTTCTTTTAGCGTCCGTGTGCTTGTTGGGGTCATTCCCAGGTGCTGCTGGCTCTGGGTGAACCCCTCTTCACCAGAGCAGGGTGTGCAGGACCACAGCTTTTCCCATGCCTGAGCTGGGAGCAGTGAGGTTGATCCCTGAAGCCCAGGTGTCTTTCCTTTGGGCATCAGGGACACTTGGCATATCGCCAGGCATCTGCAGGGGAAAGAACTTGAGCCCTGTCCTGGGCAAAGATCCGTGCTCTGGCCACGATGGCAGTGGCGAGTTCGGTCTGGCAGCAGCTCCTGTGTCCTAGGCAGCTGCGGGTGGGGTGCAGCAATGCCTGAACCTGAGCTCTGGGCACTCCTGTGCCCAGGCATTGCTGGTGCCAGGGCCTGGGCAGCTCCTGGGTGACATCTGATGTGGTGTGAACTTGCCCTCTAGTGGCCACAGTGCAAATGGCTCTTGTGCCTTCAGGGCTCTTTCCTGCCTTCATGGAGGTTATGTGGGGACCAGGATCCAGCCTCTGGATCCACCTGGTAGTTGGGTGGTAGGAGACTGGAATAGCTGTTGAGGCTGCCTTCTCCTGGGGAGCAACCGCCTGCTCCCTGAGCGGGCCTGGGGACACATGGCAGGGTGACCTCCTGCAGCTGTGCCCTCCAGCTGGACCTGGTGTGGGGAGCAGGAGGGTGCCCTGGCACTGCTCTGCCACCTGGCTCCCAGGCTTGATAGGACTCTGCCCGATGTGCTCCATCTTGGCAGTGGTGACTAGACACGCTGTGCTTCAGTCCATCTTCTGGTGGCTGATCTCAGACTGGACACAGCATCCCCCCAGGTCTAGGGCTTGTGCTTATACCTTCTGTCTTCTCTCCTAGGAGTTATGAAGACATGCTGGTGGATGAAGTGGCCCCCGACCGGTACTACTGGGCCCCCCTGGCTCAGCACGAGCGGGGCAGCCTGGCCAGTCTGGACAGCCTGCGGAAGGGTGGCCCGGCCCCGGGTAACTGGCGGCAGCCGGAGCTGCCAGAGGTGATAGCCATGCTGAGCTTCCGCCTGGACGCCGTCAAGTCCAACGCAGCCGCCTACCTGCAGCACCTCTGCTACCGTAACGACAAGGTGAAGACGGAGGTGCGCAAGCTGAAGGGCATTCCCGTGCTGGTGGGATTGCTAGACCACCCCAAGAAAGAGGTGCACTATGGTGCCTGTGGAGCTCTCAAGAACATCTCCTTTGGCAAGGACCAAGACAATAAGATTGCCATTAAGAACTGCGATGGGGTACCTGCTCTGGTGCGCCTGTTGCGGAAGGCCCATGACATGGATCTCACGGAGGTCATCACAGGTAATGACTCCAGGGAAGAGAGGAGGGGCTCATCAGGTGGGTGAGGGGTGCATAGTGCAGGTTTTTAAGCCCACATGGTCTGATTTATCACCTCCTGCTTGTGGCATTGCAGGAACACTGTGGAACCTGTCCTCTCATGACTCCATCAAGATGGCCATTGTGGATCATGCACTACACGCTCTGACCGATGAGGTTGTCATTCCCCGCTCAGGCTGGGAGCGGGAGCCCAATGAGGACTCGAAGCCCCGCCATATTGAGTGGGAGTCAGTGCTCACCAACACTGCTGGCTGCCTTAGGTATGGGAGGGGGCTGCCAGCTACTGGCAGAGAGCTGGCATGGGGTGGGGTTGCTGTAACGCTCCATCCTGGCTGTTCCTGGTAGTTTTCTGGGTCTGCCAAAAGAGGTCTGTGGAGGAGCTGCTCTGCTAGGACAGCTACCGGTGATGCAGTCCTTGAGGAGTTTCTCTCGGTGGAGAGGAGCTACAGGAGCTTTTCTCTGTGTGTGGGCTGCTCCTTGCCTGCCGTCAGCCGTCCCTCCCATGACGGTTCTCTCCTGCCTGCCAGGAACGTGAGCTCAGAGCGGAGCGAGGCCCGTCGGAAGCTGCGAGAATGTGATGGGCTGGTGGATGCCCTTATCTACATCGTCCAGTCTGAGATCGGCCAGAAGGACTCGGACAGCAAGGTACCACAGCCAGGGTGTTGTCGGGGCACATGTAGAGCTCTGCCCTTGTCAGCCAGCTCTAGCAGGGCTCTGCTGTTCGTGGTGGCTGAAGCTGGGTTCATCTCAAGACAGATGAAGAATGGACAGGGGCAGTCTTCACCAGGGAGGGATTTGATCTGACAGGACTAGGTTGTGAGAACCCAGTCCAGGCTCATTCCCTTCCACAGTCTCCGTTTGGGAAGAGAGAGCCTGCCTGGGGTGTGACCTGGGTGCTGTTTGACCAGGAGAAGTCTGGCACTCAGCCTGCAGTTTGCAGTAGGAATGTTGGCCCTCCCAACAGGGTTCTACTGGTGTCACTCATCCCCACACTGGTATCTCCTGACTCAGGACTCCCTGATCCACCTTGACAAGGTGTTGGCTTGAATTTTTCTTGAGCATTTCCTTGGACTTCTCGTGCAATGGTGGAGAGATTTTTGGCCCACCAGAGTATGACCTCACGCCTGTAGAGCTGGCCATGCCTGCTTTGGGATGGGGCTGTGCTCCAGCTCCCTCTGAGATGCAGCTGCATATCCGCTTGGTCCCATTCCAGACCTCCTTGGCCTGGCTCTGGGTTGCAAGCTGTGATGGAGCCCTCACCTGGGGACATGGGATGGGCGTGTGCTGCTCCAATATCTGACTTTCTCTCTAGCTGGTGGAGAACTGTGTGTGCCTGCTGAGAAACTTGTCCTACCAAGTCCACCGTGAGATCCCCCATGCTGAGCGCTACCAGGAGACACCTCTGGCCCCTGCCAACAATGCTGGGCCCCATGCTGCGAGCTGCTTCGGTGCAAAGAAGGGCAAAGGTGTGTTGGGTGACAGCAGGGTGGAGGGAGGTGGGATAAAGACAGATCTGCTACAGTGGAGCTTGAGGGTGGTCTGAGGTCTCTGTGCTCCTACTCTGGCATCTCTTGTGTGAAGGCTAAACTGCAGCTTTCTCTGGAGGCACAGTGGTCCGTGCCTCTCCTGGCTTTGGGAGCTACTGCTTGGCTTACCCATAGCATTTGACACAAGCCAATGGTGGGTTTCTGTGGTGGTGGGATGGTGGTGGATAGATGTCCACTAACTCCACACCTTCCCCTTTCTTCTGTGTTGCCCCTCCCCTTTGCTTTCTTGTCAAATGATCTGCCCCATGATGCTGTCGGCACTTTTCTCCTGCCTCCCCTCTCTCCTGTCCTTCTCTCCGCTTCGCCAATAGACGAATGGTTCTCCAGAGGTGAGTGTGCTCTTCATTTTTATTTTTCTGTGGTTTGATTGGTGCTTTCTCTTCTCTGTCCCCCACTCCCTAAGCTGGGCGCGTGCTGCCTGCAGCGTGGCTACTGCCCTTGGTGTCCCCTCCTGGGACACGCTGGTAGCTTAGCTTCAGCTCACCTCTGGGCTTGTTCTTGTAGCAAGTGGCAAAGAGCTGTTGGACTGAGATGGGTGGGGAGAGGAGGTGTCTTATGCCTCTCTGCTTGCCCTTTGAAGGTAAAAAGCTCCTAGAAGATCCTGGTGCTGATACAGTGGATTTCCCCAAAAGAACAACTCCAGCCAAAGGTATGTTCCTCAGTGGGTCTGTGCAGCGCTGCTTTCCCACAAGAGTCCAGGAGAGGAGTGAGTGGAGTTGACTTCCCATTGCATTGAGCCTCTCAAACAGGCAGAGACTTGGTTTGGAGGAGGAATGTGCTATGGCTCAGCCCAAACCTCTCATGAGCTGCAGCAGTGCACTGGGGGCTGCAGGCAGCAGCCACGGCCTCCCTGATCAGGGCTGGGGCTACCGTGCTCTGGGGCAGCCTAGCCCCCTCTATACCGAGGATCCAGCCTGCAGGGAGCAGTGAGCCTGGTTGAAAGCTTCCAGCTTCATCTTCCCAGCGGTGCTCCTTTGAGTTAGTCAGATGCTGAGTAAGAGCCCTTGAGTAAGTCCTTCCCACCTGTGCTCTTCTGGCAGGCTATGAGCTCCTCTTCCAGCCAGAAGTGGTCCGGATATACATCTCCCTTCTGAAGGAAAGCAAGACTCCACCCATTCTAGAGGCTTCAGCAGGAGCCATTCAGAACCTGTGCGCTGGCAGCTGGACAGTGAGTGCCTTGTGGAGCTGGCCATGTCTATGTTCATTTCTGTTTCAGAGAAGGGGGTCTTGGGAAGCAGGGAACGTCACCTTTCTGGTACCAGCAGAGCTGTAGATGGCCGTGGCTCTGCCATTTAAGGCTGTTTGCTTCATACATGGCTCATTGCACAAGATACCATTCAGCAGCACAGTTCAGGTGTGGACCAGGTCTCTCCTGTGCTCCCTGCCAGTTGCCTCTCCCAAGGGCTGCCTGTTTGTGTCTCTGCCTGCAGCCATCTCCCTGCCATTCCTTCCCTTCCATAGGCTGGGGACAGGGGGTGAAGGATTCGGGCTGCTCTACAACCCCTTGACCTGCATTTTCTTGATGTGGATGGGAAACCTTGCTTGCCTGCAGAGGGGCTCGGGGGCAGGAATGGGACCTTTGTGGTCTCTCTCACTGTGGATGAAGCCAGGACTCAGGGTTCCCAAGATGAGGGTGGGTGGCAAGGCTCCCAGTGGCCTTCCCGGGAACGGGAGGGACTGTGCGTGCCCGGGTTCACTGTGCTCTGCCTCTGCCTCGCAGTATGGCCGGTACATCCGCTCGGCGCTGCGCCAGGAGAAGGGGCTCTCTGCCATCGCTGACCTGCTGACCCACGACAGCGAGCGAGTGGTGAAGGCAGCCTCTGGAGCCCTGCGCAACCTGGCTGTTGACCTGCGTAACAAAGAGCTGATAGGTGAGGGCTGTGGAGGGAACATCACACTCTGTATCCATCTGGGCAAGGCAGGAGTTTCCTCCTGATCTTGGCAGCTGAGGAAGTGTGTGGGCATCGCATCAGCCTCACATCTGTCTGCTGTTCCTCTCCCAGAGTAGCATGTGCTGAGCTCCACTGAGAGGGACAATGAACTGGTCACTTGTTCCTGATCCTTCTGCAGTGATTTATCTTTTTTTCCCCCTTCGAGTCCTCTTCCTTGCTTACTCATGCTCGGCTCTTTCCTCTTCCCAGGTAAACATGCCATCCCTAACCTAGTGAAGAACCTGCCTGGAGGCCAGCAGACCCCAGCCAAAAACCTCTCTGAGGACACAGTGATATCAATCCTCAACACCATCAATGAAGTAATTGTAGACAACCTTGAGGCTGCCAAGAAGCTACGGGAAACACAGGGGATTGAGAAGTTGGTGCTGATCAACAAATCTGGGTAGGCTTTGCTTGAAGGATAATGCAAGAGGCAGAGAGGGGCTTCTCCAGGAGCTTTCTTGCAGCCATGGGCGTGTCCGAACATCTCTTTCTTCCTCTCTTCCTAGGAACCGCTCAGAGAGAGAGGTCCGAGCAGCCGCCCTTGTCTTGCAGACAGTCTGGGGATACAAAGAGCTGCGGAAGCCCCTTGAGAAGGAAGGTTGGAAGAAGTCAGATTTCCAGGTATGGTGATGAGGGAATGGGGATGCTTTGTGGTGGCTCAGTTAGTAGGTAAGGTCCTGCAGCAGGGAGAATGGTGCTCCTGGAGCTCAGCAGTACTGGATTTCAGCTCTTACCTTGCTGGTGGGATTGGAAACCCCAAGGTGTCTGCTCAGCCATTTGGCAGCAGATGGCTGGCATGAGGCCTCTACTGAGGAAGAACCACTCTGTAAAGCTTGAAGCCCTGTGTCCCACACAAGTGTGCAGATCTGAGGGCAGGCAAGTTTGCAGCACTAAAAGCCACCCTGGCAGTGCTGAAGAACAAGGTTCTCCAGGGTTCAGTTTCTTTCCCAAAACCTGGAACTCACCTTACTGCTTAAGGGCTGGGTGCTGCCTCAACCCAGTCCAGGCAGGCCACCTCCACTCAAATGCTGGTGCAGCCAAGGACTCTGGAGCACTCTCTGATTGCTTCAGGGCCCTTGCTCAAGGGCTCTGGGAGAGTTCCTGTGTCCATCCTGCGGTTTGGAGCTGAAGGGGTGAGATGTGTTAATGGGAAAGGGATCTCTGGGCCAGGGTGTGAGTGGTCTCTGTCTGATGCTGCAGGTGAATCTGAGCAATGCTTCTCGGACCCAGGGAGGCAACTCATTTGATGACAGCACCTTGCCTCTCATTGACAGGAACCAAAAAACAGGTATGTGCCTTCCCTTTAGCACCTGTCCCCACTGTCATCCTTCCACCTTGTGGGTACCCAGAATAGCTCTCCTTTGTCCTCTCTCTGCTTTTCATCCATGGGTTCTTGGCAGCCACAGCTGCTTACACAAGGCCATCATTTTGGGCTTTAGATGTTTTTTCAGGGCTAGAGGTGATGCATACAGGCCCCGCATCCTTGGGTCAACAGGGCTGCAGCTGCAGCTGGGTCTGGGCTGCTCTAGCTGGGGTAGGCAGTGGTCCTTCTGGTGCTCCTGGCTGCAGGGGCTGTGTCTGATCTGCTGCTCTCCCTTGCCTATAGACAAGAAATCCTCCCGGGAGGAGATCCAGATGAGCAACATGGGACCAGGTGAGAAAGGGACTGGCATGGGGGCATCTGGTCTCCTTGGTATGCTGGCAGGAGGCAGAGCTTGTCTCCTGTGGGGATGATGCTGCCTCCCATGGAGGTGACATGACTGACTGTCTCTTTTCCTGCTCTAGACAACTATTCCACACTCAATGAGAGGGACCACAACAGGACACTGGACCGATCCGGTGACCTTGGAGATATGGAGCCAGTGAAGGCAGCGCCATTGATGGTGAGCAGCTCTTCCTAGTGAGGGAAGAGTGAGTGGGACTGGGGTGCAGGAGATGACACGTCACTGTCCTGGCTGGCAGGAGGAGGGGAGAACTGGGCTCCCACAACTAACACTCCCCAGCCCCGCTCCATCGCCCTTACTAACCCCCGTGTGTCTGCAGCAGGAGGAGGGGCAGGAATCGCAGCCTGAGGTAGAGGAGGTGGAGGAAGATGCTGCCGTGTTTTCCCCCGTGTCGGTATGTCCCACAGTGTCCTGCCCAATCTGAACAGTGGTGACAGATCCTGCTGTGCCCTCAGGGGTGCTTTGGCCAAATCTGCTCTGTTTGCTGCTGCCCTCAATCACTGCCTGATCCATCGGGGCCATGATCATGCTGCTCGCTCGCTCGTTCTCCGGGTGCGCTGACGTCTGTCCCTCTCTCTCTCCACAGCAGAAGATCTAGCTGACATCCCTGCCTCCACTCAATTTGGGTTGATAATATATTATATATAAATATATATAACTCTTCGTGGTGGAATGGACTGACTTTTATCTTGACTTATTTTTGGATTTTTTGCTGGACTGTTTGTGCCAACTAGCCAGCCAAACGACTGGGCCTGGCCCCCTGGGGCAGCCCAGGCCACTCTGCCTCCTCTTGACCGCTGCACCTCCCCGTTCTGGGACACCTCCACCGGGAACTCTTCCTCCCTGTCCTCCACCACTTCCTTCCTCCAGAGAGTAAAACCCTCCTGCCTGACTCTGGCATGATGCTGCAAAAGGACTCGAGATCTCTGCCTTGACCAGGAACTGCCTTCTCTCCCATGCCTCCCCTCTGCTCAGAGATGCCTGCAGGGACAGAGACTGGGACCTCACTCGCCGCCTTGTCTGTTTGTTTTGTGGGAGATTTTTGTGTTGTTGCCTATAGGATATATTTTTGTGTGAGATCACTCGTCAACCAGGACCATGGGGACAATGGGAGCATCCTTCCCTAGTGGTGGTGGGACCAGGGTGAGGGGGGCTGGAGTCACGGCAGGGTGAGGGGAAGGAAAAACAGCAATAACTTCTCTTGCTTTGCTCTAGATGAGGCTTTGGTGGCATGGGAAGGGTGATCTGGCTCTGGATCCTGTGGGGGGTCAGAATGGGGCTGCTGGACCTCACCCAGTGACTGTGAGGAGGGATCCTTATGTGAGGACGATGGTCAGTGCAGGGTGCTTGGGATGGCCCTCCCTGTTTGGGAAGCAGTGGGTCCCTGTGGAGGGAGATGTGGATGGGCTTTTGGGGAGAGGCTGGCTTCTTGGGGCACACCGTGTGCCAGGCGTGAGGAGCAGGTAGGAGCGGGGCTGCAAGCGGGTAGAGCCAGGATCCCCCCTCTCACCCCCTGCACCAGCTGCCTGCAGCGGTGCCCTCTGACTTTCTCTTGACACGTGCCTTTCTTTTGCCACTGTGAAATAGCTCTTTGAATCGTACTGTCTGGCTTTGCTGGGGAAGGGGTGTTTCCTAGGTTTCTGGCAGGGCTGAGCTCTTCCCTTCCCCCTTGGAGCCTTAGCTGTCTGCAAGGGGGGATCTCAGCCCCCCTGCCCTTGCTGATGGGGTGCAGGGCTCTCGTCTGCATCCTGCTCTGGGGGGACTGGGCTACTAGAGCTGGGACACATGCATCCTCCTTATCCTCTGGGCTGTGGTAGTGGGGGCACATCTTAAGTGCTGTGATCTTTTGGGGAGCCCTTGGGCTCCCTTTGCAACTGGAAGCCTCTGTAGGAGGCTGCAAACTGGAGCAGGAGCCTTCCCCAGCCTGGGGCTCCCCCCGAAGTGTGGGCTCACATGGGGAGGCTGCGGCGGGCAGAACTGGTGCCTTGCTCCTGCCCAAAAGCACCTCCTGGCTCTGACTGAGCCCTCCGTGGCTCCAACCCCACCCCAGCTCAGTTTGGTTTTGTTCTGGGGTCTAACTCTTCTCTTTTCCTTTTAAATATGTAAAACACTAATTCCTTTTGTAATTCCAAATGAACCAAAAAACCCCAAGGCTTCCCCTTTTCCCCTGCCCTGGCTTCTCCTTGACCACCCCTGCCCTGGTGGAGAGTAGGGCTGGGGAGGAGGGGAGCAGGGAGCAACAATCTGTTCCTTGTCTGATTCCTGTGCACACTCTTGTAACGCTTTTCAAAAAAAATGATTTTTTTATATAAATAAAGTTTTTAAAGTGTGTATGTCTGCCTTCCATCTACAGCTGCCACCTTGGAGTTTTAGCTTTGCTGTTGGGGCTAAGAGTTTTCTGTCGGGTGAGGGTTGTGCTCTCCAGTGTCACTTGTCTGTGCGTGGCTCTGAAAGATGCCACTTTGTGACAAACTGAGTCTTGGGCTGGAGTGATATTTCCTCCTCGTTCAAGTTAAAAATTAGAGTAAAAATAAAAAGCACTGATACTTTGCTTTGTACTGATCTTTGCAGGCTGCATGGGACTGCTGAAGAGGTAGCTGAGAGCCCTTCTGCCCAGAGCACCTTCCTGCTGGGAAGCGTTTCCCTGAAGTTTTCCTGTCCTTTGGTGGCTGGTAGACTTTTCACAAGTGAAGAAATATCCTCGTTTCTCTAGTGCTTTGTGCATCCTTAACCTGGCTGGGGGAGCCCTCTGGAACAAAACTCCTGGGGAATGACAGAATTGGGCTGAAGTGCCACCCTCACTTCACCTGTGTGTGCATGTGAAAATACCTACAGAAAGACTGTAAGTTTGTGGAAATACTTTCTTGGAAGCAGTTTTCTGGCTTCTGTTTCAAACTAGCTTTTAACTGAAGCTGTGTTGGTGGTGGAAAGATTTCATGAGGCTCAGAGCAGCTCCCGTGGTAGCAGGTCTGTGGTGAGCAGGGCGAGGGTGGTGCTGGTCTCCTGCGTAGCACAGCTTGGCTGGAGCTGAAGCTGGGAGGCTGTGGGCGCTGCCCTCTGGGTTATGGGAGAAAGGCCTTGGGGGCAGAGTCACCCCTGGCCTGCAGCACCCTGGGAGGGGGTGCAGCACTGATGAATGTGCCTGGCTATGAGGGCCTCCAGCCCTCCCACCTTGCCTTGCACCCTTGTCCCCAAAGCCACTTGTGAGCACAGCAAAGGCAGGTTCAGGTGTTTTATTGCTTCAGGTTGAAGGTTCAATGCTAGGGCCAGCAATGGGTGGGACAATACAGGGCATGTTTGGCTCAGCAAGGAAGATGTCAGGGATGTGGAGACAATACCAGGGACATCCAGCCATGCAGGAAAGGTGGCTGTGTGCTGGAGACAGCTGGGGGCCCAGGGGTCAGAGGAAGAGCTTGTTGTGACAGGCCTGGCAGTACATCTTGTCACCATGCTCACGGAAGGTGCCTTTCTGCAGCTGGCCCAGGCAGTAGGCACAGACGAAGTGCTCAGGGTGGTACTTGCGCCCCGCAGCCGTGATGCAGCGGCCGGTCACGGGGCGGCTGCAGCCGTGGCAGATGCTACCCTGCCGCTGGTGGAAGTGCAGCTCACAGTAGGGCTGACCCTCCAGCTCAAAGAAGGAACCACCGGTGAAGCCATTCAGGCATTCCTAGGGAGAAGAAGGGTGAGGCTGGCATGGCCTCCAGGACACGCTCACCCCCACGTCCTGCCTGCCTGTTCCCACTCACCGAGCACACGAAGCACTCTGGGTGCCAGACGCCTTGTAGGGCCGACAGGTAATCATCAGTCACAGGGCGGTCGCAGCCCCGGCATTTCGGGGCAAACATAGCCAGGAAGTCCTGGTGGCAGTATGGCTTCCCACCCCGCTCATGGAAACCTGCGGGGAGGGTGTCAGGATGGGCACCCAGCAAGCGGAGGCCATGGGGCTAGGGATAGGAGGCAAGGCAAAGACCATGGAGGGATGGATGTTGGATGGGGCAGTAGGTGCAAGGGCTGGGCTATGGGGAGGATACCTGGGATGGGGGCAGTGAGGGCAGGACTCTACCACCTGTCCCCTAGGACATACCATCATCTCCAAACACCTTCCCACAGTGGGCGCAGAAGAAGTGCTCGGGGTGCCAGTTCTGATCTAGGGCTGTGAGAACTTTCTGCAGGAAGAGACAAGGTGACGTGGCCGGTGGTGGCGGTGTGGGGTGGCATGGGAGGCTGGGGAGTCTCACCTCACGGATGGGCCCAGCACAGTAGGCACAGCGTGGGGAGAAGACCTGGTGATAGTCCTCCTCGCAGTACGCCTGCCCACCCCGCTCGAAGAAGGGACGGCCACCCAGCTCCTGCCCACAGCGGGTGCAGGTGAAGTGCTCAGGGTGCCAGGTTTTGCCCAGGGCCATGAGCGCCTGCAAGGAGGTGGGGGCAGTGAGAGCAGCTCCAGGTGATGCCAGGAGCCAAGGGGAGAGGGGTGCCAGGGTGGAGGTGAAGGGACTCACCTTGCCGGCGATGGGCTTGCAGCAGGTGGCGCAGACGCCGGTGGGAGCGGCGGTGATGCCCAGCTCCTGCAGGTCCCGTGTGAGGCTGCCCAGCATGTTGTCCAACGAGGGCTTGGGCTCTGCTGGCACCCCGGCTTCCTGCCCCACAGCCACTAGCTGCTAGGAAGGAGGATGGTGAGGGCTGGGTGAGGGCCAGGACCCCAGCCTCCTTTTCCACAGGGACAAGGCTTACCTTGTTCTGCATGTGGCCCAGGCTGGCCAGGAGCTCATCCAGCTGCCGGGTGGCTGCCGTGGGTGAGGGCAAGGAGAGCAGTGGCTGTGGGATCGGTACAGGGCTGCTGGGCACAGCAAAGGGAGAGGGATGCTGAGGCTGGAAGGTGCCTGGGACTGAGAACCTTCTGCCCCTACGAGATGCTGCCCATTCCCCCTAAGGGAAAATGCTGGCAAGGGGTGGCCATATGCATTGGAGGAGGAAGCTGATGGAAGTGCAGCCTTCACTCCAGCAGAGCAGGATACAACCCCCTACCTCAGCTTGTGGAAGGATCTGTTTTTTGGGGGGAACATGCAGGAGGCCAGGTGACCCCTGAGGAGGTATCTAAGCAATGGAAAGAGTAGCCCCAGATGGCTTTGCCCTCCCATGGCCATGTTTTACCTGTACACTGTCTTCACATCCTCTCCTAGGGGCTGAGCCTGAGGTGGCAGCTGCACCTAGAAGGACAAATCTCGATACTCCCCTGGCACCCTCAACTGCCTGCCCAGCACCACCACCTCTGTCATGAGCTGAGCAGGGTCTCAGCCACCAGCCCCACTGTGTTGAGGTATTACCTCGAGGGCCACAGAGGTAAGTGTCTCAGGGCCACAGGGGGCTGGGGGCTCATCTGTGGACAGATCCTGCTTGCAGGAGCTCAATGCTTGGAGCATGCAATCCTTGGAGGCTGGGTGAGAGCTCTGCTCCAGTTCTGCCAGCAAAGCATCTGCACAAAGAGACCCAGGTCAGGCACCACAGCCGCTGGCTCCCTCCCTGCCTGCGTGCCCCCCTGAAGCTGGATTGTGCCACACCTGAAATCTCAGGAGCAAAAGTGTTACAGCAGCTCCTGCCAGTCGAGTGCCAAGGGCTCCAGGGGGCTGTGGTGGATGCTGCAGAGCGGGCAGCAACGGAGCTGCACTCCCTGCCCTGCCTTCCCCATCTCAAGGGTGAATGGGGCCCAGGTGGCCAAGTGAGCACTTGGCCAAAAATGGAGAGGGCTTGAAGGCAGGAAATGGGCTGTGTTAGCGACTGATCGGGCTGTGCACAATATGGAGCCCAGCAGCCTGGGGTGCAGCACAAGTACAACAGTGCTGGGAGTCATCTGTGGCCTAGGGTGGGGGAGACAGGGTCAGGGAACCAGCCATGCTGGGGCGTCCCCTGTTCCCTGATGTGAGGGCAGCGAGATGCCGAGGGACGGCCAAGGTGGCAAGCGGAAAGTGGAAAGAGAAAGCACTTTGCCCTCCCTGTGCCAAGCGCTGCTCTGGGTGCGCAGAAAGCACCGAGGTTTAGCTTGCCTGTGCCAGGGTTTGTGCTGGAATGAATTTAAGGGCTGGTGGATGTTTCTTCATAAGCCAGAGATGGTGGGTGGGGGGAGCCAAGCCCCTGCTGCCAGCAGTCCCCTTGCTTCAGGACTGCTGTGCAGCGTGGCGGGCACATCCTGTGTTGGGGATGGGGGTCCGGGGGAGGGTGCTCAGAGCCACCCCACCTGACCTTCAGGTAGAGTAAGGATAAGGCTTCTCTGAGCTGCCAAGGGCACAACCCAGCACCAAGCCTAGGCATAAGATTGGCTCTGGAGGGGCCCAGCTTACCTAAATCCTCCATCCTGCTTTGGCACGGGGACTCGGAGGCTGGCGGGGCTGGGGCAGCACCCGCAGGACAGTGAGCTGGCAGGCTGGGCTGTGCAGGCGTTTGGTTCCGCTCTCCAGCTTCACCTCCTCCCCCCACTCTGGGGTTGGGGTTTGTCACTCAGGGTTTTTCCTTTGTGGGTTGTGTGCTCTGCACCACGTGTGACAGGCAGCAAGGAGTAGTAGAGGCTGAGGCAAGGGAAGCCACGAGCAGCCCCACATCAGGGATGGAGGGGGAAAAACTGGCCAGCAGGTTGTCCAGGCAGCTCCTCACTCCTTGGCCTTCTTGGCTGGAAGCAGAAGAGTGTGTGTCCTGAAGATCGAAGCTGGTTCCAGAAGCCACCAGCCGCATGTGACGAGAGATGTCGTCCCTGGCTGGGAGGAAATGCGTTTGTAGTGCTGTGATGGAGGCACAGGACCCACATGCTCCAACACAGCCTCGCCTTCTGGGGGGATGTTTTCGGATCCTCATCTGTGATTTCCAGGTAACAGCTAATCCCTTTGTGTCACTTAGAGCCAGCATGAACTCAAGGACTTGGTTCCCTGCAGCTCTGCAGGTGGTGGTGGCACTGCTGAAGCTGGTGGCTGTGCTACAGTCCTTGTGTTAATGCTTTGAACCACTTACAGGTTTCCCAGAGATACCAGGCACAGCTCAGTCCTACACTATGGGCATTGGGATACACCCACTCAGCATGTCACCGCGGCCAGAGCTGTTACCTGTGCTGGTGGTTTGAGCCATTTACCCACTATTGAGACTTTCCAATTCTACCAAGCCAGACTGCTCCAGGCACCCCATGGAGCCTTTTCAGGCAATAAGCCCATGATCACCTGAATGTGTGTCTTGAGACAGGAGCAATGCAGGTGTTTCTGGCAGATAAATTCCAGATAAAGCCAATTAAACCTCATTTTTTTTCACAGCATTGCCAGGTAAGAGGAGCCCTGGTTCTGTTCACAGCTTCACCCTGACAGGTTTATGCCACATCAGGAGAGCTTTCAAGAGATCTTCAAAGAAAGGGTTGCAATTCAGCACTGCAGATATGAGATTTGCCACAAAATGTCCCAGAAACACAGGATGTGGATGCTTAAGAAATATTACTGATCTTGTGGAAGGAGAGGTTCACCTTAAGGCCAAACACAAGCAGAAGGGAAAGCTAAACTTGGAGTCCCAGGACAAGCAAAGCTGGGAGCTACCCCAAAGACAAGATGAGGCACTGCTTGTATCACTCCCTTACAGCCACTTTGAGACAGTATCACTGTGTCAGACACTTCCCTTTCTGCAAATAACAGAACTTTTCTGTCTGCGGAAGGTTTTGGTTTATTTTTAGACTCCTCAGGGATTTACTCTCCCCCCGCAGCAATAACGTGAGCCCTGGTGTAAACAATTAGCTGGAGCTGTAACTTCATGTTATAAATTTCATCTTATAAAACACAAGCCCAACAGCTGCAAGTGGTTGAGCTGTATTTCTATGCAATGGTTTAGCCAACCTATTTTAACAAGAATTAAGTAACACTATGTCTTGCCCACGGAGGAGAAATCGATCACCACAGAGACTTGAGAATAACTTCCCCCATTGAGATTCTCTAGTTTGAAATGAAATTGACTTTATTTAATAATAAATGCAGAGTCATTTCAGAGCAGAGAATATGGGTTACCTGCACAGAACAGTTAGTTTGGAAAGTGATGTCAATCAGTTTTTCAGCTAGTCAAGGCCTTGGGGAGAGAAAGAGTATTTTCAGCCACTTACAATACAAATGGCATTAGCAGACATTGCTTAAATTCTTGCTGAGATTTCCTCCCTGAGAAGAGAGAGAAACATTTATTTCAATTGAAAGAAAACTAACAGGGTAAGGTTGGGCTGACACAAAGCAAGAGCCAGCCAAACTGTGCTGAGAATGAGCCTCAGACCACTCAGGTGACCAGCTCCGGAGGTTTGTGCAGCACCTTTGAATGACGCCACTGCTGCAAGCACAACTCCTGCCACAGCCCGGATGGGAGGGATCCCTGTGCAAGTATCTTCAGCTTTTCTAGTTCTTTAACTTTTATGTTAGGATGTACTCCTCCTCCTCCCCTCCACAGCCCCGTGTCTTTGCCAAGTGGAATCAGACTGTCCACAGTTCTCCGCAATAAGATGGTTTATTAGAGCACTCTCAGGAACCAAGGAATGGAGATTTGGACACGCTTTTGTTTCCTAGTCACATAATAGAGCTTAGGCCTTGAAACTCAAAAACGGAAGGAAACAAAAGGCAGACCAAGTCATCTCACTGAACTTACCAGATGTGATTTACCAGCTAAAGGTCTTGGGCTCTTCAAATTCCCTTTTATTTTTTGCTGCCTCTAGAGAGGACATGAAGAACACCTTCTTCTGCTACTGTGGTGGGGTACCCTTCCCAGAAGAGCACTGATGGATTTTTTTTTGTGTGGTACGTTACCCTCTTGTTCTTCCATTCTAAAATGGTAGTTAAGCTCAGCCAAATCACCCACTCCAGAAGAACATAGCAATAACCCTCCTCCCCAAAAGCGAAGCCTGGCTTCCTGGTGAGGGGAACACTGCCACAGAGGTGATCGTGGCCGTTCTGAGACTGTTAACAGGGGGCATTCGACCTGGGGTAACTGCTTCATCCAGTGAGAGGCAGCTCCTGAGATCTGAAGGACACTGAGTCCAAAAGCATCCTCGTTGCACTGCAGCTCCCCAAAGCACCTGTGGCAACTTCTGGAAGTTGCTCTTTGATTCTTGAGGCAGCCTCAGCAATTGGGATGATGGCCAGATCTGAGCACACACAGGCACCGAGATTCCCCTCGCAGCCTTCTGCTCCTGATCGAGGCAGGGGCTGGGACACAAAACTGCCTTAAGGTGGTGACTCGAGCGTTCGTGGGCCTGAAGCTTTTGGGTTCTGTTTGTTTCTTACATGACAGTGATTGTTCTGTGGGGTGTGTTTGTTTCTTACATGACAGGATTGTTCAGTCGCGAACATGTGTTGTCAGATACTGACAAAATTTCACTTTGGGGAGGCAACTCAGTTTTTGTAGTTATCAAGACCGGGTCCTTCAGCAGAGTCGCCCTCCCAGAAGACACGGGTGGCAGGGGTCACCGGGAGAGGGGGTCGGCAGCGGGACACGGCCCTGGCTCCTGCCAACACTCAATGGAGTTCCGCTCGGCCGCCCTGGGTGCAAGTGAGTGCTACCGCTGGGCCGGGCCTGCAGCGGGGCAGAGCAAGGGCAGTGCCGATACAGGCTCCGCAGGCTGAGGACGCGGCGGCTGCGCTCCTATCACCGGGACCTGGCCAGGCCTGAGCGAGGTACGCGCAGCTCCCAGCGTGCTCCGCGGCCACTTCCGGCCGGGTCGCCCCCTCGCGCGGAAACTACATGTCCCGCCAAGCACGCGCATGCGCCTGGGGCGGACGGAAGCTGAAGGGCCAGCGCAGAGAGCCCCGCCCCCTTTGCGCCGGCCGCCATTTTGTCACCGACTTTCACCCGCCGCCCGACGGGGCGTTTTTTTTTTCTTAAAGGAGAAGCGACAGCCCAAAGCGGGCCCCGCTGCCAGGCCTCGCCGGAACCGCGAGCGGCGCCGCAGCCCCGCGGCAGGGAGCGGCCGCGCGGGGCGAGCGGCTTCCCCTGCTAGGCCTCGCCCGCAGGGCGAGGGGATCCGGGGGCAGCTGGAGGGGCGCAGGCAGCGGCGGCGGTAG
>VYZX01018884.1:19184-45198 GCA_013401335.1 Brachypteracias leptosomus | reverse complement strand
AGGGGGGGCCGCCATCTCTCGCCGCCGTAAGGCCGAGTATCCCCGGCGCCGGCGGAGCAGCCCCGGGGCCCGGCCCGCCGCCGAGCAGCCCGCCGCCGAGACGCCGCCCGCGGCCAAGAAGGCCCCCCGTGCTGGGTGAGTGCCCTGAGGCGCCGGGCTTGGCCCCCACCCTCCGCGGCATCGGGGTCGGGGGTGGGGGGCTGGCGGGCAACCCCGGCAGGGCGGCGTCTCCGCGGTGTCCCTCGAGTGGCACCTAGGCCCCGGAGCCCGCCTCCAGCCGCGGGGTGCCCCGCGCCTCCGCCTCTTTGTTCCGGGCCGAGCGGGACCCGGGGCCCGGCCCTGCGGGCCCCTTCCCGGGGAGGGCAGTGTGCCGAGTGCCGGCCGCCCTGCCTGTTGCCGCGGGTGTGCCCCCGGTCACGAGCGGAACATTCTGAGAGCCGGCTGCGCAGCGTCCTCCGGGAGAGTGGCCTCTTTCTCGGTGCTCGGCCCCCAGCTTGTTCCGCTCCGTATGCCGCAGGTCTCGGTGAAGGAGACGACGGGACTTTTTTTCCCGTGAGGAGATGACCGCATCTCACTGGTGTTTCATTTTTGGGATCTCGAAATCCCCCCGTGCACGTTTGCGCTTGGGGTGTTTGGTGCTGGGCTGATGGGCTCACTAAGACAGTCCCTCTGAATCAGGCTGGCTGTTATGGGCCAGACTGGGCCTTTGCTGAGGTATCGTTCTGGTTCACCTAAACTTTCTCTGGGTGAAGTAATCCATGTTGGTATAAGGGGTTGAAACCAGCAATTTAAGAATGAGGCAATGAGTCTATCCGTGATTGGGAATTGGGGCTCATTCTCCTCATAATTCAGTTTCTTGGTTCTGCTGCCTTGCTGTAGAAGCTGTCTTGTAAGTTTGCCTTTTCCATTTTTTTTTCAGGTGCACAGATAAAGCAGCTGGTAAAGGTAAGAGCTGAATTACTTCTACTGTTGTATTCCATCCAGAAAGTCAGGGTATTTCCACAAAGGCTGCCAAAAATCTATTGGATATTCTTTTTAAAGAATATTTTGCTACTTGGTGACATTCAGTTTCTTTCTAAGGTCTCTTTTAGGATTGTGGAACTGCAGTAGGCTGCTGTTCTCACATGCCCAATGTGCAAAAACGCGTTCTTTCAGATAGCCACTAGGGTCTTACTGCACTGTCAGGAATTGAGACCACACTGTTCTGCATTTGACAGCTCTTGTTACATGGTGGTCCTGAGTAACCTGGCAAAACCTGGGCTGACATCTGTTTTGTTCTCACAAATACAGGTGTAGGTCCTCAAGAGACATGTGAAAAATATGTGGAAATCAGAGTATTCAAATATTTGTGCTTATCCTTTTCTGGCTTTAGTGGTTGGCAAATTTTCTATGCTTCTGTCTTCAGGGATGAAAAAGAAAAGTTTCGAAGGGGAGAGATTAGTTAATTGGTCTAATTAAGAAGGTCCCAACTGTGGGGTGCTGTGACCAGGAGCAGAACTTTTGTTCTTCCGTTGTGCATTGTGTAAAGTCTGTGCATCTATTTAACAGCTTCTTGTTAAAAAAAAAAAAAAAAAAAAGAAAAAGAAATTAGAAAAAAATAAACTGCTTTGCTCCTTGCCCAGTGATGACTTCTGAAATAGTAAAAGGCTTTGGGTAGTGTTGGTCTTGATCTGGCACTGGAGAATTGTCTCAGAATGAAATAGTGAGGAAAGGAGGTCATACACCTGTGCAAGTGACTTTTCCTTTCTGCTGGAGCTGCTCAGTTCTTGTTTGCAGGCTTTCGTGTCTTGAAGGCTACCTTTATTGTTGTAATTCTAGAACTCTTTATTCCTACAAGTCTATAGCTTTATTCCATTTGGTGTTGAGATACCTAGCTGGTAAGGTGTATTTTTGCAGACCAAAGCAGAATTAACCAATGTGTGTTTAGCACAGACCTCACATGTGTGCATTTGCCCCTTACCATGTAAAAGGTGGGCAGAGTATTTATTGTAAGAGCTTCAGCCTTTTAGGTCAAGGCAAAGCTGCTGAAAATTGTAAAAGGGCACGGTGTTGTCACTTAATATGCGTATAGTGTTAATATTACATTTTAATGGTGATTCTCGGTGTTTTGGGTACCCTTAAGCAGAAATGTTTATGTTGTAGTGGTGGAAAACAGGCAGAATAGTCCAATTTTTACCCCAGTTTCTTGGGACATACTTGGAAATGGCAAACAACAATCTGAAATTTCCCAAGTTTGGTGGCTCTCTGCACTCTATCTGTTTTAGACTTTAACTTTGGTCTCTGAGAGATTCAGCTGTCCTCGAATGTGAGAGAGGAAAAAAGTATTTATTAAATTAATTGGGTTCTTTTTTATGATTAGGCTTGTAGCTGAAATGGATGACATGGAGGTTTGCATGGAAATTGGCACTGAGAAGGCAGAAGTCTGCCTTGTGACTTTTTTGCTTGTTTGTTTCTCTGTTTTTTAGTCTTTAAAAATGCAGAAGTGAGAAAGCTGCACTTCTGTGTCCCAGCTGCACACTGGATGAAGTTCTTACTGCACACTTGTGCTTAATGGGAAGGACATGGAAACGGTGTGAATAGTGCCTTCCCCAGATCATGCAGTTTGCAGGAGAGAAGCTTCTCTCCATTTTTGGTTTTTAGCATGAAATGTTTGAAGAAACCTAATGAGATATAAGCAAACTGCAGCTTTCCTTGCACAACAGGGTTTTTGGTAGTTAGGAGTCTTCTGTAATTCTGGAAGGTAAAATGCCATTTGTCGTTTCACCCCTGAATGGAGCTGGGTTGAGGAAGAAATCCAGTAAAATGGCTGAGTGGTTCTGGTGAAGGCTTTGAATTCAGTGCTAGCATTTACGGGCATGAATTGTGATGTGGGGTTTAATTCTGCATGGTGGTTTGCATTAGACTATTGTCCCTTATTATAAAATACTAAATCTAGTTTAGAATATGAAGTTTGCGTGAGCTCAGCCCTGCATGTGCCAGGGCAAATGGCCTGTGGAAGTGAGGTACACCCAGTGACACATCCTGTGTGTCCGTCAGACAAATGAAAAACTTGCTGCACCAAAGTTTGCTCAGTAAGTTTTGTCGCGTTATGTTTGGGATTGTATTTTGAAGTAAAATCACCAGTGTTGCTGTTGGTAAAGCTTGGAGGTGATGGGTGCAATCACGGCTAAATTTGGGCTATCAGTTATAACAGATGCTGTAACAGTGGAAGCATCTCACCAAGTTTTGCGTTGTTCTGTACGGTGCCATGGGGTCAGAGGGCTTCTCTGCCCGTCGACTTGGGAGTGCAGGCACAAAGGTCTGACTGTGCAGGTCTGATGGGAAGATTATGTGAAGGTTAAAGTCAAAGGTGTGTATTATGTCAGAATTAATATGCGATTGTTACCATACTGGTGTGTGTGGAAGCAGTTGCACAGTCAGCTGTACCGATTGTATATCCTATCTTGTGTACTTAGTCATGCAATTGCAATATTTCCCTAATGTGTTTCTGTAGAAATATTAGTTACAGAAGTAGGACATTTAATCTCAGCTTATAAATGAATTCATGTAGTTAGGGTCAGACTGCATGGTATCATTCATGTTTGACTTCCCACGATGCTGTATATTCTCGTGGAAATAATTTTCATTTTAGTTAGGCCTGAATAATTTTAATTATTGGAATATAGAGTTAATGAATACACTTTGTGTCCTTCCATCACTGGATTGAAAATTCAGTCCTTACTGTGACTCTTTAAGTCGTGTTGGCAACCAAAACTTGCTTCTCTGATTTAATTTTTCACCCAAACCAGTTTCTGACTCTATCCACCTTTTTTAAAGATTTTGACTCTGCTGTCTAGTAACTATTTTTAAGGATTTGAATGAAATCTTTCAGTCCATTAAAGTTGAAAAATCAGGCTCTCAGCTATCCTGGAAGGGAGCGTTGGAGTAGTGGCTGAATATAAAGATGACCGGTCTGAGCTTAGTGGCAGAGCCCCTGCCTTCCTCTGTTCCCCCAAAGTCTTCGGGGTTTTAGAGGAGCAGGCTGCAAGATTACTTCTCCTGCAGTAAGAAGAAAGAGGGTGGGGTTGGGAACATTCGTACATATGTAATGTGCCATGAGTGAACACTCAAATTACTGAATCTATGTATCTGACATTGCTTTGCTTGTGTTAGTCAAAATGTACTTGATGCGGACCCTTGTTTATGCAAGTTATTTTTTCATGCGTGTTTTAGACTTAAAACTTTACATTGGTATTGGTGCTTTTTTGCAATAAGAGCGGGATCCAGTGTAATTCTTTAAGTGCACCTGGATATACAGCTCGGTAGTAGTGCTGTTAAGAGGTGGAAAGAAGAGTTTGTTGGAGGGGTAAGTCAGGCCACATTTATTTACTTAAAGCTATGATCAAAAGAGATGTAGTCCCATGTGTAGGGAAAGTCACCTCCTGGGAAGTCCGTTCTCAAATCAAGTTTTTTAGCACAGCTTGGGTTAGAGGATGATGCCAGCCCTATTTACATGCTTCTTCAGTGCACTGTTACAGAAACCCTGCATTAGAAATGAGTCATGTGTGGAATACTTTTGTTAGATAGTCACACGTGTGGAGAACTATCCTGGTGATTTGTTCTGTGATGTCTTTTTTTCCCCAATCTCTCCATACAAGGCTGCTGTAACACACTTTTGTGGGTGGCTGGTGCTGCAGCTGATCACCACAGTGGCTTTCAAGCTGCTATTTGAAGGCTCAGGGGAGGTCAGAGAGCCGTTTCTCCAAGGACTATGAAAGGAAACGAGTGGGAAATACAAGCTTGCTCTGTGGCAGTCCGCTTTTAACAGCTAGAAAAACTATAAGGTTCCACAGATTTTAAAAAAAAGATGGAAAAGTTTAAGACTAGTCGTAAGAGTGGTTTTGTGGCATAGATAACTCGCATTATACCTCAGTATTTGTATTCTTAAAGCTTCATGCTTCTCTGGTAGTGACTGCTTTTCCTCAAGACATTGTCAGTGTTTTGAGAGAGAAATGTCATTACTTAAAATCAAACCTTATAAAAATGTGCTGAATTTAAATAACTCGTATTGCCCAAATCTACTTTATCTCTTGTGAGGATTTTCCTGTGTCCCAATATGCACAACTTCACAGCTCTTTGGGAGGGTGGGAGGAGCCATTTGGATAGAGGTTTACACTAGGATTTTTTTTTTCCCCGAGTCTCATTTTTGTCTGTGCCATTTTAAAATGTTCAGTGCCATATCTGTTGTGTGGTTACTGTGTCAAATCTAAGTCACTGTCTGGGATGTATATATGCTGTGGTGCGTTTATTTTCATAATAGTTGTTTTGTAACTCAATTCATAGTTTATCTTCCTAACTGTAAATGGGTATTTTCTGAGTGTGTTGACTTTGCAGTTAGTAAGATGCTTTCAAATGCTTTATAAATCGAATTTTGGAAAATTTCTTGCTAGTAGTCAGCAAACTTAATTTGTAACAGTCAAGTTTCATTTTTCTCTATACTTCAAAGATAGATAAAGTGGCATGGCTATTTTTTACTGTTGTGATGTCAAATCTATACATGTTTTCTGCCCTGGACGCTGTTAAGTTTAAAGGCCACTGGGAGGAATTGTCAGAATGCTGAAAGTACCTCAGAATGAAAGCTGCTTATCATTAAGTGACTTAAGGGACAGTTCAAAGCAGAAAGAACCCCAGGAACCAAAGATCAAAAATATTGGTAGTACTTCATCAAGTGGGCTTTCCCCATCTCTCTGGAGTGACTTCCTGTAAGATGCAGGCATCCACAGGGTTCTGAAGCTAGCTTCAGGGGTGAGATAACAGCTAACTGTGGGATGAGATGGGTAATGATGTCAGTATTGGAGTGGCAGGGGAGTGTGAGCGTGGGGGCATTTCTTGGCAGACACATTTTGCCAAGTCATAGCTTCCATTGCCCTCTCTCCATAAAGCGTCACTTGGGCAAAGACAGTAGTGCTGGTCTCAACTGGAGGTGGCATGTGCCAACTGACTGGCAGACTCTGCTAAAAGGAGGGCACGTAATTTGCTTCTTAGCAGCTAATCTGAAAGGTGAATGTTCAGTGCTTCTTTCTGCTTTGCACCGGGGGTGCCTTGATGCCTTTTGTGTCTCATATATTCTTTTGTCCTCCTAGAGTCCAAGTTCTTATGACCTGGTGTCCATCACCACTGCTGACACTTGCAGTGAAATAGCAGGGTGTTGGCCTATAATCTATTTTCCATGCATCTGCTGGGAGGACGGGCACCTCCCAGAGAAATCGTGGCTAGACAGAGCTAGTGGTGTTGACAAGTTTATACAGTTTTAAATGCAGAATTGAGTACAGGCTTTCTAATTTAACAGTTTCCTATGTTTCAGTCTCAGGAGATTCAAGAAGTATCTCTTTTTTTGTTGGACAAGCAGAGTCCAATTATCTGTAATAATGTTTATTCCTTCTGTCTTGTTTCTCTGGTTTCTTTGTTGCCATTAGCAAGTCCTGCTAACTGGGGAGTATAGCTTTGTGTGAGACATTTGTGAGAGGAGAGGGGTGATGCTGTGTTCATCCACAGGGCCTGGACTGACCCTGTGGTACTTGAGATGGGACTGAAAGTACCCATAGGGTCCCTGTGTAGTCAGTCGGGAGAGGTAGGCATCTCCTGACTCCTTCCACTGGTGATGTAGAGAGACAGGGACAGCCATGTTCCTGACCTAAATGCAGATGTGAGTCCTATTGCTTCCTCCCTAACATCAGTGCTTTGAGGAGGAATCCTCAAACAGAATTAAAATTGTAACATCTCCAGTGACAGGATTGTGCTTACCTCTAATGCCAGGTCAGGTGTGTTAGACAAGAAACCCGCAGGAGGAGGAAGTGCTGCTTTTCCCTCCAAGACAGCTGCTGTCTCTGTAGTTAGTGGTTTGGTGGTGGTTTTGTTGTTTTGTTTTCGGAGAGGTGGGCTGGATTAGTCGGCTGTTTTTTTTGTGAAGGAAAAAGGAAGTTTAAGTGTGGGAAAGAGACATAGAATATATAAAAAATCTAGGACTTTCCTTTTGCAGTTTTAGATTTCAGGCAAAGCCTTGGTGAGTACTGATTCCAGCTGCTAGTGTAGCTGAATTTGAGCTTCCTGGTGCAGCTCTGACCCTAGCGCAGTGATCTGTGTCCCCTGTTGGAAGGGTCTAGAATTATAAGAATTTTCAGCTAATAGCTCTATATTGCTTCATGAGTTCTCCTGCAAAGTAAATATTTGATGCTTCTCATAACTATGGGATTTTTGGAGGTACATAGGTATTCACAGCATGTAAAAATGCAGTGAATATGTTAGATAAGAATGCTGAAGAAGTAGAAAGGCATCATGGGGAAAGACCTATTGAACACCTTCACTTCAGAGAAATGAAGCAAAATTGCTAGATGAGTGGAGTACTTTGTAGAAATGTGTTCTGAGGGAGGGCTGTTTCAACTCTAAGTCTAACCTTTAAAATACTAGCTCTTGCTAACAAATCAGCTGAATGCCTGGTCTTCCAAGGGAATAAAGCTCTTTGAAGAGCAGCAGTGTGTGCTAGTGGTAGTGTTTGAGGGGGAAGCGTCTAGAGAACGGTTTCAACTGTCCTTGGATTTGATTTAGTGCTCAAAAAACCTGAGGGTGTTCATAATTGGATTAAAAACATAAAGCAGTCATAGTTCACCTTGAGACCTGCTAAACCAGGAAGCCAAAAAGAAGGCGTGGTTCATGCTCTGATGATGAAGTGGCTTTAGACATGCAGGACATCAGACTCAATTGCTGGTTTACAATGAAATTGTGATGCCTTACATCCTGTATTCTAGTCAGATTTTTTCAGTCAAATGTTGATTATTCCCACCCTGTTAATCAAGGATTGGGGAATGAGTCACACAAAGCAAACTACATGCTAGCAATAAAAGGATCACTTGGTTAAAAAGGCTTGATGTGAAATTTGAGATTTCAGATTGGGAGGGACCTCAGGATATCTCTGGTCCCACCTGCTGCTGAACATAGGTTCAACACAGAGTTCATATCATGTTGCTCAGGGCATTCTCCAGTCGGATCTAGACAAGCTTGAGAAGTGGGCCCGTGTTATCTCATGAGGTTCAACAAGGCCAAGTGCAAGGTTCTACACCTGGGTCAGGGCAACCCCCAGTATCAATACAGGCTGGAGGACAATGTGATTGAGATCAGCCCTTTGGAGAAGGACTTGGGGGTGCTGGGGGGTGAAAAGCTGGAGGTGAGCTGGCAACGAACGTGCGCTCGCAGCCCAGAAGGCAATGGATCCTGGGCTGCATCCCCAGCAGACAAGGGAGGGGCTTGTCAGAAAGATGGGGACAGACTTTTTAGCAGAGCCTGTTGTGACAGGACAAGAGGTGATGGTTTTAAACCAAACCAGAGGGAGACTTAGACTAGAGAGAAGGGAGACTTTTTTTTTACAGTGAGGGTGGTGAAGCACTGAAACAGGTTGCCCAGAGAAGTTGTAGATTCCCTATCCCTGGAACCATTCCAGGTCAGGTTGGATGGGGCTGTGAGCAACCTGCTCTAGTTGCAGATGTCTCTGCTTACTGCAGAGGGGGCTGGACTAGATGACCTTTAATGGTTCCTTCCAACCCAAACCATTGTATGAAGGCTGCACAGCCTTGCTGGACCCATCTTCCAGTGCTTCACTCTCTTCTTGGGGAAAAATGCTTTTCCTGTATCTGACTGACCTCTGTGTTTCTGTTGATGACCACTGCCCCTCATCTCCCAGCCGTGCACTTCAGCAAGGAGGTTTGGGCTGCTTGGTAACCTGTACATTGCAAGGCTGCTGTTGTGTCCTCCCAGGGTTTTCTATTCTCTGGGCTGAACAAGCACGTTTCCCTCTGCTGCTTCTTACAGGTTGTGTGTTTCAGCCCCCAGCCATCTTGGTAGTCTCCACTGGACTTGATCAAACGTGTTGACAATCTCCTTGTAGTGGGAGTCCAAAACTGGAAGGGGAATCCAAATGTGGTCTAACAAGTGCTGAGTGAAGGGGATTAACAGTGTCCCTCTGTTTCCTGACAGTACTCCTGTAAATGGCACCCAGGGTGCTGTGGGCCTCCTTTGCTGGCAGTGTGTGCTCCTGACTCTTGCTGTGCACCTTGCTCTTCATGGGGACTCCCAGCATAGCCAAGCTGCTTGCCAGCCAGTCTTTAGAGGACTGTCCACTGACTTTGCCAGCAGATGCTTGATAAACTTCAAGGCAACTCAGTGGTACTGCTAGCTGGTGCTTAGGCAGCAGAAGCCCATGTGAAAATAAACAGTAGTCTGAATGTATCTGAGTGAAAAGTAGGGGGTCTGAGCTGAGCCTAGAGCCTAGGCTCTGCAGAGCACTGTAGGTGGTTTTGTGGACTAAAGCAGTGGCAAACATGGAGTACTGAGTTTGGAACTGGTTTCTTCAGCATGTCATTTGTGAAATTTCAAAAGTCATTCAAGTTCATTAAGGCCCAGCGTCACAGCAACCACCAAAAAGTGAGATCAAGTGAATTGCAGTTGGGAATTTTAGTTTTTAAGGGATAAACTTGCTCATATAGATGTTTTCAGCCAGGTCTGTTATCTTGCCAAAATATATGTGGACATCAGCCAAAAAGAAACCACCTGTAGAAGCTATAAATGATTGCAAAGACCTCAGGCTAACAGTACTTGTGATGGTTTTTGCTCAAGCATAAGACCAGAAACATCCAGCTCAGGCTCCTCAGGGTTATTACCAGGCGTACAGTTCTGATTAAGTGTGTGTTTGGGGGATTCTCCAAACACGATTTCTAATGTGGTCCAGTTTTGAAGCTACTCTTTCATAAAGCAGTTGCTGAGGTTTGTGAGTGTCTATCTTGTTGTGCTTAGGGTTAGATCAGAGCCAGCAAATAATCATCTTACAAGCCTTTATCAGAGGGAAATGTAAGCTGGTTTTAAATATTTGTGCCTTTACTTAGAGGCAGAGGGAGATGTGATGAGAGTTTTAAATGAAGGCTTGCTGTGGTAAGGCCCTGGGGTGTGTCCTGTCTGGCTTTGCAGAGCTGCGCTCCAAATCTGTAGGAGGCAGTGGCTTCCCCATCGGAGTAGACAGGGGCAGTTATGCTGTTCAACATTGTGCAACAGAGAGGAGTGTGAATTAATGATGGGATTTATGCTTTTTATTATAATGGAAGGGATTGCAATGGCTGTTTCAGATCCCAAAGAAGAGAAGGAAGAGGAGGAAGTTTCCAGCGTCCTCAGCTCTCCTGTCAGCACAGCCAGGCCCAGCAGAAGCTGGCGCAGCAGCAGGTCAGCCACCGCGGCCCGACAGCGTGACACTGAGAACTCGCGTGCCTCCAGATCCAGGACTGGTTCCCTGCAGCTCGTCTGCAAGTCGGAGCCAAACACAGACCAGCTTGAATACGGTACGTGGGAAGCTCTGGCATGAAAGTGCCTGGAGATAGTCAGGTCCTGGGAATCTTTGAAGGGAGCTGGATGTGGGCATAACTTTGTGAGCTGTATGCAGACTGTGGCTGGTACAGGCGTGGTGCTTCTTGATCACAAGTACCTTCTGCCACCAGCACTCCTGGCACTGAATGTTGACGGAGGTATGTTGAGACAGATGAGCTCACTGCTGCAAACACAGATTGAAACCTAATGGTGACTTTTCCTTTCAGAGATCACAGAAGAGCATCAGTCTCCAGCTGGAATCAGGTAGGAAACCCTTTATTTTGTGAATTTTTTTTTCCTATTTAGTGTTTTTTGGGGTTTTTGGTTTGGTTTTGGGTTTTTTTTTCCCCAAATAAATGCTTCTGTGAAAGAATCTATGGGACGGATAGTAGCTCTGTTTTCATTCAGTCCCGGACCTTTGCACTTTCAGTCTGGATTGCAGGTGGACAGCAGTTGTCAGGAGATACTGTGGAGAAATGGACAGTAAGATTTGATCTTGGGCATTTCAGCTGGTAGGCTTTATTTCTTCAGCAGCAGATGCTGTAGTTACGTGGGTCACAAGAAACTGCTCTGCCTAGCCTGTCTTTTTGGCTGTTGTCGTGGTCCTTAGTGCAAGCTGTGTTAGCTTTCCCCAGTCATGCTGGATGAGAAAGTGATGCGTATTAGTGTCTTTCCTATCCTAGGGAATACGATGCATGAATATTCTTGCAGTAGTGCTTAAGCTGTTGCTGCTAAGGTCTTCTGTTCTCCTTTTCTCCCAGCAGTGATGATGAGGAGGAGATGCTCATCAGTGAGGAAGAAGTTCCCTTCAAAGATGATCCAAGAGATGAAACCTACAGGCCTCATCTAGAGAAGTATATTGGATTGTGGACTTACTGTGGTTTTGAGACCCAAAAAATTGTGACATCTTAGTTGAATGAGCTTATTACGACCCAAAGAACCTGTGCTAGTTGCTAAGATGGAATGGCTTCCACTGGACACAGTGTGTTCTAAATATTGCCTACAGTTACCAGGACTGCTCTTCTCTAACAGACTAACGTCTTTGGAGCCTTGACAGGTTCTTCTTTAATCCTTGTTCATACTTCTGCCTAGAAGTGGAACTTGATAAATAGACCTGAACTTCAATCCAGTTTTTGCTTAAATCTCTGTAAAAAGCAGACAACGGGAAGAGTATTGGAGTAATATGTTGTGTTTGTATCTTTGTAGGGAAGCGCCAAAGCAAAGAAGAAAAGCTAGCAAGGTGAAGGAGGAAAAAGAGAAACAGAAAGAGATTAAAGTAGAAGTGAAAGAAGAGAGTGAGTTTCGGGAAGATGAAGAACCACCAAGAAAGTGAGTAAAACTCTGCAGTTATATGCAGCGTGTGACGTATATTTTGCATTCTTGCTAGTGTACAACAGTGTTTTGTTGTTGTTGGCTTACCCTCTTCTCTGGGCCTGAAAGAAAGAGAATAGGGCAGAATCTTTTATTCTGGTAGAAGTCCTCCTTCCTAGTATCTTGTGCATGTTTGACAAGAAAACCGAAAGAGTTGATACTTTTATTTAGTTGAAGTTGAAGGGGTTTCGTCCATACTGTGGCTTTATCAGCCTACCAGGGTATGGCCACACAGTATGAAATACTTCAGAGCATTCTTAAAATTGGTTTCTGCTGTGATGTCTGAAGTGGATTAGATTGTATTAGAAAGCCAGGCTGAGAAGGCAACATCTCTTCTGTTGTGTGCCTAGAGGCAGACATGGGAACAGTTTGTACGTGTGTGGTAAGTGTGCTCTTTGTACATTTGGGACTAACATGCCAGAGCTGAGGAAAAACAGCCATGTTCTCCCTTGTTTTGGGGAAATAAAAGAACAAGGTTTTGCTACCTAGTCAGTCCAAGCTGCTCTGAGGGGAGAAACAGGGGAGAAACCTTTGGGTTTACTGTCATTGGAGCTCAACACTGAAGCTTTCCTTCTGGCAACTGAGGTAGATTGGATTTGTGGGTCTGTTGGATTTATGGGTCTGTCAAAGCTATTCTTTGGGATAGCATGAGGGGAGAAAAACAGAAGGGGTGGGAAAAAAAAAAGGTAGTACTTTAGCTCCTCCAGGAGCAATTGAAACAGATGGGGCTCCCTCTGCTGGTCTGTGCCATGGACCTTTGCACACCTTTGGTTTAATTCTCTTGCTGTTTCTAAGCTGCTGCACAGCTGATTTACATTGGAGAAGAGTAAGGATGCTGGTATTTTGATAACATTTTTTTTTTCTGTTAGAGATAGCTTTCTGAGGCTTATGGTTATGTTATTTGGATCAGACACTACTTTTGTGCGTAATAAAACCTGTGCTTCTTCTGAAGGCTTGGCTTGAACGCTGAGTGCCTGTTCAGCATGTTATCAGCATAGTCTTGCTATTGGTAAAGATGCCTCAGTACAGTCTAGAAAAGGCTTCCATTAATCTACCATGAGTGTCTCTGGCAGTATGATCAAGCAGACACGAAGTTCTGGGCAGAGCTATTGCTTGGGAGGGTGCATCTTATACATAAGCATAGGTCTGATCAGGTGGAGCATAGATTTTTGTCTTGACAGGTGTATAAGCTGCTACAGTTAATTCAGAGGAATGTAAAATAGCTGCTACATCATTAATCCCATTCTTCCTAGTCATGCAGATTGATGTTTTTCATGTGGTATAAAATGTTACCCAACAGAGCAGAGGAAATAGGGTGCACCATCAATTCTGGACTGTATTGGCAAAATGACATTTATAAAAAATGCATTAGGAACTGGGAGAAGTTGTGAGAGCAAACCACATGAAGCCTTTATTTCTCAAAAATGCTGCCTTCCTCTGAACCTGCCTCTAACTTGCACTCGATTGATTTTTCTAGAGCTTGCAGTTAATGAGGCAGTAGCTTGCTGACTGGCTGCAGCAGACAGGAGAGCAGAATCTTGTGTGCTGATGTGCAGCCTGGAAAAAGGTGAATTTAATTGCAAGGTCGCAAGTTGTTAGGACAGTTGCAGGTTTAAAAGAAAAAATGCGAAGCATGTGATGTCTGGTTGAGGTTTGGTTGGTTGGTTTGTTTTTTAAATACCTTTCTCACTCCCTTGTGGCAAAAGAGTTAGTAATTTCTAAATTTGTTGGACTGTGGCTGGCTGATATGTGTTTACAATATCTGCACGGTTGTGAATGGTGGGCTGAGACACGTGTGAGCTAGGTAACCGTGTTCAAAATTTTGTGGTACACTAGACCTAGCTGGTAGTCATGTAGCCGCACCTGACTGTGTTGGCAGAGGCAGGGTGATTTGAGGTCTGCCACATACCACCAAATGTCACATAGAAAAAAGTGTCACCCAGGTATGAGAAGCATGGGGACCACAGACATGGGGACCGGTCTTCTGTGTGGTCTGTCAGTTCTGCAAGTTGCAGGGACAATTTGCATGGAGGCCTGGTCACTTAACTCCTTTAAGGAACCTGCCCATCTATTACAAGAGTATTTCCTTAGAAACTCTTCAGGTGTTTTGATCCATAGCAGGTGGCTGACTTGCAGGGCGCAGTGTTACTTTGCAGCCTAAAAGCACAGAAGAGTTCTGTGGTATTTCTTACAGCATGCTCCTGCTTTATAGCATACACTTCAAAAACTATACCCACTACCAGTGTAGAGAAGCCTCTTTCAGTTCTGTTTCTGTAACTGTTACAGGAGGGGAAGGAGGAGAAAGGATGACAAGAGTCCAAGGCTGCCCAAGAGAAGGTAAGTGGTCCCTTCCCTGTACTCGTTTCTGTTCTGAAGACTTGCCTCCCTTGTGTCCTACAGAGATGTTGATTGTCTCAAAACCATCTCTCTTGCACAGTATAGAAATCTGCCTTAAAGAGAAAGAAGATAAAAATAGCAGCATGTGTTGACTTCCCTCCTTTCCTTTCCCCTTCTTCCTGTAGGTGTGGGTCTGATTTCTTCCAAATGAACCAGCCTCCACTCCTTTCCCTCCCCTCCACCCCCCTTCTTAGTTGATCCCTAGCCTGGCATTGCCCAGCAATAAGGATCTGGGAACTCTGTCTCCTGGGATTTCTCAGCTCTGAGGAGAGTCCTCTAGTAGTGCTAGGAGTGGAGGGAACTTTTGGACAGGGTCTCTATCAGCATAGTCCAAACAGGAATAATGGAGCAGTAATCCTTTGCTCTCACATCACCAAGCTGCACTTGCACTCATTTATCTTGCTGCTGCCCTGGCTTCAGGTGCATCAGGCAATCACTCTTCCCATATCCTTACTGACTTCTCAGGAAGAAGCCTCCAATACAGTATGTCCGCTGTGAGATGGAGGGCTGCGGCACAGTCTTGGCTCACCCGCGTTACCTGCAGGTTGGTTGAGATTTTTCACTTTCTGAATGAAGTGTGAGGGCAGGGAAGGGCCATTTGGAACAGGCAGGTAATGCTGCACTGGCACTGAAGCACTCCTTTCTAATGCTATCTTTTTGGGAGACTTCATCAGTTGTAGCCATATGTGTCTCTGTATCTGTCCTGTTGCTAGATGTCCATGTTTGTTTGGCTTTCTTCTCTCAATGGAGATCAAAGCCCTTAGTTCATGATATAAGGGTGTCTTGTCGGTGTTCGAAGTCTGGTGACCTGCTGAGGGGCCATCTGGGGCTGATGTGTCTCAGCTGTTCTCTTAGCCATGTAAAGAGAGGGTCTACAACCTTTCACTCTTCCTTTATAGCATCACATAAAGTATCAGCACTTGCTGAAGAAAAAATACGTATGTCCTCATCCCTCTTGTGGTCGGCTCTTCCGACTCCAGAAGCAGCTCCTGCGGCATGCCAAACACCACACAGGTACAGGGAGATGGGAAATAGATACAAACTCCTCCTCAGATCAGTGAACAGAAAGGGGAAAAAAAAGTAGTGGAAAGCCTCTAGGACTTCTGGGGAGAGTGAAGCCAAGGCAGGTGGGATAGATTTGCAGCAGCAACAGGCTTTTCTTTCCTTCTGGATTACCATCTTGAGAGAAATAGGCTGTAGAGTTTTTAATTCACCCCCTGGCAAGTATCCTTCAGGGGTTCTATAGAGGAATAAACCAAGCCAAGCTTTATTCTAATTTGCTAGTCCTTCAGTATTGGTCAGAATGGATAGTTAACTCTTAGGAGAGTCTTAATCATGCCTTAACTCTCCTGATCAGGTGCTGTGGTGTATTGTGGGACACCTCCACCTTCTAGACTCCCAGCACTTCTAGTTCTGCTGCTTCTTGGGCAGCTTTACCTGCAACATGTGAGAGCTGGGAGAGGGAGCAGGTCTGCAGGAGAGTAACGCTCCAACTGGTGTTGCTTTCTAGATCAAAGGGATTACATCTGTGAGTACTGTGCCCGGGCGTTTAAGAGTTCTCATAACTTGGCGGTGCACCGAATGATCCATACAGGCGAGAAGCCCTTGCAGTGAGTATCTCTGCCTGTCTCTTGCTCTCCTACTTTGAGGGACCCCTGGATACATGTGTTGTTGGACTGCAGGGGTAACTCTGAAGTCAGGGCTGGAATCTGTTCTTGGTGTCCCGACTCTCTTTAAACACACACTGGTAGGAGTGTTTGAGCTGCCACTTGTCTCTCTGGCTCCTTGAGAGCTGAGTGACATAAGTCCTTTGTAAATGAAACTGGAAGAGCTGGAGTAAGCCCCTGATGTTTACCTGGGCTGCCTCTTTGCTGCTGCTGTTTCCACAAGTATGTTGGGATGTCCCTTTCTTGTGACCTCCCCCTTCTCACCTCCCAGGTGTGAGATCTGTGGATTCACTTGCCGGCAGAAGGCTTCCCTCAACTGGCACATGAAGAAGCATGACGCGGACTCCTTCTACCAGTTCTCCTGCAACATTTGTGGCAAGAAATTTGAGAAGAAGGACAGTGTTGTGGCCCACAAAGCCAAGAGCCACCCTGAAGTGCTTATTGCTGAAGCACTGGCTGCCAATGCGGGTGCCCTGATCACCAGCACCGACATCCTGGGCACTAATCCTGAGGCTATTGCACCGCCCACCGATGGCCAGGGCCTCCCCCTTCTTCCTGACCCCCTGGGAAGTGCTGCCCCAGCAGATTGCCTGCTGCTGAACCCTGATGGGATGCCCAAGACGTACTGCGGTGGGGCAGAGCGCGTGAGCCTGGTGGCTGATGGCAAGCTGTTTGTGGGCAGCGGCAGCAGCGCAAACCCGGAGGGGCTGGTCATGAACACAGAGATCCTGGGAGCCACCACGGAGGTGCTCATTGAAGATTCAGACTCCACTGGACCCTAGTGGGTGCGGACCATGTAGGTGCTGGGACAGTTTGGACTCTGTATTTAAAAGAAAAAAAACAAAAAAACAAACAAAAAAACAAAACAAAACAAAGGAGGCACTTACTGAAAGAGAGAAAAGTTAAACAAAACTTAAAATACTAGTAAATAACCGAAGGGTCTGCTCCCCTCCAGTGGATCACAGCACATCCTTTTTCTCCCAACCACTTCTCTCTCTCCCACTGCTCCTTTCCAGAAAAGGGGCACATGCTGCCATTACCAGAGCAAGTTGGATTGAGCGACAGATTTCTCCAAGGGAGGAGGGACTGCTGAAACCCTTCGCTCTGCCCCAAAGCCAGTGCCTTTCTGGCTCCTTGACGTGGCACCGCTCACAAAGTAGAAAGCATTTGATGTGCTCTGGACAAGTTTCTTAGGACTCCCTCTCGCCCCTGGTCCCAACTTCTATGCATTGCTGCACTCTGATCCTTGCAGTCTCATTCTTCCCAGGGCTGGGAGTTTGGCTTGGCACTTTAGGCCCCCTCAGCAGGGTGAGCTGTGAAGCAGCGCACGTCCCTCTCCCCTCCGTGCTCCTCTGCTCTAGCTCTGGCAGAAAGTCGAGGGAACGCCCTGGCTCATAGATCATGTTTGCTTGGAGAGGCCCAGGGGCTACGGGAGCCCTGCGTGGGAGAGGCGAGGAGGAGCATCCCAGTTTGACGACAGTAATTTGCACTTTGAACATGCTTCGGTTTTGTGTTGTGGTAACAAGATTCCTTATTTATTGATTAAAAAAGGGTTGGTATTTTTTATTTACGTTCTTAGGGGGTGGAAGGGGGTTCAGGGTATTTCCCAGTAGGCTCCTTCGCACTAGCGAGCTGCAGGGAGCACGTCATGCCATTGTAACAGCAGCTGGGAGAACCGAGGTGGAGGCAGCGTTCTGGAGTCAGATGTCTCTCGCAGCTCTTCCAGAGTAGAGGGAGAGCCCCTGGAGAAGAGCCCGTTTGCGTTGGGAGTCTCTGCAGCAGTGTTTTAGCAGGAGGATGCGGTGAGTGATGGAACAGCTGGCTGTTGTCTCCCTCCCTCCCAGGTCGGGTGAGCTCCTTGCATTAGATGCTCTTTTTGCCTCCCCCTTGCTCCCTAGCCTTTCAGGGAAGAACATCATTAGCCAGGAACTTGTCCTCGTGACTTAGGAAAATTGTGAGCGGCTTGCTGCTGGGGGATGTTGTGCTCGTTGTCCAATTCTGCCTCTCCTTTCCAGGGCTAGACGAAGACACAGAAGCAGGGACTGGATATGGTTGTCTCAGGCTTGTTTATCCAAGGCAATAGACTGACATGGAACTAAGGGGCTGTCGGCTTCTCTCCCTGCCCCCGGTTTGGGGGGAGGGTGTCATGCAGTCATGTTTTCAAAGTTTCTCTTCTGTGCGAACACCACTGCTTCCATGAAACATGGCAGTTCAAGTGTTGCCTGCTGGTGTAGTTAGGGCAGCTCTGAGTCCTTGGAAAACTTTACATAGGTTATGATGTGTCTACCATGGAGACTTGGATCTTTTTGCTCTTACCTGAAACTTTGTGTGGAGATTCAGTGGCCTTGAAATCATAGTGTTTTTGGAAGAGGTGAAGAATAACCTGGGCTTTTTGTTTGCTTGTTTTTTTGGTTCGGTTTATGTGGTTGGGATCAGAGCTGAGGTTTCTTGTCTAAGCACAAGATCAGCTAAATTGGTCTGTAGCACACAGCAGCTAGGAAAAATCACATACCTTGGGTCTGGAGAATGGTAATAAAACAAGGGATTTAATTGGAAACCTTTTACAGGAAACTGACTCTGAACGCCCACTCTGTCCCCTGTGTTGCCTGGAAATCCAGCTGTGGCCCAAGCCTGACAGCTTTTATTGGGCCATTCATTTGTCCTGATTTGCCCCCTCCCTTCCCCTCTTACACTGATAGCTCTGTCAGAGCAAGTTGAAACACTTCTGGTGTTGGGGCGGTTTGTGGCTGAACAGTTTGCAACCATGGTGTCTTACGCTCTGGGTGTGGGCATCCCACATTCTTGTACTGTGGCAGTAGTGTGGCTCCCATGCCTGCAGGAGAAGATGCATTTGGCCCCAAGCCTCTCATGGAGATAAGGATGAGGGCTCAGTGTACCTGAACCATGGGTCTCCTGGGACAGGGTATATCAAGTCCATAGTTGGTATGGTGTTAAACTAAACTAGTTTCTTCAGTTGGGATGATCCAATTTCTTGCTTTGGTCGGATTGTGATTTCTAGCGGGAAGCTTTTGGGTGGCCAGACAGTCCCCTGCCCTTGCAGCACGATGTATTCAAACCCAACTCTGATGGTTTCATCCTCCAGCAGTATGGGTCTTCTGTCTGGGGAGACTTGGGGCTCATCAAGCCACGTGTGGTGGCAAATGTGGCCTGGATCCTGGCCACCAGTAGCAGGTGTGCTTGTGTGGCGTGGGTTGGCCCTGTCATCCCCATGGTTGCTGCAGACCATGCTGCTGGAGCTGCTTTTTGTGCCCTGCTCCTGTGCCCCATGGGAGGTATGGAGTGGGCAGAGCCTTGCACAGAACACTAAATGGAGAGCTCAGGGTTTTGTTTTAAGGGATGGCACTAAAATTTTGGGTCAAGGGCTTGCTCACCTCTGACCTGGCTGGGAGGCAAGGGAGGCTGCCTTGTCCTGCATCTGCCCCAACCATCCTAAGCAGAGCAAAGAGTTTGCAATTGGCTGCATTTCTGGGACACAGAATCAAGCAGCATGTTTGCTTCTCAGCCCAGACACCTCTGACCCCTGCCTTGTCCTTCCATGCACACCTCTCCTAGCTCTCCTTTTTCTTTTTCTGGTCTCAGCCAGTTGCCTGTCTGTCCTCAAACCACAGCCTGCTAACCCCTGATGCAGGAGAGACTGGTGTAGCTCCCTTCCCACTCCTCTTTGAAACCCTAAAACTGACACAACCCTCCTGCAGCTCCTTCTCCCCTCAATGTCTCTCCTTCACTCGCATGCAGTTTGCTTCAATAAATTATTGTAATAGTTTGCAATAAACTTTTTTGTATTTTTTTTTTTCCCCTGTATTTATGTTTTTTTCTCCTCTCGGGGAGGGAACAGAGGGGGTGCAGGGCCCTTTGCCTGCTGCCGGTGCCCTGGAGAGCTTGTGGGGGCTGTGTCCAGGGTGGACAGGGGCCGGGTGTGGTGCCAGCTGAAGCTGGGGGCCTCCCGGTGCTCAGCAGCGCTTTCTGCAGTAGCCACCAGGTGGCAACGATGCTGTTGGGTTGGCCACCAGCCCTGGGAGCTCGGGCTGGGGGCTGGGACAGTCCCCCAGCCAGGCTGGGGCAGGGCTCAGTGTACTGTGATACTAAAGGGAAACTGCTTTTCAACTCGTGTTTTTTTCTCTTAATCTGAGTAATACATAACCAAAATAAACATACTGCGGAAAAACCAAACCAACCAAAAGGGCTGTTTTTGTCTTGGTGCATGCAGCTTGCTGTGGTCGGTGGCTGGTGTTGCCCTGGGGTGGCTGGGAACCCCTGCCCTGTCTACAGCCACCTTTGGGCCAGGACCCCTTTGGGAAAGGGGGCTTAGACCAGGGGGACCCAGTCCCACGCAGCCATGGGGGAATAAGAGGGCTGGAGGTGGCCAGGAAAGGCCCCTGCAGCCTTCTGTCAGGGTTTGGGTTGCAGCCCAGCCTCTAGCCAGTGCTGGATCTCCAGCCCAGGGGCTCCCCTTGGTCCCTTGCTGGTGCACCCATGGTGCTCTGTCCTGCTCAGGCCCCAGCCTGCTGCCCAGGCTGAGATGTTGAGCAATGTCTGGGTTTTGCTAGCCTCTTCCCGGCAGTGGTTTCCCACACTCTAGCATGAGCCAGGGGATTAGCATGCTGCTAATCTCACTGTGTGGCTGGGAGGAAGGAATGGGTCAGAGATGGGGCTGGGAGCCTGTTGCTGCCAGGCGAGACTGTTCTGGATAAGGTGCTTGGAGTAGCGATGCATGGAGGAATTAGGGAAATAATCTGTTGCTGTTGATCCCAGAAGCGGGAATTTGCAGTGTCGTGCCAGGCCCCAGGCACAGAAGAGGGGGAGAGCCAGGCTGGCAGACGTGTGAGCGGAGCTCCCGGCTGGAATGCACAAGCTCAGCAAGGGATTGTCCTCCCCTGGCCAGGCAGGCGCTGCACCCTGAGCCTGGTGCCTGCGACAGCTGCCCAGGCATGGCGGCAGCAGATGGCCTCCCAGCCACCCTCCGGCGCCGCGACCTGTGCAGCCGAGGCATCCGCCTGGCCGGGAAGATGCGCTCAGACGTTGTCGACCTCCTGGACACCTACGTGAGTTTGTCCTGCTCCCCACAGCTGCCTGTGGGGCTGGGAGCACTGGCGGGGTCTGGTAGCTATGGCTGCAGCTGTGCAGTGGCATGAGAGCTCTGGGCCATGGTAGAGACGGGATGAGCTGCTGCTGGTGTCTGGGCCTTGGCGCTGCAGCTGATGCTTGGCAAACCTTGAGCACTTGGTGTTGCGTGACCTCGAGTGCCTCTTGGCCAGAGACAATGCTGAATTGGGGCCCCTTGGAGCTAGTGCTGGTGGGGATCCCCTGATTCTCCTGCCGTTACTGATCCCCAGCTGCTCTTGCCCCTGCAGGTAGAGTGGCAGGGCCTCGACCCCTCAGCCAGTGTGGCAGCGGTGGAGGGGGTGCCAGTGGCAGCGGTGGAGCACTGGGATGAGCAGACGGGGACCCAGCGGCTGCTGGAGAACCTGGCGGCATACCGGGCCTTCCGGGCCCTGCTGACCCAGATGCTGGAGGAGCAGCGGGAGCAGCTGGATGAGGCCGACACTGCCCTGGGCCGGGCGCTGGCGGCCGTCCTGCTCCAGGTCTCAGCCTTCGCCTACCACCTTGAGGAGCTGCTGCGGCTGGAGTGCCGTGGGCCCCCCAGCGAGGAGGTGGCCGGGCCCTCCCCAACTGCCCACCTCAGCCTCTTTGAAAGGAAGCTGCGAGGCCTGGGGGTGCTGCGGGAGCTGGCCCAGTGGGCCGTCAGGTCTGCACGGGATCTGCGGCAGCTCGCCAAGCCCAGCCCTGGCAGCAGCTTGCCCCCTGGCCCAGCTGAGAGCCCTTGAAGGTGGGCACAGGGCTGGGGGGCTTGGGTCCCACTGGGTCATAGTAGAGGGGCTCCCTGCACCCCCCTGTGGAGGGCTGCTGAGAATAAAGTGGGTTGTTCAGGTAGTGGTCAGACAGGAGGGGCCATGTCATTAACCCCTGGGCCCCCCATGCTTTTGGTGCCACTCCCTGTGGGGAAACTGAGGCACAGGTCACGTTCTGCCCCAGACAGGATGAATCTCAGGACTGGTTCTGCTTGCTGGGGGCTTGGAATTATCCCTCGAGATAATTAGTGCTCACCCCAGGGCCTGGAGGCTGTGACCCTCAGTGGGCTTTCTTTGAAATTCAGCTGCCACTTGGCTTGCCGTGGCCATGGTGCTGCTTCTGGATGGAAAAGGTCTTGGTGCTCTTGTGGAGGCAAGGCAGGAGCGAAGGGACAGAAAAATACTGTCTTAGGACCTGCCCACCAGCTGCAACACTCAAGGTTTCACCTCCTTCATGTGGACTCTTCTGCCCAGTTTGTATTTTCTGCACATTGAATTTCTGCTCTAACTGCTATGGGACTTTTTCAGGGGTTGTGGGGAGTTGAGGGGGTTTCTTAAGTACTTGGACATGGTAACAGAGAGGATCTTTTAATTCAAGGCTGTGGTTCAGAAGACCCTCTGCAAGGAGGTTTGTGCCTTCAGGGGTTATTTAGGGACTGGAAACAGCCCCTGCCACATTGCTCATCCTGTGAAGGGGAATGCTGTGAGGTTTTGCAGTTGCCTGGGTTAGGGTTTTCTCGCTGAGTGGATGTGATGGCTGCTGGCTGCAGAGCAAATAAAAGGGCTGGGAGATCTACTGGGGTGACATGACTTCTTGAGAGAGGTGGGACAGTGGAGCTCAGCCTCACCAGAAAGCCTGGGCTACACCGTTCCCACACCAGGGAAGGGTCGATCCTGGTGGGTTGGGAGTTTTTTGGAGGGATGGGACCTGCTAGAGGCCATAAGGAAGATGAGGGAGCTGTGGATGAAGGAAATGGAGGTGGTGGGAGGAGGAACTGGGAGGGGGTTGCTGTGGTTGTGCCCTGTCCTGCTGTGGCTCTGGGGACACAGGGTGGGGAGGAGGCTGGGGACGTGCTTGGCTGGTCCCACACAAAGCAGCTTTGTCACTGCAGGTGGTGGTGGCACTGGACACAGTGCCTGCCCCATGGCCATGGGGGGCCCTGGGCACTGCAGGAGTACAAAGGGCAATGCTGAGACAGAGCCCTCAGTGTCTTTCCTGCCCACCCCACCAGGCACTTCGGGGCAAGCAGGGTCGCAGGGTTGGGGCTGTCCCGTGAGGCTGGGGCAAGGGTGGTTGTAGTGCCCATTTTTTTTGTGGGTGTTGTCCAAGAAGAAGAATCTGTACTGTCTTCATTGCCACTTATTGCCTGGCCTCAGCTTTGCAGCTCAGAATGGATTATTTGCAATGTTTCTGCTTCCCCGCCCTTGGGAACAACAATTTCTGCCTTTTATTTTTTTCAGGATTAGTCAAAGTTGAGTCCCTTTCCCAGCAAGTATTTCTCTCTCCTGGTCTTGTCTGGTTTGTGCGCTTGAAGCTGTCTTGCTTTTCTTCCCTTGCCCCCTTGTGCCCAGCTGTGGCCGGGTGCTCGCAGCCTCCCCTGCCCACAGCTCCTCGCCTTCCCGAAGGTGGGCGTGTATGTCTCAAACACCACATGTCTGCCTGAACCTTGCGACCCAAGCAGACGGGAACAGGTCGTTTTTCTCACACTGCAGTAGCCCAGGTCCAAGGTGACCTTCACACCCCCAGAGAGCCAGCCACAGCCCTGGCATGGATTCACGCAACTCAATCCTTCCAGATCAGCTGCCAGCAGTGCTGCGAGATGAGCTCTGCCCACTGCAATCGCACTCTGGGAGTCAAAGTTGCAACGGAGATTGAAGGTGGACAGTAATGTTCCAGGGGCTTCCCCAGGCTGTGCTGGGCAGTGCAAATCGCCACTTTTGCCACCTTACTTATCCCTTCCTTGCTAGCAGCGCAAGGCAGGTCTGTTTGCAAAGCACCTGCAATGCTTTGGAATGACCCCTGTAACCAGAAACAACGTAAAAAAGCAAACCCTAATCCAAACCTTTGTGGTCTGGAGGGCTGAGCGAGAGCCTCCAGGTCTTGAGCTTTCCTCACCAACAAGCCTCCACAATGCAGCAGAGAGCTGATGACATCTGGGCCTGCCAGGCTTTAATGCTATTTTTCAGCTGCAACCCCAAAGGGAATCACTAGTAAACTGATGTGGTGAGAACAGGGGCATCTGACAGCTGAACTCCTGTGCTGCTGGGAGGCCCTTTGGACTTGCATGGCCACAGGCTGAAGGTAAGTTGATCCAAGTGGATGGAGGTCACTTATTCTCTCAGCCTGTCCTCGTAGAGCTGGGGTTGTTCAGCCTGGAGAAGAGAAGGTTCCAGGGAGACCTCATTGCAGTCTTCCAGTATCTGAAGGAGGCTACAAGAAAGCTGGGGAGGGACTTTTTACGAGGGCTTGTAGCGACAGGACGAGGGGTGATGGTTGGGCATTCTTTGTGGAGTTGGAAAGGTTTTAAGCCAGGCATGCTTGCTGACTCCTGACCTGACCTCAGGTGTGGCTGTACCTGAGTGCTGGCATGAGTGGTGAGTGCTGGCATGAGTGGTGGGTGCTGGGAGAGAATAAATTCACTCCTTGCCCACTGTGCACTGGAGGCAGGTGGGGTTCAGCTGTGCCCATCCCACCAGCTCACCCATCTTGCACTGTCCTGCACCAGCATTGCAGCACTGGCTCCTGACTTTCTGATGCTGAGCTGGGGTGGGGAGGAAATGTTCACCAATGCTTTCCTTTCTAATAGCAGGAAAACCTTTTCCTCCTGCCTGAGTCAGTGGAAAGGATTTCCTCAGGTTTCCCTGTTGTGGTCTTGGCTGCACTTGCCCACCCCAGAGGAGCAGGTGAGAACCCAGAGGAGTGGCTCTCCACTGCGCTGCCTCTCTGGGAAGGACCGGGAGCTCTCTCTTCATACTGGAAAATGTGCTTCAAGCAAGGGGCTGCCTGCCGCCAAGGGTGAGCTGGACAAAGAATAGATTTACTTGAACTTCTGTGGTTTGCCTCTTCCTCTCACTGCGGCGCTCACCAGCTGGCATCATGGCAGTTAGTCCCCACCTGTTTTGGTTCTTTTTTCCTCCTTTCTTTTTTTCCTCCATTTAGATCTTGCCTAATGGTTTCTCACTGCAAGCACTGCTGGCACACTCGGTGGCCTGGGCGGTGCCTGGGAAGCAGGTTTGTCAGGCAAGGAGCTGCATTGGCCGCCTGGAGCTCAGCAACTGTGGCACCGGGGGCACCGTGTCCTGGGAATGAGTCATCCTCAGGGCTGACACGGATTATGGACCAAGGGATTTGTCAGTGCTGGGAAAACCCGTGCTTGTGGGACACAAGCAATTTGTACAGTTCTCCTCAAACAAGGCAATGATCAATCAAGTGTTTTGATTAATAGCCCAGAAAATTAGTGTTTGTGTATCTCAGCACTAAATGAGGTGAGACCCAATGCCTGCACTTGTCTGTTGCTGCCGTCCTGCTGTTCAGGGCTGCCCTGGGATGCTGCTTGTGGGGCTTAGCAGATGAACAAGTTCAAGCTGCACAGGAGATCCAGCACCAGCTACTCTGATCCCAGAGAGTCACTGTAAGGCGGAGGCACCTGTGTCGCACCACCAGTGGGAGAACATGGGCTTTGGTTGCACTGGTTTTGGTTTTCACAGCAAAGTTACGAGGCTGCCAAGGCAGGCGTTAAGTCAGAGCAGCATCCTGAAGGATTCAGACTCACGCCAGTTGAGCTGTGTGAAACCTCCTCAAAAACCATTTCCAGAGAAACTCAACTGTGGCAGGCAGCTGGGAGACCTGAGGCACAGGAGCTGGGATTACAGCCCAGGTGCCCCTTGAGGCACGTGGTGATCTGGGGCTCTGAACCCGTTTTTGTGTGTCACGGGCCAGGGTGTCACCTGGCCAGGTGGCACCAGGCTGCTCCCTGCAGGCACTGCAGCCTGGGAAAGGGCATGGTTGAAGTTCTTGGACCGTGTTTCTCTATCATGCTGCATGAAGTGGGATCCGGCCTTGAGGTCTTGTTTTGGGTTGGGCCTGCGAATCCCCAGCACCCTGCTTTCCACTGCTGGGCCGGGTGGCCATGGGGATGGGTGCGCACTAGGGTCTCCCTGCAGCACCGGGGCTGCAGCCTCGGTGGGGGGCGTGAGGAGCATGGTGGGGTCCTTGGGGAGCAGGGGGCACTGGGAGGGGTCCCAAGGGTGCGGGGGCCACCGTAGGTCCTGGGGTGGGGTACAGGGTGCGTAGGGCCGAGCCGCGCCCGGCCACGCCCCTCCCCC
>VYZX01018884.1:1052-19167 GCA_013401335.1 Brachypteracias leptosomus | reverse complement strand
GGGCGGGCTGCAGCGGCCGTGGGGCGTCTGCGGCGGCCAGCCGGAGCCGGGGGAGGCGGCGGGCCGGGGCGAGCCGGGGCGGCGGAGCAATGCTGCTGGCCTCGGCCGTGGTGGTGTGGGAATGGCTGAACGAGCACGGGCGCTGGCGGCCCTACAGCCCGGCCGTCAGCCACCACATCGAGGCGGTGGCCCGCGCCGGGCCGCGGGCGGGAGGCAGCGTGGTGCTGGGCCAGGCCGACAGCCGCCTGGCCCCCTACATCATCGACCTGCAGTCCATGCACCAGTTCCGCCAGGACACCGGTGAGTCAGCCCGAGGGCAGCCGCCCGGCGGCCGACCCCTGCCTCAGTGTGTCCTGTGCTGCTTGGCCCGACCGGGCCCTGCGCCGGGCTCCCCGTGTTACGGTTGCTTTGCCTTGCGGTGCTTCGCATCGCCGGGAGCCGCGCAGCGCTGCCTGGTTGCCCGTTGCAGCGGAGTCCCCGGGCTGGCCGTGCTGTTTTCGGCGCCGCGCAGTGCTGCCCGGTCCGCGCTGCCTGAGGCTCCCCGGCCTGGCATTGCACAGTGCTCCCTGCTCCAGAGCTGCGTCGTGCCGTGCAGAGTTGCCCAGCCCCGCCTGCTCCTGCACCGCTTCGTGCTCCCTGCTCCGCAGTTCGCTGCACTGCACTGTGCCTCGGGTTCCGTCCAGCGCTGTCCTATCCCGAGCCCTCAGTGCGCGGGGCTGTGGTGCCAGGCCCCGAGCTGCTCTGCCCGGTCAGGTGTCTTCCCGCCAGACACAGCCCATCTGGATTTGCTCTGTGTTTCCAGGGCCCTTATTGCGTTGCACTGGTTGATGTAGAGTTGCACTGTGCAGCACTTTGCTGCCAGGTCCGGTATTGCACAGTGCTGCCTGATCTGGAATTGCGTTGCACTGCACGGTGTTGCACAATGCTGTGCTGCTGGGTCCCATACTGCATTGCACTGCCTGATCTGGAGCTGGGTTGTACTGCGCTGCCTTTCCCAGACCCATATTGTGTTGTGCTGCCTTGCCCTGCATTACGTCCCATTGTCCGCTTTGCCATCGCATTGCTGGTTGTACCGTGCTGTGCTGCTGGGAGCTGTGCTGCATTATGCTGCCTGATCCTGGATTGCATTGCTTGGTCTCATACTGCATCTGGATTTGCCTTGCGCTGCTTTGCTCTACCTGCCCTGAAATTGCACAGCACTGCTCCTTGCTGCCTGATCCCACGCTGCTGCCCATCGCTGCCTGCTCCTGCCCAAACCCCTGCAGCCCAGGGTTGCCCGCTGCCAACTTGTGTTACACCATCCCACCTGTCTCCCAGGTGCTTGCTGTATCCCATACTGCCCAGCCCTGCCCATGCATTCCTGGTCCATCAGGGGATTGTGCTGCCTGGCCTCCTCCCTGCTGCGCCTCTCTGTGCACTGTTGCACGCAATGGCCTTTTCCTCTCCCTGCCCACAGTCCCTTCATGTGTGGAGCCTGTCCCCTGCAGACTCTTCCCAGGGCTCTGCTCCACCGTGCCCAGCTCCCTCAGTGCTACCTCTGGGCTGCCATCAACCCCAAAGGCCTGGTGCTTTACAGTGATTGGGGGTCACATCCTGCCCTGAGTCACAGCAGCCCATGGAGCTGCCCAGGGTAGAGGCAGAAGCAGATGGGGGGTTCCCCAGAGTGGTGGCTTGAACAGATAAAGGGGAGTATTCCGGAATGGGGAGGCAATGAGGAGGCATGGGGGCCCCCAGGGTGCTGGGATTCCCAAGGTGGTGCAGTGCATATGGCCTCGGGTGTGTCTGGGATGTGGGGGAGAGGGGATGGGATTTGTTCCACTCCTAGCACCCTCATAAAGGCCATGGGAGTGGGACCAGCCAGTGTTCCTTGTCCCAGGGACAGGGAGCTCTGGGTCCAGCGAGATGCCAGACACCCTTCTTTGTCCTTTCCCCAGCAGCCATGGAGGCTGACGGGGACCCTCCCCTGCTTGGGGGTTTGGGGACAAGGGACCTCTGCAGCGGGGCTGGAGGCCAACCTCTGAGGGCTATTGTCACCCAGAGAGGAGGCCTGAAAGGGGGATTGTTCTGTTTCTCTCTGGGTTGCTGGGGATGTTGGTATTTTGGGTCATTAAACAGCTCTGATTTGGGGGGGTCGCGACCCTGGCAGGCCCTGAATAGCTATTGTCCCTTTTCTTCCCCTGCTGAATGGGAGGCCGGGCTGGGCTGGGGGGATGCACCACATTCCCACACCTCGGCCCAGGCACCACCAGATGCGGCCGCTGCTGCCCTCCCCGCCTCACACGGGATTAGGATAAATCACCGCCCTGCTACCCTCCGGCCCCACTTTGTGCCACCAACACCAGTGGCTTTTTTCCCCCAGGTGCCTCTTTGCAGGATGGGGATGGGTGGCCTGACTTGCCCAGGGTGCAGCTGCACCCCGTTCTCCATAGCAGGTTACTCAATGTGCAACTGTCATTAGCACTAATAAACAGCTTTTCCTTTTTAGCCCACTTTTTCACGAGAAGTGGCCCTGTGCGGGGATCAATGGTGGTGGCTGCTCCCAGCAGAGAGGTGGGGGTGAAAAGGGACTGAAATTCTTGCAGGCTTTACGAGACACGTGGTGAAAAGCCGAAGAAGCAGGATTATTATTTCTTTTCTTGAGCTTTTCTGTTCCTACTGCTGGCATCGGGGCTGAGCCGTGGGGTTTTGTAGAAGAGCCTGGAGGCAGTGATGCTCATAAGCTCATCTCACCTGTTAACCAAACAACTCTAGGTGCTAGTAGCATGTTCAGGATGGGACCCCGAGTCTGAGCCCAGCTGTGTTCAGCCTTCCCTGCTGGGCCATGAAACATCCCAAAGAGGAAGGCTTGCTCTTCATTGTAGGAGTTTCCAAAATTTGTGTCTGTGTTTTGAATGTGTCCTAGTCAACTGGGAGTGGTGGGAAAGGAAACGCCTAGCAAAAATAAGGATGCAAGCCACAAAGCCTTTGTGCTTTGAGCTCTCATCCCATTCTTAACGCTTGCTGACAGGGGTGCAGGAGCTGGGCATGGGGCTCTGCTTAAACTCCTTTGCTTGGCCTTGTTTGCTGTGCCATGGGCAGGGTTTTCATCACAGGCCAGTTTGGCAGCTGCAGACGGTGGGGCTGGCACAAGCCCTGCTGCTCTGTGCACATGGGTGCCTACACGTCACCACTGCAGGCCTCAGAGCTGCCCCTTAAATATTCTGTTTCCCTGTCGCAGTCTGGAGCTGAGTGGGACACAGAGCCATGGTGGGTGCTGCAAGAGTCCGGTGTCTGCATGCCTGGTTTCATCAGGCTCTCACAGGAGGTCCCTGGGAGCAGTTTGGAGTGACTACGCTTGTGGTTCTGTGTTTCCCTATCAGGGCTGAGCAGCTGCACTCAGGGGCTGGGAGGGCAGCCACCACTCTAGACCGATGGGGATGAAATATGCCCTTCCCTCATGCTGGGGGTGCACCTCAGTGCCATGTGCATACAGCCAAGGAGCTCTCTAACCCTTTGGCTGCACTGGTAGCAGAGCAGCTTGCAGACAGTGGCCTGGGAAAACCAAAGCACACCAGGCCCCTGGCAGGGTGGGGACAACAGCTGAGCTGGAAAGCCACCTGTCCCCGTGCTGAACAGCACTGATGGGGCAGGTTGGGGTAGTTTCACTTCCTGCCTGCAGGTGGGTGCCAGTGCCAGGATTTAACAGGATCTCTGTTCCCTCCCTTAGGCACTATCCGCCCCGTCCGACGCAGCTACTATGACCCATCATCGGCACCAGGCAAGGGAGTTGTGTGGGAATGGGAGAACGACAGTGGGTCATGGACACCCTATGACATGGATGTGGGCATCACCATCCAGCGTGCCTATGAGAAGCAGCACCCCTGGGTGGACTTGAGCGCCATTGGCTTCTGCTATGTCATCGATTTTGCCACCATGGGCCAGATCAACCGCCAGACACAGCGCAAACGTCGTGTCCGCCGCCGCCTTGACATGGTCTACCCGCTGGTCTCGGGCACCCTGCCCAAGTCACAGTCCTGGCCAGCCAGCCCTGGGGTGGCAGCAGCCCCCCCAGTCCCTGCCTGTGCCTGTCCCCAGTGCCTCCTGGTCATGAGCGTCAAAGCCACTGTGTCAGCTGCTGGCCCCAGCACCGCCACCCTGCAGCCCCGCAGAGCCCCCCCTGCACCTCCCGTTGTCCCCAAAGCCCCAGCACCAGCTCCAGGGGCCAAGGCACCCGATGGTATGGCCACGGTGCGTGGCTCACTGAAGCCGCTGGCTGCCCAAGCAGGCCGGCGGCAGGCAGCCAGCACGCCCACCTTGAGCTCAGCCGGCTCCACCGCCAGCCCCCCTGGCACAGGCAGTGGCAAGACATCCCGTCCTGGCCTTGGCACCCTGAACCGCAGCCACCTGCAGCGCCTGGCCATCGCCCAGTCCCGGGTTCTCATTGCTTCTGGGTGAGACCCGCTGCATGCGAGCAAGAGGGTAGTTGTGGGGAGAAAAGGGCCGGTGTGATTTTGTTTTCCCCTTCTCAGGGCACAGAGGGGCTGCAGCTCTGTGGAGCTCCCCACTGCAGGGGTGCTATCACCTCTGAGCCTGGTGGGAGATGGACCTCAGTGGTCTCCAACCTCCCACAGGCAGAGGGCTCTGCTTGGCCCCTTGCCTTCCTCATGGGTGCCTGGGGACTGGAGCAGGGTGGGGTTGGCTCCTGCATCTCAATGAGGAGGCTGAGGCTGCTCTTTCTCTTGGCAGGGAATGGGTGGGGGGACTGCGAAAGGCCCAAAGAAAAGCCATTCAGGCCCCATGAGAAGGCGTCCCTCCAGACCTGCACTTTCCGAAGACACTTTTTTTCTAAGGGGGTGGGCATTTAATGAGCCTGTTTCTCCCCTTTGTCTGGCTCTGCCGACAGCCTTCTGTTGCAGCCTGGCCCCTTTCCTCTGCCTCTCCATCCTCCCCCTTCCCTCTGCTCCTGACCTGCTGGGAAACTTTCCCATGGAGGAGAGCCCCAAGGGGAGGCGGGGTGAGAGCTGCGGCAGCGATGTGGCCATAGGAGAAAAGAGGAAAAAAAACAACAGGCCATCCCGGGGAGCAGTGACAAAAAGGGGCCGTGAATGGAGACGCAGGCAGAGTTTCTAAAGAGTGAGAGAAAAGGCAGCAGTGGGGTAGGGGTGGGGGGGGGGACACGTTGCCCTGTTAGATTCTCTATTTCCAGCCAGGGCCCATGCAGTTGCTCAGGCAACTATTGTCTGGCCCCTGCAGGCTGTGGGGACATGGGTGCCTACCGCTGGTCCTGACGTGGTCTCTGCTTGCTCCTTGCAGGGTCCCTACTGTCCCTGTGAAGAACCTCACTGGCTCCAGCCCCGTCAACCCAGCACTGGCAGGTGAGGCTGGGGCTGCAGCAGGGCCCCTGGTGCCTGTGGGTGCTGGCCTCCACAGGGGGCAAGTCAGCCCCAGCAGGGTGGTTTTCGGGGAAACTTGTGGTGTTCGGGGTGACACTGGTTCCATAGTGCTATTTTGAATGCCCTTGCCCAGGGATCACAGGGATCCTAATGAGTGCAGCCGGACTGCCCGTCTGCCTGACACGGCCCCCCAAGCTGGTGTTGCACCCCCCGCCTGTCAGCAAGAGTGAGATCCAGTCCATCCCTGGCATCTCCCACACTTACCGCAAGACCACCAAGAAACAGGCCAAAAAGGGTGAGAGGCACTTTTCTACTTGGCCTCTGTTCCTCTTCCCCTTCCCTACCTGGTTCCCCTGCTCCCCCATCCCCTTCTGCTGCCCCAAGCAGTGGGTTTCCCCCATGCTGCCCTCTAACCCCTCTGACTTTTGCTCTCCTGCAGGTAAAACCCCGGAGGAGGTACTGAAAAAATACCTGCAGAAGGTGCGGCATCCACCAGATGAGGTGTGAGCAGCAGGGGTTGTACAGCGGTGTCCCCGGGTTGCTTTGCTCTGGGAGGAGCAACTGGGGACATGGGCGATGCCCCTGCGGTGTGCAGGGGTCTCCCACTGCCCTTCATGGCTCTGCCCTGTCCCCGTTCCTCTCCAAAGAGGGGCTGTGTGCTGCATGCCTATGGTGGCCCAGGGTGATGGCACAGCACCAGGAATGGGTGCTGATCCCTGTGCAAGAGCAGGGTAGCTCATCAGCCCCATGTCTTCATCAAGGCTCCAACTGCGTCTGTCCACCTGACCCTCTCCTTCCCTTCCATGCAGGACTGCACCATCTGCATGGAGCGCCTCTCTGCACCCTCTGGCTACAAGGGACCCCAGCCGGCCATCAAGCCTGACCTGGTGGGGAAGCTGGTGAAATGTGGCCATGTCTTCCACCTTCACTGCCTCATCGCCATGTACAACAACGGCAATAAGGTACAAGGCTGCAGCCCTGGGGGATGCCCAAGCCCCCAGCTCGGTGACCTGTGTTCAGCTCAACCTGCCCTCAGTGGGATGGTTCTCGAGTCCTTCTGCTCCATAGGGCTCTGACCTCTCCTGATGGAGAGTTTAACTTTTTTCAGCAGCAAGTGCTTGGGACTGCTAGATTGGAAACCAGGGTCGTGTGGGTGTTTTCCTCCACTATGCCTTGTTTTATGTCCTTGCATTCCTTCCCAGGTTTAGCATTTGTGAACTTTGTTCACTGCGTGTTTTAGCAGAGCCTTGCATCTGGTGCTGGGCAGTGCTTTTACAGCCCCAGGTGGGTTTTCCTGAGCCTCCTGCAAATGGCCTTTGTGCTTGACATTCCCAGAAAAATGTGTTTCACGTTGCTTGGGGTTTTTTAGAATCATAGAATTGTTTCGGCTGGAAGAGACCTTCAAGATCATCGAGTCCGACCTTAGGCCTAGCCTTATCAACACCGCTAAACTATGTCCCTAAGCTCAACATCCACCCATCTCTTAAACATCTCCAGGGATGGTGACTCCACCACCTCCCTGGTCAGGCTGTTCCAATGCCTGACAACCCTTTCAGTAAAGAAGTTCTTCCTAATATCCAGCCTGAACCTCCCCTGGTGCAACTTCAGGCCATTTCCTCTTGTTCTATTTTAATATTTATTATCTTTGCCTCTTTGAGAAAGTAGTGAGGACTGTAAAACTGATCAGAAAGAGAAATGCAGGCCTCATTTTTTTGGTTGAAGTTGGGTTGCTGTAGGAAATTCTCTCAGCTCTACCCCCTGCTTCCTGAGTGTTTTGATGAAAACAGTGTTCAGTGCTGCTCAGGGATGAACTGGCTGGTCTGGCTTGGTGCTCGGGGATACTGGATTTATTATGTTCCTCTCTTTTCCTCTGTTCAGGATGGAAGCCTCCAGTGTCCCACCTGCAAAACCATCTATGGGGTGAAGACGGGGACACAGCCCCCAGGGAAGATGGAGTATCACATCATCCCTCATGCGCTGCCTGGCCACTCTGACTGCAAAACCATCCGCATCATCTACAACATCCCCCCGGGGGTGCAGGTGTGTCCCGGCCCTATGTTTAGAGGGGGTACATGGGTGGTCACGACTGTGTCGCCTCTGGGTCATGCTGCAACTCATGCCTTGACTCAGGGTTCTGGGTTTAATGATCTCTCAGGAGCTGTGTGTCCATAAGGATGTTGTGGAAAGTCTGGGTACATCCGCATGAAAGGCCCTATCTGCTTGGTGGCAGGGGGGACGGTGGCATTTAGGGTTACCATGCTTGAGTGTGTCTGATCAGCACAGCTGCGAGCAGCTGTGCATCTGCTGACGTTGGGGGGCTTGCCTTGTGCCCAGAGCATCCTTTTGAGCTCCAAAAGGGTTTTGTTCCTCTCCCACTCCACACACTGCAGGGACCGGAGCATCCAAACCCTGGAAAGAGTTTCACCGCCCGTGGCTTTCCCCGGCACTGCTACCTGCCGGACAGCGAGAAGGGCAGAAAGGTGAGGGGCTCACCCGGGCAGCTTGAGCTGGCCAAGGCGTGCTCAAGAGCATATCAAGGGGGAGAGGGAGCGAGCAGATATTTGGAGCACGAGGAAGAGCAAATAGGACTTAGGCAGGCAAACCTGAGTGGAGTTTTTCCGCATAGCCCATCCAGCATGCTGTGCAGGAGCCTGGTGACATTCCTGTACGACGAGGGAGCTCTGCTATTTGTGATCGGCATAGGACCCAATGCTGGGATCCTGAGCTCCCTGGAGGGCTTGGCTGTGGGTTACCCACGGTGCTGGGGCGTACCGGGATGATCAGGCATGCTCTGAGCAGAAGTGGGTGTTTTCTCCCTTGGCATTTGCCTTGCTACCTGCCCTGTTTTTCCCCTCCGCAGGTACTGAAGTTGCTGCTGGTAGCCTGGGACCGGCGCTTAATCTTTGCCATTGGGACCTCCAGCACCACAGGTGAGTCGGACACAGTGATCTGGAATGAGATCCACCACAAGACAGAATTTGGCTCCAACCTCACTGGCCATGGCTACCCTGACATCAACTACCTGGACAATGTCCTTGCTGAGCTCGCAGCCCAGGGCATCACGGAGGAGAGCCTGGTGCAGGAGAAGGACTGAGACTGCGGCAGGGAGGCAACGGAAGGGGGGGGGCCTGTGCCTCTGCTTACCCCCTCCTCCCCCAAGGATAAATCTGCTGGAAAAACCTGCCTGAGGGCTTTGCAGGGGCCACTTAGAGCTCCCTACTCCCAGTGTCACCCGCCCAGTGGGAGCATCCCCAGGCTGCCCAGGAATGCAGGAGAAGGTCCTTTGGCCATCCCCTTCACTCCTGTGGGGAGGGTGCCTCTCCCCACACAGAGCCACGGGGCTGGCTGTCCCCTCTGCCCGATGTCCTATGCCCACTGCCACTGTGCAGAGGGCTTTGGGGGTGCCAGGTGACCCTCCCTCCTTATCCACTGGATGGTCCCAGCTTGGCCTGATGCCCCTGACACTCACCTGGGACTGGGACCTGGCCTGAGTTGGGGGGGATATGGGAGTCCCCCTTGCTCTGCCTCAACTCTCAGCCAGTCTGTTCATTCATTTGTCCTGTTTGGTACCTCCCCACGGGTCTCCTGTGTCCACAGAGGTTGGGGGGCCCCGGTCTGCCTCAGCTGGCCCCCCAGCCTTGTGCCTCTCTTCTCCCTTTGGCTGTGTCTGAGCTGTACCCTACAGGGTCCCCTCGTCTGGGTTGCCCCCCTGGGCTCGTTCCCTGGGAAAGGGCTGATGGGTGGTAGGAATTGGTTTGGACGGTTCATGGTTTGTTTCCTGCTTTCCTCTCCCCCATCCCGTAGTGAGTTCCTTGAACTTCATATGGAGGCATCCCCATGTTGAATTTTTATATACCTCATCTTTTGGGGTTTTGTCGTATGTATGTATATATAGATGGTGGCGTCTGGAGCGGTGGCCTGGGAGCTGGGAGAATGTGATGCTACGGCCAGGCTGGAGGCTGAGCCTGGTGGCACTTGGAGTCGGGGGGAGGGTGGGAGGCGGAGAGGGTGGGATGGGGGAAGCACCCCTCCCCTACTGCGGGGACTCCCCCCACCCTGAAGTGGGTCAGTGCCCCATGGTGGGGCTGTTGCCAGTGGGTCCCCATGCAGCCAGGCACAAGTGTGGATGGGAACCGTTCCCCTTCCTGCAGGGTCCCATCAGCATCCCCTGAAGTCCCTGGGGAGGCCTTGGGGGTCAGCGGGGCGAGGTGGCTGGCTGTCAGTGGATTGTTACAGTGGTTTTGAGCTGGCTGTCAGTGGATTGTTATAGTGGTTTTGAGCTGGGGTCAGGGGGGTTGGAGCGGGGAAGGGAGTGTGGGTGAGAGGGGCTTGGGGGGAGGGGTTGCATGGCATCTTGGAGTCTCTGCCAGCCCCTGGGGAACTTCATGGGGCCTCTCAGAGCCACCTGTGGTGGTGTGCCAGGGAGGTCCCCACAGCTTTGGGGGCTGTCCTGAAGACACTCTCACCATTGGTGGGGACTGGCTGCATTCATGCCCCTGTCGCATGAGGACCCCGGGGTTGGAGAGTGAAGTGGGGGACAGCACCCACCACTGCCCAGTCTGCTCCTAGCCCTGCACCACTGCTCACAGCAGGGGTTGGGGCCTCCTAACCTGTTTTGTTGCATTCACCTCCTGGTTTTCCTGGGGAGTCGCCTTGCCCTCTGTCCCAGGGGACGGTGGCGCGAGTCGGGGATCTGTCCTGCTGTGCATCATTCTGTTGTCGTTGCTGTTTTTCCTCCTCCCGGCCTGGGCAGTGCGTTGCCCCTGGCTGGTCGCCCCACAGAGGGGGTGGGGGGTCAATAAAGCAGATGGCAGGGGACATTTGCTGTCCCTGCATGGCCTGGCCTCTCTGTTGTCTTCTGTCCGTCGTCTGTGTGGCCAGGCAAGTGAGGGGGCACTGTGGACAGAGCCAGGCATCCCTCATTCCCCTGGTGCCTGTTTGCACCGATCTGTCCCTAGCTGTCCTTAGCATGGGATGTTATTTTCTACCTCAAGGGAAAAAAAGATTTCCCCAGGAATATCACCTTTTTGGGCAACTCTGCAATCAGGGGAGCCCCAGCAGCGTGATTTCTCCTCCATCTGAGCCTTGGGCTTCCCCCACTGCAGAAAAACCCTGGCTGGATCTATGCAAAACCTTCCTGTGACCTGGGGGAGGAAGAGCCGGGGTACCCCCACCGTCCCTGGGTGCTGGCCTGATGGCTTTTAACATAACACAGTCTTTTCACAATATGATTTTTCTTCCTTTTTAATGCCGCGTTGCCTATACAATTAGTTGCTGGCTGAAATAAAACTGATCCGTTCCTCTCTGCATGCGTGTGTATATCTATCCTGATAGATATACATGGAGACAGGGGTTCCCCTCCAGTTACAGCAGGTGGAAATTGGTGGCTAACCCCCCGCGTGGCCCCTTTCCCACGAGGCGAAGAGTTGCTAACGCTGACTGTGCTGGCCCTGGTGCCTACAGTAGCCGGGGGGGCTCTCTGGGCTTGCAGTGCTGGGGGTCTTTTCCCAGGAGTCAGGCCCCAGCATACGTCCTTACTCAATGTTTTTTACAAGCATCGAGTCTCCTCTGTTTTGAGTCCTGCTGGTGTTCCTGTGTGTTGGGGGAGGCCAGGGGGGTTGCACAGCTTCCCCCGGCTTTTTGAGGCCATTCGGGGGGGAGGAAGAAGATGGCTGTGCTCAGGGTTTCCTTCTCTTTGCGTACCCCAATGTCCCCAGTAGCTTGTTGAAGGGCCTTGGGTCCCCTTTTTTGATTTTGAGATGGGGGGACAGCTGGGTCGTGGCTTGCAGTGGGAGGCAAACTTGCTTATCTCAGGAGGGGCAGAGCCCTGAGACTAGTTGGAGGCGGGGAGATGCAACTATGGAGGTGCAGGGGCTGGTAGAGGGATATCATGGTGGATTCTGATGACAAGTTGAGCCTGGAACCTGGCCTGTAGGGTCCATTGGAGAGGGATGTCTGAAGGGCCGTGGAATCTTCCAGGTGCTTGAAGCTGGAGCTTAGGGATCTGGGGGAGGGCAAGAGCATCTGTCACCCCAAGGAGGGGTGAGCCTAGGGCCTCTGTGGGGACAAGGACCCTCGGCTCCAGGGGGCGAGGGGCAGGGGACTAGTAGCACTGCGCAGCTTTGCCCCTGGAAAGGGGGGTGGGCAGGGGGCTTTGCCTGGGTCTGGGGTAAAAGGCATCACCTGACAAGCGCTAGGGGGGAATGACACGCTCACACTGTCACCCCTCCTGGCTCTTGCTGGTACCTCTCACCCACACTCAGCACAGTGGTGTCCTTCGGGCTCGTGGCAGCCAGGCTGTCCCCTTCACCCATCGCACGGTACCCCCTTGCCTTGTACCTCCGGCGGCTGTAGCAGACAGTCGCCAGGATGGTGGCCAGCCCCACCAGGACTGCTGCAGTGACCCCAGCCACCTCACCCCCTGTCAGCCCCTGGCCCTTCACCATCTCTGCTGTGTGCTGGATCTCTTCTGGCTGGGCCAGCCGCCATACATGGCTCTGCCCATCCCTGACCCAGGCACTGTCCCCATCCCCATTGCTCACCAGCACGGTGTCAATGGCTGGCAGGTTGGTGGGGGGCCGGGTGAAGGGTGGCAGACGAGCGGGTGGCAGTGAGCCCCCTGTGAAGATGCCAGCCTGGACACAGTACTCCACCTGGCAGCTATCACTGATGAGTGCCAAGTGCTGGCTGAAGCCTGGAGGACAGCTCTTGGCATGGGGGTCCTCAGTGGTGCCCTGGTGTTGTCCCACCAAGGGGTTCCCTGCCTGGCAGCTGAAGAAGCCTCCAAAGGGCACCGCATACTGTCCACCCACCTCGTAGTCCTGGCTCACGCACACCCTGAGCTCGTCAAACAACTTCAGTGGGAAGTACCCTGAGGGGCAGGACTGGGCACCAGTGATGGAGTTGGCGCTGTGGGCACTGAACAGCCCCCCAAAGAGGTATCCTGAGCCCGGGGCCACCAGCCCACTCGCAGCACACCAGTAGGCGCTGAATTGCACCCGGGAGAGCCAGAAGACATCCCGGCACTCACGGTGGCAGAATATGCCCAGGATGCACTTGTTGTGGCACTCCAGATGACTGTGGCCTTCCTCCCGCTCCTGCATGCCCAACAGCACTGGAGTGTAGGTGGCGGGGCAGGAGAAAGCCCCAGTGAGTGGGTTCCTCTGCTCCAGCCCCCGGCACAGCGTGCTGGCATCAGGGCCAGCCAGCACCATACACTCCTGAAAGACTCCCCCGAAGGTGAAATTGGTCATGGCACCCTCACAGGAGCCATCGTCAGCATTCGCATGGAAGTTGAAGTTGGGTGAGGTGGCATCAGTGCAGCCTGGGTAGGTGTTGAAGGTGTAGTAGCGACGGATAGCCATCTCCACTCGCCTGGCCAGCTTCTTCACTGTGGGGGTGGGCAGCTCTGGCAAGGTGTTGGGATTGATGAAGAAGTACAGGGGTAGCCCTGAGCGGTCGAGAGCCACCAGCTGGTTTCTGATCCCCTCCTGCCAGGTCTTGAGGGTGATGCCTGGGTAAAAAGGGGTCCCACCGATGCTCTCTACCCTGGAGTTGGTGCGGTTCTCCAGATACTGCTTGGTGAAGCCAGAGCTGACATTCAGGGACTCCTCATTTTTCACGCTGATGATGCTGTGGAAGGCAATGCCAGCCGAGGCAGTGACAGCACTCCGTGTAGCCCAGCTGTCCTTCAGGAAGGTTGCCTTGATCTGATCCTCCTGCACCAAGCTGGCTCCAGCATCCACAGAGGTGATGGCATGGGTGCCATAGTTAAGGACCAGCACCTCAGCCAGAAAATCAGCCATCCGTGTCTGGTTGTTCTCCAGGTGGCTGGCAATAGTCAGCAGCTGCTTCTTGAAGCCCTTGTCTAGGACTGTCCCTGGGTCAATCTTGGCAGTGTAAATGAGGTTCCTGACTTGCACTCGGGTGGTGACAGCATGGTCTTTCACTTGGTGGGTCTTGATCCGGTGGAAGTCATAGGAGAACTTGCCATTGATAGAGGAGAAGAGGGACAGCTCCAGGTTGATGGAGGCAGAGGTGATGCTTTGGTAATCTTTCCAGGATTCGATGATCTCAGAGTTGATGTCCAGGTTGCTCTGCTTGCGAGGGATAGTGAAGATCTCATCTGGGATGATATAAGATCCATCTTCTGTGGTCTTGCACAGTGAGTAGCCCAGATTGATGACTCTGCCCATATCCAAATTCCTGAGGTTATCCCATCCCCCCCCTGGCAGGACTTCCAGACTTGGGAGCTTCAGGGCCTTCTTGCACTCCAGAAACCCTGCAGAGGAGGACAGCTCCTGGAAGTGCTCAGCCCCTCTCACCCAAGCCATCCACACCCAGGCAAGTAGGACCCCCACCAGCACCCAGCCCATGGCTGAATCTCACAGGGCCCTTACCAGATGTCTGAGCGGTGAGGCGAGAGCTGGGGAAATGCAATAGCTAGGGGTGCAGCTGCTTGGTGGTTCCTCCTTTTGGGGGTTGAATTAACAAAAGGGAAAGAAGAAGTGAGAACTGATGAATGTGAGAAATGACTAAATGGGGCTGAGAAAAGTGGGTGGGGAGCAGAAAGTAAAGGTGCCTGAAGCTCATCGCTTCCTTGTGAAAGCTCCTTTTCCCTATGAAAGCTGCACTGCTGGGGGTGGGGCAGGGAGAAATCTCACCTTCAGTTCTTCACTGTGCCTGTGGAACTTCACCGTGTGAATCTTGGCCAGTGCTTGGGTGACTCCCCTAGATGAATCCCCACTGCCACTGGGTGACCCTGTCTCCTTGGTGCCACTGAAGGGAGCTGTCCCTGGCCCCACGTCCTTGGGGGTCTCCCTCACATGACAGGGTGAGATCTGGCACTAGTCCCATGGGCTTTGCTGCTGACTCCAAGGGAGGGGTGAGGAGAGGAAGCAGGGAGGTGGTGCAGTGCAGTTTCAGTGTGGGGGACTGTGCAATGCTTGTTTCCCTTCTCTCTTGGGGAATAGGCTGTCCAAACCCCTGAGGTGGGCACTGGTGCATTTGGAGGTTCCCTGCCACGGGGGCCAGCTCCATGGCTGGGAACCATGTACAGGTGTCTCTCCCCTCCCCCTCCAGCATCTACATTAGGGCCCTCTGCAGCCTCCTGTACCCCATCCCTGTCCTTCTCCTAGGGTCTGCAGTGTCTCCAGCTGGGAAAAGCACCTTCTGCTCAGTACTGCTGAGCTGCAAGAAGCTGGTCCCAGTGGTACTGAACTAGCTCTGCTCAGGGATGCTGGCACATGGCTGGTCCCTGGTTTCAGTGGCACAGGACAGCTGCTGCTTATTTTAGGGAATAAAGAGTTAAAGCAGTACTGCTGTGAAAGCTGTGACTCTTTCCACAGTGAGAGGCTCACTTCCCCTATTTTTTGCTAGTTAGTTCCTCTTCCCAGGATAGTTCTGGCATGGATGAGGCTGAAGTGAAAGCTGTGATTGGGGGGGGGTGGGGTGTCACACACCATAGATGCATGTGTGCTTTTGTCAATATAAGGCCAGGAGGTGGGGGGAACTGACAACAGGAACACCATTGGGGATGGTCTTGCTGGCCCCAGTGTGGGCTTTGGGCTCCAGAATAGCTGGAAAACCCTGCTGTGGGGAGTCCCTTGCTGGAGGGTCCCACACCAACCTGGAGCCATCTGCTTTTCAGATCAGGCTGTGAGGTCACCTAACCTAAAATCTAGCCATGGGTTTCACTGTTACCCAGCTTGGAAGCTTAAGCAGTGGCCCCCCCAGCAGAAAGCTGTGGGTAGTGATAGCTGCGGCCCCTGGGATCGGAAGAGGGAGAGAAGCCCCATGGGAGCAGACAGGAGCTACCTTGTCTCTCCACCATGCAGGAGAAGCTCCCAAATGGAAACCAGGACTTCTCTATGCTGTATCTGCTGCTGTGAGCCGTCCCATCCTGTGATGATAGAGATGTGTCAGAGCAAGGCAAAACCCACCCACTGCACTCAGCTGGGCAATTAAAAAAAAAATAAAAAAATTCCTTCCTGACGGTGATGGGGAATGAGCAAATGCCAAAGTGGGAGAGCAAGCCATGCTCACCGGTTGGTGGGCACTGGGAGGTGAGGCAGAGCCCTGGGCAGGGCTGCTGCTGCTGTCTAGATGGTGAGAAAGGGGAAGTGAGGGAGGATGACCACTAACAGAGCTGCAGGTGCTGGATCAGGAGGGAGAAATGTAGTTTGGACCTCCCCCCCAACACAGTAGAGCCATTAAATGGTTGAGGCCGGGGAGAGCCATGCTGCTCATGTCAAGCCACAACACTGATGCGACCCCAACTGGCAGGGCCTGGGATGGATGGAGGCAATGGAAAACTTTTTTGGTGTCATTTCTGGGCTGCAGGGTGCCAGGTCTGACTTCTGGCCCAATTGCTGGGTGTGGTGGTCACCCTTGGCCAGCTGGGTCCTAGCACTAAATTAACACCATTTAAACCCACTTTTTTTTCCTCTTTCTGTCTCATGTTGTTTGTGCAACCTCTGGCATCAAAGGTGTAGAAAACAGTCTTTAAGCACTTATAGACCATCTTCTTCCTTGGTAGAGTCAAACTAATTTTTTTAGCAATACATTTACAGCACCAGAGGTAGTGGGGGTAATTAGGGGAATGGTAATTATCCCCTTTGTGAGAACATTTCCTGGGGAATCTAATTGCAGGTGAGTATCACGATTTAATGGGCCCTATAACATTTCTATCCCACAGCAAGCTCTGTGTGCCAGCTCTATGGGCCTGGGGTGATGTGGCTGCTGGAGGCACTTGTGGCAGGTGAGAAGCACAGATATGGCCATCATGCTCATTTGGAGACTATTTCTTGGAAAGGTATTGACTTTGTTTCTACAGCTTTGCTTACTTGGCTCTCAAGGCCATTGGGGCTGCTGCAAGGCACAGGCCAGAACTGTGGATGGCAGCTTCTACCACCTGACCTCTGGAGGGGACTACAGCAGCCAAGCCCTGTGGGGCTGAAGCAGGTAGAATGAAGGGCAAAGGTCATGTTGAGGAGGCAGTGACCCCCTCCTAGTCCCTTCCAGTTGCTCCCAGTTACCCACAGACCCCTCCCAGGAACTCCCAGACCCCTCCTTGGCCCTCCCAGTAACCCTGAGACACCCACTCATGTTCCCCCCACCCCTTTCTCCCTGCCCCAGTTCCCCCCATTGGTCCCACCTGTGTCCCTCCAGGTANTTGTTTCTCACGGTCTCTGATGCCACCATGTGGTGAAACTGAGGAACTGCAGCATCGATTTTTCTGGGGAGTTCTCTCTGCTGCCATCGGGTGGTTGGAAGCTGGTACTGCAGCCTCAGCGAAGCGCATGCGCAATACGGGGAGCAGCCCCGCCCGCTGGGAGAATCGCGCATGCGCATTGTGTTTTTGACGAAAAATGGCTTTTTTTTGCTTTAAAGTCGGGGTTTTTGGGGTTCAAATCGCCCTGACGCTTATTATTTGAATGAGGATCGCTTCCCGCTGCTAATCCGATCTCTGAAATGCTGTTTCGGAGCGTAAAAAGCTCAAAGAGACCGTATTTATGGTGTTTGCAGGCAAACTGCGCATGCGCCGCGTCGGTTACTATGGAAACCCGGTGGCGCGTAACAGAGAACGGAGGCGTGGCGGGATTCGGTGCATGCGCAGTGAGGTTTTGGACGAAAAATCGCTTTTTTTAGCGTCTTTAATGCGTTCTGCCGCTTTTTATTTGACTCTGGATAGTTCCCGGATGCCAACTTGTGCTTAGAGTGCGGTACCGGAGCTTAAAAAGGCTTAAAGCGGCCGTTTCTAGGGTATTTTCTGGTTTTGGCGCGAAACGGCGATCGCGCCGCGTCGGTTGCTATGGAGACCACGTAACTTGCGTAAAGCGTCTTCGTGAATGAGCTACACTTACGTAGTGTAGTCGCTTTGCGTGGCCGGTCGCGCATGCGCAGTCCGGAAGTGTGGCAGGAGCCGGCGCATGCGCAGTTCCGGTTTCGGACGCGGGAAGGTCACCTATGTCCAGTACGGAAGCCTGGCGGCAATTCGCGCATGCGCAGTACGTTTTTTTAAAAATCGGGGTTTTTTGGGGTTTATATCGCTCTGCTGCTTTTTATTTCAATGCAAATCGCTCCCTGATGCTACTCCGCGCTCTACAATGCTGTTTTTGAGCTTAAATAGCTCAAAAAAACCGTCTTTTTCTGCACAAAATCGCTTTTTATTGTATTTAACGTGCTCTTCCGCTTTTTATTTGCATGCAGATCGCTCTGCGATGCCAACCTGAGCTCTAAAATACGTTTCCGCGGCTTAAAAAGCTCAAAAAACACGCTTTTACGGCGCTTTTTAGTTTTGGCGCCAAACTGCGCATGCGCAGCGTCAGTTGCTGCGGAAACCACGTAGAATGCGCTAAGCGGCTTCGTGAATGGGCTGCGCATGCGTAGCATAGTCACTTTGCGTAGCACTTTGCGCATGCGCAGTGCCTGCTTCTCGGCCGTCGCTCTCTGCTGCCCTCCGGTGGTCAAACCTCTGGTACTGCACCCTCACGGCCAAAAATCCCCTGGCGTGGGGGGGGCAGTCCAGGAACACCCTGTGCCGGCTCCGCCATGGTGTTTACGGAGAAGACGCTTCGCCCCGTGTCCAACCGAAACCTCCCCCCCGGGGGACGCGCCGCGGGGGTCAGGCGGTGGCCACGGCTCCTGCGGGGCTCCGGCTGCGGGATGGGGCTGCAGGAGCCCCGGAGCGGGGTCGCTGCGGCACGGGGTGGGAGGGGGCCTGCCGGTCCCGCCATGTCGGC
>VYZX01018882.1:0-15945 GCA_013401335.1 Brachypteracias leptosomus | reverse complement strand
TTTTTTTTTTTTCCAGTTCAAAATATTGCATCTGGTTTCACATACATTCAAAGTTTCTTTTAACAAAACTGATAAATCAAGGCAAATTATCTGCTTTTAAAATAATCTGTTTACTGTATTTAAAAGTTTCTTCCTTGTTTACTGTATTAAAAAAATAATCTCCATATTCTCTTATATACAATAGTTCCCCATTTACTCTTATATATCCAGCTAACATCACATTTTTGAATATCAAAGTATAGAGAAATAGAGGTTTTCCAGGAAAATTACCTCAGACACCATTATTAATGTTTCTTGTTCTTTCAACAACTTATCACCAAGGAAACCCATGATATAAAAAGATCACCACATTTCTTGTCAAAAAGAGAAGTGGGTATTCCCATGAAATATAGTATTTATAAAATTGATTTGGTTTATTCCAGTGTGAAAAGTGAAGGACAAAAATGAAAGTGCAACTTGATTCTGTCCAAAGATACCTTCTCAAGGGTCATAATTATCGTTCATCTAACTGCATGCTATATGATGCAGTTCGACGCTGAAAAAAAAAATATTATTTCTAGTAAGAAGGTGGTCTTCAATAAGATGCCTCTTTTTTTGTCTTTCATAGCACATTAGAATTTTAAGTATTTTCACATGAATGCCAGCTATAACTTCTGTTAGCAAGGATTGTAAGAGAATGAAAAGGAAATTATATAGGTCTTAAAGGTTTTCAACTGGGTAAATAGTATGAATTTCAAAGATTTTTGAAATACTGTGAGAAAACTGGTAATAGTTTTTATTACATCAAGTGCTAATGTTATGGATATGTGAAAAAAAAAAAAATAGAGTAAAGAAAGATTGTTTCTAAGGACGTAGCTCCAAATTCTTAGCTGGGAAGAAGATTATCTTCAGCTTAGAGATGACTCTGGCCTGTGAGACACACAGAAAGTCCCTCATGCCTTTGAGATTAAAGTTATTAACCTGTTTGTCTACTTTTCAGATACTTAGATTACTAGTGAAGCAACATAATTTCCAAACATATATGCTATGGTGATTTCCAAATATCCAATGCTCTTGGTTCTTTTATTCCTATTTGTTCAGGAATATTTAAGCTTTATAATTTTCTACCTCCTGCACAATGAGATGTGAAATACTGATTTAACTGTCAGTGGGAAATAAATATATATATATATATACACGTATGTATGTTTTCTTCTATGCTTTGAAAATAGAATAGAGCGAACTTCTCTGTAGTCCTTTTGCTTTCAGAAGCTGATGAAGCTGTAAAGTTGTTGTGCGGAATACCAGTAAAATCAAAACGTGAATATTAGATGGGAACGGGACTATGCTCTCACTAAGAATCTGTCGTAGCATGATATTACCAAAGTCTTTTCTAGGAGGCCTAGCACTATGAAATGCCAGTCTGATTGATTCTTGCTCCTCAGTTTCTAGGTCCTCACATACATCGTGTCCATTGTTTCTTGAGAGAAAAAAAGAGAAAGATATATGGTTCTGTGTATTAGCACATGTCACAAGACACAGTTGTTGCTGCTGTTAACTCATTTGTCTTGTCACAAGGCTCAGTGCAGCAGCTTTCTTTGGATGTGAAAGGAATTGTGATTTACCTGCAAACCTAGTTATACTATGAAAAAAACCAAATTTCTATGTTATAAATCCCAAAAGTATAGTAGATCATTGCTTTTACACTTTGATCTTAGCTTTAAACTGTGATAGTTTGGGTTGGCTAAGGTAGATATCTTTAAACACCAGTCTTGTCCTGGTATGCTACTGAATCCTGTTTATGCAGTGTGTTGTCTAGAAAACTGGAATTGGCTTTTGAGGAGCTTATATTGTTTTTCCCAACCAAACATTTGGCTTCTGGAGACTAATCCAAAGACAATCCAATCTTCTTTTTTTTTTTTTTTTTTTTTTTTTTTTTTTTCTTCCCANTTTTTTTTTTTTTTGTACTATTTTTGTGTCTCTTCCATATTAATTGTGTGCTTAATTATACAAATATATTTAGAACTATTTAGAAGGAGTTCCTGACCAAGTTCACAAGGTATTGTTCTGCCCTCATTTTGAAGTAGATTTGTTTCTGGTTTAGTGTAAAACAATTCTACAGTTGTTATAGTTTTAAACACTTCAATTTGAATCACTGCCCAATACCCACGAGGCATTTAAATGTTATGAGATACACTTGAAATGAGACTTAAGTAAATATTAACCAGTGTGCAAAACTTCTGTAGGGAATTAATTTTATGGATAGTATACAAGTGTATGACTTCTTTAGTTTTAATATAGCTATTTGGAGAAAAAGCCAAGAACTTGTCAGCATCCTAATGTAGCTGGATACAAACATGATTGCCCCAGTTTATTGTAAACACTTATTACCCAGAAAAATCAGATACTGTCACAGAAGGAAGACACAGAGAAAGTTTGGTTTTATTTGTTTAGTTGTTGTCTCTTAGTGTAATAAAAAAAAAAGGGGAAAGAAAAAAATATGTGTTTAAGTGTCCTAGTCTGATTGCTGACACGCTGATGCTGCAAAGCAAAACATCTAGTGCAGTCAGTCATAACACATTACAGGAAAGACTTTTGATGTGAGTGGCCTCAGTGATTCCCAGCATGATGTGTCTGCTGTTAGAAATTTCAAACAGAAGCAGCTTTTGAGGACAGACAGGTAGCTATAGGGAGTATATTTCATCACTATGAAACAAGAATGAAAGTTCTTGTGGTGCTAGCAAAATAAATTCAAATTCATACATCTGATCACAAGAATAAAGGACTGGTCTTCTCTGGCTATTTTATACTTCTCCACTGAAGCTAACTATGAGAGTAAAACATGGAGCTTTAGATTCTGACTAATTAGTTTTTGAGTTCTATGTAAATACATTTCCACTTCAGGGGTTTTCTGCAGCAAGTATTGAGTTTTTTAATTCAGATTTCTATCTGCAATGGAGTTTTTTAATCATAAAGAGGATTCAGAGTGATGTTTACATTGTAAACCAGTCTGAATTCCACAAAACCCCTGGGAACCAGATTATCTTTGAAAAGCTTCAAATTTCCAGAAACGTTGCAGTTCATTAAAAGTCAGTAAGATAAAGAATACAAGTCATTCAGTCTTTTTAATAGTCTCAAGACTGTTGCTAGTGATTGTTTTTGAAAATCTCAATCTCAATTTCTAAATTAGAGTAATAAGAAATCAATGTCAACTGGCAAAGAAAAACCTTGCTTGACTATACATAAGATAAAAATAGACTTTTATTTTTGAGGCCTTGCCTTTCCTTTCCTTTCCTTTCCTTTCCTTTCCTTTCCTTTCCTTTCCTTTCCTTTCCTTTCCTTTCCTTTCCTTTCCCTTCCCTTCCTTTCCTTTCCTTTCCTTTCCTTCTCTTTCCCTTCCCTTCCTTTCCTTTCCTTTCCTTTCCTTTNTTCTTTACTTTCCTTTTCTTTCCTTTCCTTTCCTTTCCTTTCCTTTCCTTTCCTTTCCTTTCCTTTCCTTCTTTCCACTTAACGAACACAGAATATCTGGAACAGAATGATAAGCAAGATTGAAACTATTATATTTCACATTTCCCCATCACTTTCATTATCTTATTCATCCTGAAATTGCGTATATTGCAAGAGCAAGTTAAGACCTCGTTGAGAAAACGCACTTCTAATTTTTGGACTGAAAGTAGTTATTAGTAGAATAGGAAAGGCATATCATACTTACTTTGAGACCACAGGTTATAGCTGCTAAATGCTACTCATAGAAGTCTGTCATAAAAATTGACATGCTGAGTAATTTAATGAAATGTGATCACATCACTTTTTTTTTTCTAGTCTATAATTACATGTTCTATTCATTTAAGACTTTTTTTTTTTTTATGGAGCCAGAGTCAAGAGGGGAATATTGCCTCATTTATTTCAGAATGATGAACTGGGAGAATATAGCTCTTTGACATGCATTCTATGTTTATTTTAATTGTTATAAATATTCTTCTATTTTATTTCTGAATGACAGCAATTTTCCTGAAGTCTCTGAATAGGAAAATAATCTGCTAAGTCTAGGTCTCTCAGAAAAGAGATACGTGATAGTTTCTGAGCATCTCCAGCTTTTCAATACCAATTTTTTTCAATGGGATTTCACAAATCTCATTGTCACATATTCCAGTAAGAATGAACAGATCCTAATGACAAATATGTGGAGTAATTTGATTTTCTTCACTTTTGCCTTTCATTACTTTTAAGACTGCTCAAGATTGAAAAAACCCACTTCTTTCTAAAATGACTATTGTATTAACAGAAATACCAAATGAAAAGACAATGTGATCAGAGTAAAAAGAGGTATGTTAAGGGATATTTTTTTTTATTCTTCATAGTTTGAACAATACTGTGAATGTTTTTGTTTGTTTTCATTTTCATAACATTCAATGCCCCTGATATTAGAGTGAATATTGGTTAGAAGTACTAAACAATTTGAGAAAGCATATTTTAAGGGGAAGCTTACAGAATTATCATGATAAGAAATATTCTTGTGCAGTTTTGTATTGCATAGTATGCACATAGAGTTTATGTATCAAAGATAAGCATTCAGTGTGTGAGGTGTTTTGACTGAAAAAAAATCTTAAAATATTATTAATACTCATTATATATGTCTTCTATATTGTGAGTTTATATTTTGAAGCCTATACTAATTCAAAGTAGTTTTGTGGGTCCATTTCAGATTCTGAACTTTCAAAATAATGTGTAAACTAACAAAGAATAAAAAGGAAAGATACTTCTTCACAACATATGCTTTATCTGTATGATTCCTATCATTCAGTTTTAACTTAATCTTTCATGGCTCTCTATTAAATGTTGTCTAGTACATATCATAAATGTACTGTAATTACATCTTAGTAATAACAAATTGCAATGAAATATTTAGCCACTAAGCTTTTTCTGAAAATTTACAAGTAGCCCAAAACATTTTTTTCTGTATTGAAGTTGTGATGTATGGATCAGTATATCAGGAATTATATGATACATTTGTGCATCTCTAAAGACTTCAAAATTCTTCATATACATAGTTTAATAACANCCTTTCCTTTCCTTTCCTTTCCTTTCCTTTCCTTTCCTTTCCTTTCCTTTCCTTTCCTTTCCTTTCCTTCTTTCCACTTAACGAACACAGAATATCTGGAACAGAATGATAAGCAAGATTGAAACTATTATATTTCACATTTCCCCATCACTTTCATTATCTTATTCATCCTGAAATTGCGTATATTGCAAGAGCAAGTTAAGACCTCGTTGAGAAAACGCACTTCTAATTTTTGGACTGAAAGTAGTTATTAGTAGAATAGGAAAGGCATATCATACTTACTTTGAGACCACAGGTTATAGCTGCTAAATGCTACTCATAGAAGTCTGTCATAAAAATTGACATGCTGAGTAATTTAATGAAATGTGATCACATCACTTTTTTTTTTCTAGTCTATAATTACATGTTCTATTCATTTAAGACTTTTTTTTTTTTTATGGAGCCAGAGTCAAGAGGGGAATATTGCCTCATTTATTTCAGAATGATGAACTGGGAGAATATAGCTCTTTGACATGCATTCTATGTTTATTTTAATTGTTATAAATATTCTTCTATTTTATTTCTGAATTACAGCAATTTTCCTGAAGTCTCTGAATAGGAAAATAATCTGCTAAGTCTAGGTCNCTTTTTTTTTTTTTATGGAGCCAGAGTCAAGAGGGGAATATTGCCTCATTTATTTCAGAATGATGAACTGGGAGAATATAGCTCTTTGACATGCATTCTATGTTTATTTTAATTGTTATAAATATTCTTCTATTTTATTTCTGAATTACAGCAATTTTCCTGAAGTCTCTGAATAGGAAAATAATCTGCTAAGTCTAGGTCTCTCAGAAAAGAGATACGTGATAGTTTCTGAGCATCTCCAGCTTTTCAATACCAATTTTTTTCAATGGGATTTCACAAATCTCATTGTCACATATTCCAGTAAGAATGAACAGATCCTAATGACAAATATGTGGAGTAATTTGATTTTCTTCACTTTTGCCTTTCATTACTTTTAAGACTGCTCAAGATTGAAAAAACCCACTTCTTTCTAAAATGACTATTGTATTAACAGAAATACCAAATGAAAAGACAATGTGATCAGAGTAAAAAGAGGTATGTTAAGGGATATTTTTTTTTATTCTTCATAGTTTGAACAATACTGTGAATGTTTTTGTTTGTTTTCATTTTCATAACATTCAATGCCCCTGATATTAGAGTGAATATTGGTTAGAAGTACTAAACAATTTGAGAAAGCATATTTTAAGGGGAAGCTTACAGAATTATCATGATAAGAAATATTCTTGTGCAGTTTTGTATTGCATAGTATGCACATAGAGTTTATGTATCAAAGATAAGCATTCAGTGTGTGAGGTGTTTTGACTGAAAAAAAATCTTAAAATATTATTAATACTCATTATATATGTCTTCTATATTGTGAGTTTATATTTTGAAGCCTATACTAATTCAAAGTAGTTTTGTGGGTCCATTTCAGATTCTGAACTTTCAAAATAATGTGTAAACTAACAAAGAATAAAAAGGAAAGATACTTCTTCACAACATATGCTTTATCTGTATGATTCCTATCATTCAGTTTTAACTTAATCTTTCATGGCTCTCTATTAAATGTTGTCTAGTACATATCATAAATGTACTGTAATTACATCTTAGTAATAACAAATTGCAATGAAATATTTAGCCACTAAGCTTTTTCTGAAAATTTACAAGTAGCCCAAAACATTTTTTTCTGTATTGAAGTTGTGATGTATGGATCAGTATATCAGGAATTATATGATACATTTGTGCATCTCTAAAGACTTCAAAATTCTTCATATACATAGTTTAATAACATAGGTCATGATCCCACAAAATATTTACAGTAATTAAATTCAATCAAGCTTGAATTTATTTTCTGTTGCTCTCTATGGGATTGGTACATGGAAAGAATTTTTTAAAATAGCCTTTTTTTTTTTTTTTTTTTATATATCTCTGAAAAAAAGAAAAAAAAATTTCTCATGCCCTTAAATAATTCCTCAANACTAATAGAATATCTTCCATGCACTTAATAAATTCCCTAGGGACTTGAACCCTGTTTATTGTGGGACTATCAATGGGAACATTGATCAGATCAAAGAGATACAGGCTCTGTTACAGGGTTTTTGATCTCTGTTATTTTCACAGAGCTAAATGCTGATCTGAATGTTATCTGCCTCAGCTGGTCAAAGTAAACTAACAGAAGAAAATATTCATTAGAGATATTTTAGAAATCATTGCTTAAATTAACTCTCTTGACACTACCAAATGGCTGAGATTATATTAATGTTCATTTTCTCAAGGAGCTGTCACAGACCCCACATCATGCACATCTTCTNACATCTTATGGGCAATAGAAATCACTCAAACAAAACCCAACAAACAACTCCCCAGATCCCAAAACTTTCAGACACTGTCACAATGAACCCTGCATATTTTCCAATTAAACAGCAAGTTGGAAAACAAAATAACATCAGTGATTCCTTAACACATTTCTCTGCTCTAGTCACTTAAGCAGGTGACTTGTAATACTGAGTTAGATGGAGTAATCAAAGGACCAAAGCCAGAAAAAAAGCAACAGCTGCCGCAGAAGGTGAGTGAACAGCTAGCAATCATATTGATGACATTACTAATTTATGTAGTTGATAGAATTTAAAACAGCAGTGAGGACTCATCTGTCTTCATCGTATCATCCATCATCACTGTGGTTTTCTAAGTAATGTGCAGGCTGCTAATAATTTCAGTTTGTTTTGTTGCTATTCTACTTGATTTGGTTTGGGGACTTTTTTTTTAAGACTCAGGGAAAACAAACACTTCATGGCGATGAATATGAATGCTGATATTTTCTATAGTAAAGGAGCAGATACAGTAATCACAAATAATTTCATGTTTTCTTAAAAATCATAATAAAAGCAAGCTCTTTTTNTAAGTCAAAGCTCTTTTTTTTTTTTTTTTTTTTTTTTTTTTTTCTCCCCTATAACATGTAGTTAATATTCTGTCCTGTCTATAGGTTCAGTAGAACTTACTAGGCATGTTTCCAAAATGGCATACTTGAAGAACAGATGTCTGTGCAACTGTGGTTTCTAGCATTGCAGCAAGCAATGTCAGTACCAACCTAGAGTTTCCCATCAGCTTGTGTGATATCATTTCCTCTTTTCTTTTGAAGCTTGAAAATTCCTTGTCACGTGAGTACTGATCTGCTTGGGTTTCTTGTCCACAGCAGGCTCAGGACTAGAGCCTGTGAAAATCCACCTCAGACACACAACAGGTTTTTAGAAAGTTTAGAAAACATTGTATGACAAATTACTTTATACTGTGTTTCAAGCCAGTTTGAATTTTCATTACATTGAAGATCTGAGTCCTGTGGAGATGCTGAAGTTATTTGTTAATTTAGTGAGTCATCATACAGAAGGAGTACACAGGAAAGCTGTCAGTCATTAAGCTATGACAAGAGGTTAAAGTAACAAGATTAAGGCATTTAGACACCTTCAAATCAAAGTGCCTAAATGTAGGTGTCTGACATGTAGGTATTTATATGTGAACTAAATCTATAAGTTTCAATCATAGTCTCCATGGATCTAGTCAGTATAGTCAATGGTATATATAGAGCTATTAAACTTAGCCTAATAGAAATGCTTCCGTTTCATCATGTGTAGTTCACTAGTCTCTGTCAAGTACATTATCCAGATCTGGTTTGTCAGTAAAAAGAATGTAGATATGAAGATTTCAAATAGACACATAAAGACATCTACATTTAGGTGTTTATAACTGGAGTTAAATTCTGCTCCAGATCCTTCATCAGGTCACACTGCTGATAAATCTTTTTGCCAAGGTCTAGGGAGATTCAGCAGTATGAATTTCACCTTTGCAGTTTCAGAGGATCTTTGTAAAAGAACTGAATCTTTTCAGCAGATTTTGGCTACAGGTAACACAAAGGCATGAGTGCTTCAAAGCATGGATCACAGCTCTGGTCTCAGATGCTTCATAAGACACACTGCTGTTCCTGTATAGTCTTTGCAGATATTTGGTTTTGGTTTTTTTTTCCTGCGAGGACATAGCAGTACAGAGGGGACCGGGATTCCTTTCCCATATGTTAAAGATATGATTGAATCTAGACCTGGAAGCTGTGAAAAGCTGTTGACTCAGTGACATTGATGAAATATTGATTCTAGTGTAGAGAAATAAATTAGGTGTCTTGGGTGATTGGTTGTGAGTATGTGTATTTGTGATACCTTTGTTATTTAACAAATAATCAATATTTCATTGTCATCTGCCAGTCAGTGTTATCTATTTCAGGCTTTCTTACGTATTATCACATACATCAGTAAAAATTCATCTTTGAGTTGCTAAAAGCTTGACAGCAGCACAGTTTTATAAGAGACCCCCCCCGCCCCAGGCAAATAAATACTCTCTCCCAAATCCTAAATTATCTAATTCTGATGTCAGTAGATTGGAAATATTTGGGTTATTTTTTCATACTAAGATAGACTAGTTAAACAGTCAATTTTCTTAACAGGTAGCATGTTTAAGAAAAGTGGTTACTTCTGTTTATTTAATTGACAACAATTAAATAATTGTTTAACAATTGTACAAGTTAAGTAGACAAAATAAGCTTATTTGGGGGGTCAGGGAAGGAACACATAGTCAAACAATGCAGTGCTTTGATTGATGAGACGTGGAAAATAGATTTTTGTGCAACATTTTTATCTGTAGTGAGAGGTGTGATTCTCTGTCAACATTATTGATTCTCATTAGCAAGGAAAAGTGATAAAATGTGCTTTTGACACTATGATTACTGAAGTTATAACATTGTTTTTCTGTGTGAATACATTTTTTTTCCTTCTTTAAATATGTTCATTTCTTTTCCAGTCTATGATCTGCTTATGCATTAACCCCCACACCTGTAAACAAGAATAACTGTGAAAAAGAACTACCTTCCTGACTTCTGTGCGGGCTATACAGAGCTTGAGTTAGTGAAAGCAAAGTCTGTGGCTGTCTTTTGGCAGAATGGAAGAAAGTCTTACCCTTGACCATTTTAAACTGATGGTGAGTAAGGAGGGTCATGGAAAAGGAAAGATCTGGGATACTCATGCTCTCATTCCTGCTATAGTTGTACTGTCCAGTACCAAGAATCATTGTACTGTCAAATAGCTTACTTATGGCCAGTATCACTCAGCATTTAAAGGAAAATTGAGAATTCCACACTTGTGCTGGATTTTGACTCTTTCTTCCCATTTCATTTCCAATCTTTGCTGAGGTATGTCTCACCTCTGTGCCTGGCAAGATAATGGAGTACAATCCTCCTGGAAAAGCTACTAGGGCACATGGATGTAGAAGAGGTGATTGATGGCAGCCAACATGGCTTCACCAAAGGCAAATCATGTCTGACAAACTTGGTGGCCTCCTATGATTGTGTTACAGTGTCAGTGGATAAAGGAAGTGCAACCTGTACTTGTGTAAAGCATTTGACACTGTCTTGCATGACATCTTGGTTTCTAAACTGGAAAGATATGGGTTTGATGGATGGCCCGCTCAATGGATAAGGAATTGGCTAGATGATAACACTCAAAGAGTTGCAATCGGCTGCTCAATGTCCAAGCAGAGACCGGTGATGACTAGCGTCCCGCAGGGATTGGTACCGGGACCGGTGTTATTTAACATCTTTGTCAGCAACATGGACAGCGGGATAGAGTGCACCCTCAGCAAGTTTGCTGACAACACCAAACTCTGTCTAGTGATTGACATGCTGGATGCCATCCAGAGGAACCTTGACAGGCTTGAGAGCTGGGCCCATGCCTACCTCATGAAGTTCAACAAGGCCAAGTATAAGGTCCTGCACCTGGATTGAGGCAATCCCAAGCACAAATAAAGGCTGGGTGGAGAGCAGATTGGGAGCAGCCCTGAGGAGAAGGACTTGGGTGTGTTTGTTGATGAGATGCTCAACATGAGCCAGCAGTGTGCACTTGCAGCCCAAAACGCTAACCGTGTCCTGGGCTGCATCAAAAGAAGTGTGACCAGCAGGTCAAGAGAGGTAATTCTCCCTCTCTACTCTGCTCTGGTGAGTACTGTGTCCAGTTCTGGAGCCCACAGTACCAAAACGACATGGATCTGCTGAAGCAGGTCCAGAGGAGAGCCACAAAGATGATTAGAGAGCTGGAGAACCTCTGCTATGAGGACAGGCTGAGGGAGCTGGGTTTATTCAGCTTGGAGAAAAGAAGGCTCTAGGGTGACCTAATAGCAGCCTTCCAATATAGAAAAGCTGAAGAAGGGCTTTTTACAAAGGCCTGTAGTGATAGGACAAGGGGCAATGGCCTGAAACTTCAAGAGGGTAGATTTAGATTAGATATAAGGAAGAAATTCTTCACCTTAAGAGTGGTGAGGTACTGGAACAGGTTGCCCATGGAGGTTGTGGATGCCCCATCCCTGGAAATGTTCAAGACCAGGATGGATGGGGCTTTGAGCAATCTGGTCTAGTGAGAGAGAGGTGTAACTGCTCACAGCAGGGGGGGTGGAAATAGATGATCTTTAAGGTCCCTTCCAATCCTGACAATTCTATGATTCTATGATCCCTTCCAAGCTTAACCATTTTATGACTCTATGATTTTTAAAGGAGGTAGGAGGGGGAAAAAAAATCAACAAAGCATGGATTGAATAGGACATAATTTGGGTGCTATGCCATTATCATTTAAAGCTCTATCACCAAATCTTACTGTCTTAACTTTTCTTTGTGCATTGTGGTTCTCCCATAGAATGTTTTAAAAATTAAGACCTTAAGATATTATATTGTGTAAGACATTACTGAAGACTCCCAATTTGTGTAACTTCCTCCTTGCACCTTGAAAAATAGAGTCTCCAAAACTTTGTTCCTGAACTAATCTTTTTTGTCTGCCATTAGAGTTGACTATACAGACCAGACATATCAGATGATCTCACCTTCAGCTTTTGTGAAGTACAATTGCATAGACTCCAAAGACACAAAATCCAATTCTCTGTCTCTGTGGAAAAAGTCACAAGTCATTTTTCTTCATGTAACTATATCTTAAAACAATTTCCTCTTTTATTAAGGAACCTTAGTATAAGGAGCTTCTAGAATACAATTTGTCTAGTCTATTCTCAGAACTATTCAGGAAAAGGATTCTACAGTTCCTATCTCTTATGGTTTCTGAATCAGTTTAATTTATTCTTTTCCTTACACTTACTGAGCTTTCTTTGGAGCTCCTTCCCTGTTTTGTCAGATCAGTGGGATCCAACTGCCTCTTAACTGTACAGATTACATAGAATTATGGTTATGTAGACTGAGAGGAAGACAAAGAAATAATCTGAGCAGTTAATTTCAAGTCTCCCAATCTTCTGTGACCAAGATCTTTATTTGACTGCTATTTCAGAGTTTGGCATTTCCCCTCCCCTCAAGATTGTAACTACATTTTAAGAAAGAAATTGACTTTTCCCTATAACTCTGTATATATATTTCTCACATAGGTTCCTACCTCCTCTTCTGCTTTCCATTTTCTTTCCCTTGTACATGTTTCTTTGTGTTCCTCCCTAAGGGAGGTCTTGGGGATGGAATGATTCCAAATGAGAACACAGGAAGTAGTAGAATTTTTTGCTTATCTTATCAAAATATAGTTGCAAATATTGGGACTATCAGCCCATGAAGCTGGGTGAACCACGTGGCAACAGGCCAACAACTCTGCCAGATCTTTTAAGTGTACTTGCTTGACATTCAAAATATTAGTCTAATGACACAAGAAAGGAATATGTTTATATGGCACAAAGAATTTAGTGTTAGCCCAATAAATATTTCAACACTCATTCAAATTATCCATTCAATATAGAAAAGCCTCATCAATGCAGTTAAAACTTACACAAAAGGCTTCCCAGTACTGATTCAATTCAATTCCTTATAAATATGACACCTCATGGTGTTTGAGTCTCTACGATATTTAGAACAATTGAAATGTTTTTTCAGATATGACATAGAATTTAATAAAATTCTTACAGCATCTTGGATTACTGGACAAAGGTTAGATACTCCACAGCATGTACATAACACCAAATATGTTTATTTGGACTGATTATTTTGGAACAAATCCTTGCTGTTTTCTGTTGTCTCCATTTGCAACTTTCTCATGGACATATAATCTGTAAACCTTTCTTATCATCAGATGCAATCAGTTACTTTGCAACTAAAAAGCACTCTCCACTTTCTTCCAGCAACTTCCATCTGATCTAGTCACTCAAAGAAATGTAGTATATGACTGAAAAGGCAGAGCTCAAAAAGATAGCATCTGACACTCATGGAGTTTTCAGTTCAGTGTATGAACTGGAAGTCAGAAAAGAAAAATTGTTGCTGTCAAGTTGAAGCACACAGTATTGTAGTAAAAGAAATAGGAATCTATGTTGGTTCTAATTAATTAACTGATATGAAATGTAAATAAATTTTATTTAAATTTTCATTTTAACTGCAGTTCCTTTTTTAGTAAATTATTATTTGAAATGAAAAATTGCAACATTTAAATTTTAATATAACTGATAAGTGTATTTATTTGAGAAATGTTTTTTGACAATTAGAAGGGAAGCTCTATATTATTAAAATTTCATAGTAGGTTTCCGTTGGAAAAAAACACAGAAACAAAAAATCAGCCACATACCTCTTCTATGCTTTTTCAATTTTAAATCATGTACAAAATTCCATTTGAAGCTCTATAGTACTCTGAAAACCATGAAATCCCAGAATTCATGGATTTGCCATTGTTACCACTGTTTTTACCACTTCCATGTTTTGGGAAGAATGTCTGTGAAGAAGCCACACGTTGTGAAAGTTTTTACATGCTATACGGAGGCTAATTACTATGGATAAAATTAAGTTCCTCTATCATGAATATTACCTCTTAAGAACCACTATAAATGGAGAAAAAGCACACAAGTACTGTAACATACCCTCTGTGGAATATCTTGAACCTATATTGCCCTTCTTAGACAGTGGGTGAGTCCCTAGCGGTAAAAACTAAGTCTTCATATTTTTCACTATTTTGATCCCATTATTAAAGCTTAACAAATAATAAGTAACGCTAATAATTGTGTCCCCACTGTATATTCTTAGAAAGGAAAAAAACCCACAAACCAGAGTAAGCCAAAAAAAATATTATCATTCGACAAGTGGCAGCAATGAGAAAATCAGAAGAGAAATCACGCATGAATATTCCAATGACAAGGGAAAATACTATTGGAAAGGGATAAACTACAGGGATATATTTCCAGCCAGAAAAGAGAGTATAAGAAGCCAAGAAGAAAATAAATTGGAAACAGGAACTAATTTTGCCAGTTTGTTATCAAAATGATTTTTAACTATTTTTCTCCCAAAGTGTTTTATTTCATGTTGTAATTTGTTTCCATTCAGTTCGTTTTTAAATTTTTTTGTAGTAATTTTCTTTGGTTTGATTGCTAAAGTAGGAATCATCTCATCTACCTGAAGGTATCTAAAAGTTTTGTATTTAGTCTAAATTAGTCTGTATGCATCCTTTAGAAGCCAGAGATTGCACCTCTGTAAAACAATTGACCTCACCTATCTTAGGATACACACATTTATCGCCTATATTGAAAATGAATTCTCTATGAGCTCCCTTTATTAAAATAAAATAATAATAATAATAAAGTTATATTGTTAGCTCAACATAAATGTTAATTTAAGTTTTTAAACCTGAGTCCTGCCTGGTCAGCATTTATGTCTGCCAACATTTTTCATTCTGATTGATGTTGGATGCTGATTAGCCATTTGTAATATCCTCATGTCTTCATTCAGGCTAATGGCAAATGACTGCATTATTTCTTGCCAGCAGTAAGATGGAGAGAAAAGAAGTGTGTGTTCTTTAGACCATGTAATGCAGTGATTATAACACGCAGACATAAACTGCTCATTTACAAGAAAAGTCAGGAGAACGTACTTCACAAGAACTGTCCCACCAGATTTGGGAGGTACATTGTTTCTTCTGGATTATGGAATATAGGTATGTTCAGCAGACAATTTCATAAAATGAAAGAAATAAACACTAGCATCCAGAAAGATCCTTAAATTATCTAACTTTGTTTATTACTATATGTGAAGCAATTCCAGAATTATTATTATTTACTTAACTACTTATCCCATTTAACACTATGAATGCTTATTAATCTTGTAATGAATTGGTAAGACCAATAACTATTTTCTAAAATAAAAATGTTATAAAAGCACATGTGTATGTAATTTCACACATATATGTAACAATTTGGAGGCCTGCATCTAGTAGTGCTCCCTAAGGGTCTGTACTAGGGCCAGTCTTGCTCATTATATTAATCCATGACCTGAAGCAAGACCCCAGCATGACCCTCAGCAAGTGTGCTGATGATATGAAACTTGGAACAGTGGTTGACACACCAGAAGGCTGTGCTGCCATTCAGTGAGACCTAGACAGTCTGGAGAGCTGGAGACCAACCTAATGAAGTTCCACAAAGGCAAGTGTAGGGTCCTGCACCTGAGGAAGAATAACACAACGCACCAGTGCAGGTTAGGGGTTGACCTGCAGGAAAGCAGCTCTGTGGAGGACCTTGGATTCCTGGTGACCAACAGAGTAACCATGAGACAATGNTTCTGGCTTCCAGTACTGCAGCATTAGGGCTGTATGGGGAAAATCAGCTCAGACAGACCCACTACACCTGGTAAGGGTAATTCTGGAGTATTGTGTCTAGTTCTGAGCACCTTAGTTCAAGAGGGACAGGGAACTACTAGAGACAGTCCAACAGAGGGCTACAAAGATGATTAGGTGACTGGAAAGTCTCTCCTATGAGGGAGGACTGAGAGACCTGTGGCTGTTTGCGGCGATTGAGAGCCGGGAACTTTGCTTGATGCAAGC
>VYZX01018881.1:101397-140621 GCA_013401335.1 Brachypteracias leptosomus | reverse complement strand
AAAATAATACTGCATATCTCCTTCATTAAAAAGTAAGTCTGTAGTTACTCCACGGCTATTTTTCTTGTAACTAGCATTTCAAAGATGTGCATTAGCACAGAGTATTCTGAGTGCCAGAGTAAGAGCTTACTATCCCCAGGTATAAACATTCTTTTCTAGAGGATGTTCTGTGTGCTTATTTTTGTAGTCTGTATTTTTTCCAGTTGCTTTTTTCTGCAAAGATGCTTTTTTTTATTCAGTTGTCCTCAAACTTACTTGAGGTTTAACAAAAAAACCAAAACCATTCACCTCAACACAACTTCCCACCCTAAACAAACAAGCACAAAACCATTTTGTACTTATCACCTCTCAAAGCAGGGAGCAATACAGGAATATCGTCCATTCACTTGGTAGCTCCGGTTGTAGGAGACACTGATACATGGCTTCACTTCCAGTGGAACAGCCAGAGACATCGCAGCACCAGTCTGTACCTGGCCTCGAGCCTGAACACTAGACTGTAAGGCAGCAGGACAAGTCTGAAGTGGGTAAGATGCTGTATGATTAGATGATAATATCTGTTGACAGTTTTGCTGCTGTGATGTCTGATGGTGATACTGTAACGAGGATTGATGAGCTTGGAGATACTGTGGTACGTGCTGCTGAGCACCAGCCTGCTGGGGAGCTGGCGCTGGGGTCTGAAATACAGTATGTTGGGCAGACTGAGCTTGTTGTCCTTTTTGCTTGTTTGCTTCCTTCACATCATTATCATGCGCGCTACAATGAATTGAGAAGACAGAATACATGAAAATAGATTAAAATAATTCAAATTCTTTTGGTTTAACTTTTAAGAGCACTCTAAAAAATGTTGCTTTTAAAAAGCAAGGAAGAGAAAAATTTTAGCCCACCCTTTAAAATAATCGAAGGTTTTCAAATTTGTTTCTTTAGGATACAGTTTCTTTTCAGCATTCCACCTCACTGCATGGCTTTTATCTGCATTTTGTATTGCTAGTACAACACAGATACTACAACAGTATCTAAAATTATCAGCCCAATGAAGTCTGCTAGTGTACTGCAATGAAATGCCAGATTACCAGAAATTAAAACTTACTTGCTGCTTCTACCTCATTTAAATTGGGCAACAGAGCATAGGGGTTTTAAAGACATGATTATCAAAGGGTTTTTTAAAGATCTGCATTACAGTACTTAAAGATCATATGTATATTGAAAATTAATCCTGTTCTGGAAATTGAAAATACATTTTTTTTCTTCCTCTCACCTTTTTTCTAGCTCACCCAATACTTGAATTAAACAGTTTAGCTCACCTGAATTCCCTTTGATTTACACCTGTCTGAAATGTATTTAGATATACTCTTTCTTTTATGCTGAGGCTAAGCAGGTGCCACCTACACACTTCAGTCAGGCTCAAATCATCTAAGTTTTTTGGTACTGCCTGTACACAGCAGATCCCTTGAAGACAGTTGGGGTTCAACCCCTCACCAGTTTGTAACAGCACCTGCATGCTTCAGGTACTACTCCTTTCATGACAGACATTGGTGGAGCCAAAAGAGGCCATCAGGGATGATAATATCACGCTTACAAGGAAGTTGTCATTCTTCCAGATACAGCTGTTCCTGTGCTTCTACACAGCACAACTGTGTTTAGATCTGGGCAAAAGCAAACTTTGGTAGGAGGAAAGCAGTTACGGTGGGCACAGGTTTTGATCTTAAGGTTTAGAATAAAAGAACCAATTGCTGTAACATCTCTTCCCAGTAAGGTTCACTTGGCATTTATCTGTCAGCTGTATCCCTCTACTGTGGTACAAAAGTGGATGCAGCAAAAATAGCTACAACCTCCTGGTCATTTCCTCTCTTCAACAGTCTGCATGTTTGATCCATAATCTGTTTGGAGCACCCCTTGAACTTCCAAGGCATAAAGCGAGAGTTTCTATGCCTTCACTACTTTTCACTATGTCTTTTTGCTCTCTGAGCAGATAACAGAGATTGGGAATAAGCAATTTAACAGATTCTCAAAGCATGCCAGAAGATGTTCGATGGATATGCAAGGGTGAGGTTTGTTTGCTGAAAGAACAGGAAAGAGGTTAGATCTGAGAAATTTTTTTTTTGAAAGAACAAAACAGTTATTAGCTCAAAATATTACCTAATACCTAATTATTTTTAGAATAGAAAGATTGAAATTCAAAAAGAAATTGACTTTCAGTGCTAATAGCAATTAAGCATACCAAGAGATGCGGAAATGGGATTAAAAATAAGTTGCTGTTGGTAACTTACATTAGTAGTCGCTCAATACATGGCACTAGGAAATCCCAGGAGTATGTAGTCAGATGGTGCAGTCGGGTAGGCCATGTTGGTGAGAGACGCAAGATAATCCTTGAAGAAGCTACACACGCAGTAGCAACTAAAGAAGGGGCATAATTTAAAAACGTGTGATCTAGAAAGGAGTAAGAAAATTATTCATTTCAGTTGGACATTGTCTGTTGAGACAACAAAGGAGTCACTACCTGAAATAAGTAACTCACCTTGCAGTGATACTTCCAGAAAGTAATCAGCGTATTTTGCCATATATAACTTTGTCTTCTCTAAGCAAACCATTGGCCAGCCATCATGAAGATCAGTCTCATGGACAGCAATAGAAAGATAATAATCGATGAAATGAGCAGCAGTCGGGAGGCACAAATTCCACTGAAATGTTTCTAGCAACAACAACTCCATATGAAGCAAATTCTGTTTTGTTAGTACCAAATTCATGTTAGTCATACAACCCAAGCTGTTCAACTGTTCAAGTTTGGGAACACTGTCTTCCTTTTCTTCAAATTTACCTTCAGGTGAACAGAAAGAGGAGGGGGGAGAGGAAAAAAGAAAAAGAAAAAAGAAAAAGGTTCAGCACAAGTGAAATATAAACCAGATAATATCTTATGTCTGCCTTGATGATACTTCAATTCTACTATGTCAAACAAGCTTGAGACTTTCCTGCAGATGCAAAGCTCAAATGGAAGATGTCATCAGAGACAAAAAGGGGTACATACTATAAAAGGGCTAAATTTCAGCAGATCATGTCAAACACCGTGCAAGATATTGTGCAGCACCACGTTTCCTGTTGGTTTTCCAACCTCGGCACGCAGAAGCCAGTTAGCAGGAGTAAACTGTATTAGGACATCACTGGCACTGCATATGCAAGTTTTTGTCACCAAATTACAATATAATGTGTCCCCATCATCAGTGAAATGCTACTGTGACGCTGCTCAACATACACAACACCAGAATATTTGGCTTCAACCACCCTCCTGCCCCCACAGACCTTTTTTATTCCTAAAACTCACTGAAGTACAGCTAGAGCTCTAGCCAACATGGCTGCTTTTAACACCTGTTATGGTAGGTATGATTTTAGATTTGATCGCTGGTGAGCTGCTCCAGCAGTTCAAAGGAGTGGATTTCAGCAATGTGCATCTGAAAACCCCACTGCCATATATACAGTTTCAACTCTAACTCTGACAGCAGCTTCAGCTTTCCTTGGACTTTAACTTGTCAGGCCTGTATGTTTTTTGCCTGAAGCAAAATTTTTATGTAGAAAACCCATTAATAAGAGAAACAAGTGTCACATTTCCATACAGTATGCCACATGGTTGTGCTATTTCAATTTCATTGCAAATTCTTTCCATCTTATACTCTATTCAGTACTACCCGATACACTGTAAATGCACATTTTTAGAGAGTTTTGCACAACTGAACATACTGAACATTTGCTTTTTTCAGAAGTGGAGGTACTTATACAGGACTTAATCCAACATCAGTCCTAGTCTGTTTGTTTTTGCTCCCCATATTCTAGTAATTACAGAGACAAAAGCTTCAAGAATCACATAATAATTTCTCTTATTCTATAACCTTATCAGATATATCACAGTGTGATTTGTCCAACTTATTCACTGCTGATTAAACTGCTTGTTTAAGCCAGAGAGGGCAAAAGTTTAGAATAGCATTCTGGTTTGTGCTTTCTGAACCAATTCATACACTACTTCTCAGAAGAGTGAGTACTCTAGCCTTTCAGAGCTCTACTTGCAGCTTGTCATGAAAGATGGCAGAGGTGATTTAAAAAAAATCTCTTTGGAACATGAAATTCACTTTTAAAATCTGGCATTAGTTCAAAGCCAATGCATTTTCCTAAATGGATTACACTCATTTCTGAGGCAAAATTTTCATACTCAGCCCCTCAACCTATGCCAAGAGATTGCTGGCCGGTGGCATTCAGTCAAAGTTTACCCCCGGAAGAATCTGCAATAACCCTCTGGTGGAGACAGGGGATGCAATGAAAGGAAGCAGTATATAAAAAAAATAGCCAACACCTCAGTACTCTGCTTTTCTAGCAAAGAGTGGCCAGAGCTACAATGTGATATATCTTATTTAAGAAAATGAAAATAGATTCAGAGAAACAGATCAGCAGAAACTGAACCAACAGTTAGTTTTGCTGCCAGGACCTATTTCTCTGAATCTATTGGTTTAAGAACAAGTGTTAGATGGTATCCCAGCAAACTACACCCATATTTCTTTGGGAACATCTAAAAAGGGTCCACAAATGTTGAAAGATTGATACACACCACAAGAATCAGCCAAGGTCAACATAAGCAGCACTGTTCACAATGAGTGTTTATAATTAATTGTGTCTTCAGAGTACTGTGTGTTTATCAATATATTTCACCAGCATTACATTTTGAACATGACAGTACAGGATTTATGTTAGCCTTAGCTTGCTTGAAGAACATAGCAATTTATGAAATCTGAAGTATTCCAGAACTACACAGCAACATCAGCAGGGTGCAGTATACATACGGTTTATTTAATTTCTTCCTTTATCACAGGTATGAAAATTTCTCATTTCCAGCACTGGATCTACCTATTTTGAGGTGTCCTCAGAAAGACAGTCTTTCTATTCCTACCATACAGCTCTGAAAGTTTACCTTATAATACTTTGTTTTCAAGCATAAACATTCATTTTTAATCACAGTCTGTTTTTCCTCCCTGCAGTTTCATCAGGTGCCAACAGAAGCCAAAACAAGATTCTAAGGAAAGGCTCTACCAATTGGGCCAAATCGATATACACTAATCTGCCTGCCTTTTATAACCACTTTGTTTCCCTTATCTGCTGTAGCCCACCAAGACACGCCTTGTATTTGGCAGGAGAACCTAGATTGCTCTCGTTAAAGTTTGGTGCTGCATACTTACTTGCTAAAAGTAAACAGGAAAGAGCAACCACATGCAGCTGCTGTATAGATATGTCATAACGATCCATAAAGAGGTCCAACAGATACACAGCTAGATGTCGTGCAGCAGGACAGAGTCTGAACCGATTGCTCACAATGGCAATCAGATCTGCAAAGTATCTTCTCAGATGTAACTGGGGAGATTGGCCTTTGTAGGAGGGCAGCTTCAGCTCCTAGATGGATAGCAGCATGTAATTTTATTAAAACCATCATTTAGTTTGAATCAGTATCAGATTAATACAACTGATGATCTCAAATTTATCATGGAGTCTTCAAAAGATTTCTCTTTTTCCTGTTCCCATCATCCCTTTTCACAGATCAAAATCTATTTGTTGTATTACAGAAGACCTAAGAAATAATTTCATTCTGCACAACATAATAGTTTAAAATTTAACATCTTTCAATTGGCCAATCAGCTAGAGCAACCCAAGTTTTTACCATTTCTGTTGTATTACCTCTACTGAAAAAGCTGGACTTCCCAGCAGGGAAACAGCCAAGGGTATGCAGCTTCAATGCAAAGTCCAATAGCTTAACTCAACCCCCTCCTGCTACAGCTCAATCTGAGCAATCAGACTTTGTACTGAAGTGATTGTATGTTCCAATACTACCAGATCTTATGCAGGTGCCTCCAAGAGAAGGGCACTAACAGCCAGCTGAAGGTAGCAACCTCAGGAAGAAGAATGGGGTGTGCACGTGTCAATGTTTGCTGCATGCATATGTTTGAACACTGACTTAATCTGATCTGATTGATGTTGCACTGACACTGATTACAGTGTGCTCTCAGGCATTTAGTTAAGCATACATAAACCTCATACGGGCCTCAGATTCAAGGAGGGGAGACCCCACAAAACAAAAGCCTTACCAACACCACAGATGAAAAAAATCTGTGAGCATGATCTATTTTGAATACAAAGTTGGGACAGAACATTCCTCAGGCTCCTGCCTAGTAGTTAGTATTTTCTCCCGTATATAGCAGATAAGCAGTGCTATCTTCTGTTATCATGAATAAATTTATGGGTTAAATTGTGTGTCCTATTCACTGTGTGTAAGTAGGATTTTGAGTACAATTACACTTCTAGCAGGACCATCTGATGACATCAAGTTGGAGGGGAGTCGCCCCAAATGTTCAAAGTTTTAAGGTGAATTTGAAGTTCTGAAACATGCTATTGAAATGAAAAAAAAAAAACCCCAACAAACAAATCTAGAACCCCACCACCCATATCTACTAAGCTTTAGAATTCACCTTTCACAACAATAGCCTAGTTCTAGTAATTGTAACTTTGGCAGCAAACAAATGATCCTGTCCTTATGTTGTGTTCCCCACCCAACTCCTACAAAAAAAAAAGTTGCTTTAACACCTTCAAGAAAGATAATCCACTCATCACATACTATCAGGCTGCAAAAGCACAGTTTTAGTAGGTTCAGTCATTGTAAACTGATTTTCAGCTCTGGTAAAAGATGTGCTTTATTATGAAAGTCGCCCTACGGAGCAACTTTGAGTCAGTCAAAGCAACTTCAAAGAAGTAACGCCTAAACCCTCTACTATTCTTACTGCACCTAATGTTTGTTTTCTTTTATTTTTATAATAACATCACAATGTTTTCTGCAGAATTTAAACTTGGACCCACTCATGCATCCGACCAGAGGAATCAAGCACACCGTGACCCCTTTACAGAGTCTGGTCAGTTAAACTGTCACGACTGAGGCCGAACAGTCAGAGCATTAACGGGAGAAGACTCCTTGTTTTCCAAGGTTTAGAGGAGCAACCCCCCCCAGGCCCCGCCGGGCCGGCCCGCCGAGCGGCGGCCGCCTCACAGGCTCCTTCCACCCCGCTTCCCTCTGGAGGGCCGGCTCCGATTGTNCGAAGGGGGCGCGGAGGAGCCGGCGGCCACGGTCCCGGGGGAGCGCGATCGCGCCGCGCCGGAGCCGCTACTCACCCTAGGCAGCGGCACGGCTGGCGGGGCCTGGCCCGGGGCACCTGAGCGCGGCGCGGCGTCCCGAGGGCTCCCCCGCCATCACGCGGCGCCGCCCGCCTCACCCATTGTTAAAGGGCCGAGCGGGCCGGTGTGTGTACAAAGCCGGGCAGCGCCCGCACGCGGCCGCCCGCCCGCCAATCGCCTGCCGCTTTACAGCACGGCCCGCCCCCCGGGCGCCAATCAGGGCGCGGCGCTCACGGGGCACGTCGAACCCCGCGCTCTGCGGCCCGGCGCGGGAAGGCTTTGGGCCCGCGGAGCTGCCGTAGCCGCCCCGATGAAGGGCTGGGAGCAGGGGGCGGGGCCCCGAGGGATAGGGCGGTGTTGGCGTTGGTGTACGTTGGAGGGGTTACTAGCACCGACACCGAGCAGCCCGAGTGGGCTCGGAGCCTCAGCCCCAGCTTTTCGCAAGGACTCTGGGGAGCGGTGTGACCCGTACCGGGGACTGTGGGGCCCTGGGGGCCTTCCCGCCGGGTTAGCGGGGCAATCCCCGGTCGGAGCACGGTGGTGCTTAACCCCCTGAGCACCTGATAGCACCTTTCTCCTTTTTTTTCCCCCTCCTTGCCTCTTTCTCTGTTTCATTCAACTGTGAGGTTTTTAACACGTGGCGCCACTATGTCAGAAGCTGCCTTTCATTTTGCTCTCTTACGTCTCAGACACGTTTTCCCTTTAGTGGTAAAGGACACACCTCTTGGGCTTCAAAAGCAATGAGGTTCAAATCCTAGATTTATTTGGTGGGTGAGCTCTTGTTCACTGCTAGTTGAATTCCAGGGAGAAGGTTTGTAATAGGATGAATCCTTTTAAATAGCGAGTGCTGTTCACCTGGGCGAAGGGGCCTCAGCACCCTGGCAGGTGATTGCTGAAAGGAGCTCCTACTCCCGCTTCTGGTTTTGCAATAGGTCCTGTGCACCTGTTTTCTATTCAGAAGGGCTTTTTCCTAGTCACTTTCCACTTGTTGGTAACCCCCTGCCATAGGGATCTTGCAAAATAATACTTGGTGCTTTATAGTGGTTTACATCTTTGTATTCCCAAAAACCCAAATAACTAGCTAATGAGAATGTAAAACCTAGTACAGCAGGCAATGCAAAGCGATGAAAAAGAAATGCTTTGGATGCAGTATATGTTGATGGAGTATATTTAATTTTTCATTTCTACCCTTGCTCAGACGTGCTTTTTTCTTTTTAATTAAGAAAATGGAAACCAACTTTTGACATAACCAGTTTAATTACTCTGTAGCCAGGGTTGTAAAAGCCTGTTCTTTTAAACAAGCATGTCTAACTTTAGTGGGTAGTCCAATGGACGGCAGTGGTCCATTTTACCTGAGAAAGTGTGCTTATAGGTCAAAGCCCTTGCTTTCGAGGACACATTTCTTGGACGATTTCCATTTATGACATGGTTTGTTATGTAATGCTACATAGTTTTCTGAAGAAAAACAAGCAGAATTTATTTTTTTTGTGCACATATACAGAATTGAAACAATACTTCAAATATTTAGGTTAGCTATCAGATCTGTGGACTATTGTAAAAGTGTCATTGTGCTGTTCTGATGGTTTTTTGTCATTTCTATGTGTTTTATAGGCAATTTCATGTTCAAGCTAATTTTGATATTTGCAGATATACTGTTTTAAAGTTACATATTCTTCAAGAAAGCTAATACCAAATTTTATATTTAAAGTGTAAGATAAATCTCAAAAGCAGATTCCTAATGGAGACATTGTCATTCACAATACCTTTGTGGCCTTCAAAAATGTGTTGCCTGTTTGAAGAGGAGAGAACACCAACACGCTAAAAAGCTGTTACAATGGGCCCAAAAAGGGAAGTGACATTTCTACTCTTACATACTAGGAGAAATTACTGTTAGTACTGCTGCCTTCCCCTACAGCTTTTTAACCACCATGTGGATTAGTCTGTTGCTAAATTGTTAAACTGGGGAAGGGGGAAGAGTAGATAATTGCTGGCTGCTTTCTCAGATGTGCTTGTCTAAATTGGATAGGAAACGTTCTGCTAAAGCTATGTGCTCTGAGAGCTATTTCATTTGTATACAATAATCAAGAAAAAATAATGATGCCAGTTGCTTGCCACACTACAAAGCTGGGAGAAGACTTGGGTTCCACAGGAAGCTCCACAGCTCAGTCTGTTTCAGATCCTTGTAAGGCTTCTTCATTGCCTTTTCCTAAGTTGCTACACACCCATTACAAACTTAAGTGAGTTGTTGATCTTGTGAACAGTTTCATGTGCATCTGCTTTTCATGCAATCAAAAGATAAGTTTGGAAAGAGCCTCATCATCCTGCCCCAGGCCAAGATTGCTCCTAGTGTGCATTTTTCTGATCTTGGAGACATCCAGAAAATCATCCTATTCAAAAAGCCAAAGCATTTGTGTACAGCCATGTTGTTATCTGCTGGAAGCATAAATTTCATCTTATGCCTTAGCCCTGACTGGAATAACTGAGGGCAGTCTTGGAGTCTCCAAACTGAGGCTGGTTGCTTTCAGAGACTGGAGTTTGGAAGATCACACTTTAGGGCTTTAAATGGGAATGGGAGTAGCACAACTGTAATGAGAATAGGTTAATACAGCTGCTTTGCATATCTTAGAATCCTTCCTAAAAGTAATAACCAGAGTTATATTTTTAACTGGTGAAGATTTTATCTACTTTTGGTGGTCAAGGCTGTGTACAGTGCTGTAAGTATTCCTCCTTTAGTCCCCCGTGTGTAAGTCAGAGCAGAATCAAAACAAATTCAGTAGTCCTTAGAATAAACAGAGGATATTAAAGATTACTTTCAGTGGCAGTAGTTAGATTTTCATTATCAAGAATCTGGAAGTGTGAAGCTTTCCACTTATGTGTAGAATATGGAACATGAGAGAACAGAAAGCAGAACTAAATGTTGTGAAACCATTTTGAAATGGGTATCCTCTTCCTATGAGTGACCATGAATCACCGAAGCAAATATGTGTGTCTCAAGGGGGAAATGAGATTGGCTGTGAGAGCTGCTGTCTGGGCTTCAAAAAAGTGCCAGATAGCAAGAAACACCGTTATTCTTGGAACTCCTCAAGAAAAATTATGAATCTGAACTACATCTAGAATAGGCTAGAATGTAATGTGTGAAATCTGGATTAAAATATCTGTGGGATCTTCTAAAGAGGATGCTGCTGAAGTCTTACAATTTATGGACCTGTAATTCACAGGTTATAGTCCTAGCACAATTTCAGACATGGTGGGTGAGCTGACTTCTCTTTGTAGTCACTGGGAGGTTAGATCTGTATCTCAGGATTTGCTGCATGTGTTTATGTGTTTAAGCTGCTTTTTCCTCCCCTAAATTTTTGGTGGTTCTTCTTGGCCTGTGAAAAAAGAAATGTGGCTTATAAAATACAAATGAAGAACTTGCAGATAATTGCCAAGTACAGCAAATACTCTGATCTTGAGAACCACTGCCTCTCTACATCAGAAACATCTTCCTCTTCCTACACCATTTCTGGTATATTGTTTTAATGTTAATGGTGCCTTGACCGCAGAGTACGACAGTTGCTGAAGACTGACACATTGTTTTACTGCTTTGCCTATTGTCATATCTTTGAGGATGGGATTTGTCTTGACTGGCAGAATTAGGACACTTCAGCTACATAGGCAGAGTCCAGGACAGAAACTGAATTCTGGGGTGATGGTTTTGTTTATTGGTTCTTGCTTTTGTTTTGATGCTCCTTGGTTGTTTTCATCTGAATAAAGTGATGGTAATTCTTTGAAAGGCATTTTTGAAGGACTGCATTTTTGGAGTTACAAAGTAAGAGAATCTCAGTTTTGTAGAGTTGAGCATTATTTAGAAAAAAAAAAAATTTTCAAACTTAGTTCCCGTGTTTCTTAGAGCTGAGAAAATTCGCTTTGCTTTTGTTACTGTACTTGTTGATCTTATTTTGAAGCAAAGGCTGCATCTGATGACATTTGTAGCAGTAATATTTCAAGGCCATTTAATTAAAGGGAATGAATCACTCTAAAGTCAGGACTGTAACTGCTCACAGAGCTCTTTTGCAGCATGGTGGTAGATGAAATGTGGCATGTTGGTAAAAAGAGTCATAACACTTCAGAAGCCTTAGTGAGGGCAGTCTCCTACTGAAAGTGCTCCAGGGTTGTATTTGTAAATGTCTGTACTGAATGTTAAAGGTACTCTGGGGGTAAGATTTTCAAAGTTGTCTGGGGATTTGGATTCCCAGAATAGCTACTAAAATGTGATTATTAGATTTAAACTTAGCTGGTAAATATCCTTTGGAACTGTTGACTTTAGTTGTTAATAAGGCTATTAAGAGAAAAAGCACATGAGAATGCTCTGGCTTGAATGATACATGTTTTTTCATGAAGCATTTTAATAAACAATTTGGCTTTAAGTGTTTTCCCATCCTCTGGGGAGCTATTATAAAAATGTGTGCCCATGAATGTTTTATTTGGCATTAGGATAAATGTATGTGTTTTAGATAATATAAACTTCCATAAAAGTGGAAGAGTGTTGGTGGATAGAATTTGTACTGAGGAGTTCTTCTATTCTCTAAATCACACTCTCAGTTTAGGAAATAACTTTGTCAGTAACTAAAAAGACCAGAGGATTTTTGCATCTAAAGCATATATATTTCCTGCTTGGAAGACTTCAGCTCATTTCACTGGAATTTAGGAAGGGTTACTAGTCGTGCAGTTAGCTCAGGGATGGAGATAGAGCAGTTAGTGATATGTTGTTCATGTCAAACATGTTTTTATTTTAGTTATAGTCACAGAATTTAAGTGGGACAAAGTGGCCTGTTCTTTTAAATTTCAAACTTAAGATTAAACTTTTTTTTTTTTTTAATAGAATATCCAGGGCTGCCAAATTAGGAGCTGACCCAGGCAGAGCACCAGGAAGTTAACGCTTTCATCTGCTAGTGGTTGCCATGGAGGAGAGCTGCATGCAGACATGGACTCACATCCACAGGAGGACTTCATCTTTGTGATGCTTCTTGTTGACGTGCTTCACTAGGAGATTTTCAGCTCTGTAGCCAGGCGCAAGTGGAAAAGTTCACACTTCCAGTTTCTTGCTAATGAAACCCCAACTGCTGCTACTGAAAGTAACCATTAATATCCTCAGTTTGTTCAGAGGACTTACTGAGCTTGTTTTGAGTCTGTCCTGATTTACATGCACACAGGTAAGGCAGGGATGTGTAGAGCACTGTATTTCCTTTAAGGAAGTCCTTCGAGCCGTCTCTGGGCTAACAAGCCCAGATCATTCAGCCTCTCTTCAAAGGACAAGTGCTCCAGTCCCCAACCATCTTGGTGGCCATCCAATGAATTTGCTCTAGTTAGGCAATGTCTTTGTTGTACCAAGTGGAGAAGGGGGACCCAAAACTGGATGTAGTAGTTTGAATGTGGTCCAATGAGTGCTAAGTAGAAGGTAATAATCATTTCTTTTTATTTTTTTGCTATGGTCCTGTTAATGCAGGCCAGATGCTTTTTCCCTTCTTCAGTGCCAGGCTGAAGCCATACTGTTGGCTCATGTTCACCCTGCTCCTGAGGGACTCTTCAGCTTCCCTGTAGTGCTGGCTGGTCTATGTTGCACTTTCTTCCAGGATGTTTGCCAAGGTCATAGCATGGTTTACTCTGTGTCCATGAGGCAAAAAAACAAAAATGAAGAATGATAAATTTCAGCACACTTGGGGCTGGGGTAAATCCTGCCAAATCCCACAGGGTTTATATGCATTTCAAGTACTGTGCTCCCTGATCCTTATTTAGATGTGCTGCACCCTGTTAGGTTGCATTGGTAGTGATGAGCTTGTGGTTTAGGGTTGCAGTATGTAGGAATAGTGTATCCTAATCTGATCATGGATCACAATGAGATCCAGGACCTGGTTCTGCAATCCAGTGTCTGATGGATGTGGCTGCTTCTGCATTTGATAGTCAGACCCAAGGGGCTCCTAATGTAATCTTTGTGTCTCACTATGTTGAAAGAATTTGAGATTTCTATATTTTTGGGACATATTTTACTGCCATGTACATGGTCATGTATTGAAGGAGCTGATTAAACATATCATATCTGATTAGTATGTGAATGTACCTTTCTCAAACTTCATGGACAGATAGACTGTTGCTGCTTCCTAATATCTTCTTATGCTATTCAGTACATAATTATCTAGTCACAACATATCTAGTTGAGACATGTTTTAATAGACATGAATCAGTACTCTTTATTTTCATACATTGCATTGTGACTCATTACACCCACTGCATTATTAAAAATGCAGAAAGATACCTCCATTTGGATATCGTTAAAGGCACTGTGATGACTGTTTTAAAAAGTGTGTTAAATGAACAATCCAGTTGAAAGGATGTATGGTTGGAATGGTAAAATAAATCCAAAGTGTTTGGTTTCACAGCTCATTGCTAGTGGTACACCCATCTGAAACCATGACCCCCATTTTGTGTCAGGGTCTCTATTTGGGACTGTTCAATGAACACGTATGCAGAGTTGTATAAAAGCTGTGCCTGTCTAACAGATAGTGAACTCCCCATGGGAGGAAGGGTTCAGCAGCAAGTTTTTTTGTTTGTTTGCTTAAAATAACCAGCATCAACTATTTCACTAACAACTAAGAAAGGGACAGTGTTAAGATAGGTTTTGCTCTAGGATGAAAAGGGCAATCTCCACCACCACCGTGTAAGAGATGAGAGGAACTGGTGAGACATTGCTCATTCTGCACCTTAATCAACCTCAGATTTGGACGAAAAGTGCAGTCACAGATACACACTGACTCTTGACAGGGCTCTATTTAGTTGCTTTGCACATTGCATTGCTGTGATTGTGTGCACAATTTCTAATAAAGTCATGTTTGTTCTCCTGTCCCATGTTGAAGGCAGTGTGTAAGAACCATCTCTTTTGTGCTGTTGGCAAAATGGAGTCACGTTTGCTTAGCATTTTGAGTGAGAAACACTGTGTATGAAAAAAACAGTATAAACCTCAGACTGAAAATAGAGATATCAATATGGTAAATAGTATCTGTGAAACACTCATACATTACCATATTTCAAATTTGTACAAGATTCTCTCTGGCAAGAAAACAAACTAGCACTTCATGTTTCTCCTCTCACTAATAGCCTCAGTCTTAAGAAATGCCAGCTTGTGTTTTATCTTTAAGTGGTGGCCCAACAATTTCAAAACAGATGGCAAAAGTCAATCTTTGTGTTTGAGTCATTCCTTTGCTTAGTATGTGACTATGATTAGAGAAGATATTGCTTGTAAGAAATAGTTTGATTGATAGTGCTGGGTGTTTGTTTTGTGGAAGTTTGTTGCATTTCGTAATTTATTCTTGGCTTGAAAATGCTTGTAGAATTCTTTTGAGTTTACTATTTGCAGTTTGTGATTTACTGTGTTACTTAGCTATAAATCCAAGTGATATTATTGTTGTTTCCTGGGGTTTTTTTAGTGAATAACCACTAGACTTGAATTGAACTGAGTTTTGATTCTCCTTTAAAAGTTTTAGGAACATCAACAATGCCATTTAAAGTTATCCTGTTGCATGCATCTGTATGTTTACGTGGTCAAAACTGGCTTTTTCTGTCTGCCTGGAGTGGACTGCAGAAGGTGAAGGGAAATGCATCTCAGTAATGTTGGGGTGAATATGTGGCTGCAGGAGAGGGGGCATATGGTGAGATGGTGTTGGATGGAGTCGGAGAAGAGCAGAAGCCCATGAATAATAGGAGTGACCATGAAATGTTAAGTCCTTAAAGACTGATGTTCAGAGTGATGCTCAAAGACTGATATGCTTGGTTGAGGTTGCCATGGAAAAGTTGGCTCTTAAAACAACATCAGATATTCATTGCTAGATCAATGTCTAAGTTAGATCGGGGGCTAAATATGGAAAAAAGCATGTCAGATTAGAGTGACTTTTCCAATGGTTAGGTTTTACTGTCTGACCTTGTTTATTAAAGATTTCAGATAAGCATTTCCGTGGAGATGATCTAGAAGTGAAATGAAAAAAAAACCCCACAACCCACCATGTTTTACTTAGATTTAAATTATTAATTTTTATTATGAAAATCAGAGGTGTAATGCTGCAGACACAGAGCCACTGATGCTGGCAGCAATTTGGGTTGTGGTTTAATGAAATATTAAGTTCAACTTTGGGATTCCTACAAGTGGTTTAAAAATGTGTTGCTGCATGACCCAAAGCTTTGATCTGGCATCAAGTTTCTCTGATAGTTCAGCTTTGTTTAAAACATTTAATTAGGTCATGCTTGTGCTGGTTATATCAACTATTGTCTGTTAGTGCTGCAGTTAATTTATGCAGGAACAGGAATCACTCATCCTCTGATAGCCAACAAAAAGATTACATAAAATTAGAAAGCCATATAAGCTCTGTAGTTTATACTCTTACTATTTTTATCACATCAAAATGTGATACGTATAGATCTTTATATAGATCAAATTTCTACTGCTGGTTGATCCAACAGCACATAGATCTGGTATTAGCACCTCTGGAAGCCTGGTCTTACCTATGGATAAAAACATTTGCATCTTCTGAGTTTCTGAGTTTCACTTTCTTGTTCTATGAACAAGTTAGCTGTGGCCCAAGTATCTGAGTAACACTCATGCTGTGCAATCACTGGATGCAAATAATCCTGCAAATTTAACTCATCTAAATGCTTCCATTGAAATAGAATGACTAACATGAGATGAGGTGGCAGGCTTTGTTCTAGTACATAAGATGGAGCAACTGTTAATGTAGTTACTGGAAACAAAAAGACAATGAAGGCTTTGATTTTTATTTTTTTTTTACCATCAATGAAAGAGACTGAAAGCTGAAATTATTTTTGAAAGATTGAATGGCATCCTTCTTGCTCAAATTTGTGGAGCTGTAATACAGATTGACTGAATTCAGAGAAAAAACACAGGAGAAGTAATAAAAGAATCTACTGTTTTTGCTTCTGAGTTCAGATTAGGTCATACTGAATATTATTTCATTGCCTTTCTCTAGTGGTTTGTGAGTAATTCCTAAAGCCAAAATATATGGTTTTTTTGGTTGATTAATGGTCTGCAGTTAAATGAGGGCAAGCAGTGAAATATTCTGAGGTTGCAGAACACAAAGTGAATTGACAGAGCTCTCCAGCATATCTACAACATCCTCCTCACAACAGGAGAATCATTATTTCACTGTCCCTATTCTCTTTGACAGGGATTTTGTGTTTTCCATGAAAATACTTCAGTCATGATGTAAAATTTAATAATAGCTATGCACATTTCATTTCTTTAGACATACTTTAGGCAGAGAAAATGAGGGAGTAAGCCAGCAACATATGATCAGAGAAATCTCCATGGATCATGAAGTGGGGAAAGTGGATACATGCATTGTGGGGAAGTTATATGCAGTGCCTACATCTGTTTTCAGCTATTTTCAAATTTTGATTATTTGTGACATAAATCTATATAAATGTATCAAGATTAATTTTATAGTGTCATGGAATCAACACTGTTTTATTTAACTGTATTATGAAGAACAGCTAAATGAGCTGAGCAGTATTGCAGAAGAACACAACATTTGTCCTGCCTTACTGTTTTTAGCTTCTTCCTGAAATAGAGGAGTAAATGGCAAAATTTCAACCAGGATTTTCTTGTGAACACCTAAACGACTTACTTAAGAACCTGATATGGAATGAAAATGTCAATTTGGAAAATGCAGTGTAACATGGAAGAGTTCTCAGGAGTAAGATGCCAGGGTAATTACTCATATCTGTCAGGGGTCCACCCTGGAAGCATTGCCTAACTCTGACCTGCTTCCAGCCGTCTGGGAAACAGACAGGCTGCTCAGTGGAATTAATAAAACATTCAAAGGCTGAATTTGCATAATTTAAACATGTCATAAGCATATCATCACCAAGGTTTTTTTGAGGGCTCCCCATAATCCAGATTTTTAAATCTGGTGCTTGTTACTGCAACAGCTCAGTTCTGTTCCCACTGAAGTCAGTTGGAGTTTTGATACTTATTACTTTCAGTGCCGCACGCACCAGAAACAGTTCTGGTACCATTCCTCTTTGCAGGATAGCCATATCTGAGTAGCTCTCTATTTCACAGAACCTAATTACCTGTGATATTAATGATATAACTGAGAAAAATAAATTCCTTCAGAAGCAGAATCATAGAATCAGAGTGATTTGGGTTGGATGACCTTAAAGATCATCAAGTTCCAATCCCCTTGCTATGGGCAGAGACACCTCCCACTAGACCAGAAGACTGAATGGTTATGTATGCATGCTATTTTAAGGGCCTAGGGACTATATTAATTGCCTAAACAATCACTGAGCCTGCCCCACCTGACACAGGAATAGAAGGTCTTTGGAAGTCCAAAGGATGCCACTTGCCTCAGTGTGGCTTATGGCTTAGCATGGCTTTAGTGCATCCTACTTTCTCAGTGTGTTCCCAAACACCCTCATGCTAACTGCCTGCAGGCTTTTTGCAATATGAAGCAGGTGGATTTAGGAGAACGTCATGCTTCTGGCTACTTTGAGGACCAGTATTTAGGAAAAGCTTAGATATGGCCTGCTGCAAGAACTGTTGCAATTTCTGCTTATGAAATCCTGGCCAAGAATGACAGAGGCACTGGACTGAAATTTGCTGAACTTGCCACAGCCCTTTTCCTGATAATGAAATATTTCTCTTTACAGAGCTGTCAAATCTAGTAGTCATTTGCCTTCTAATTCCTCAATAGTATTTAGTGATATTGCTCTTTCAGTAGTATTCACAGAACATCCTGGTTTAAACAGAAGAAGAAAACAATTAAAACCAGCAAACAAACCCCAAGCCCTCTTCCCTCTTTATCCATTGCTATAGGTTTATTCCTACTAACAGAACCTTTTGAGGCATATATCTAGAATTATAATTTATCTCAAAGTCTAGCCATGTTCACATATTTTAAAAGAAGGCATTGAATGTAGTTAGCAAAAATATCAGGGTAGGTGGATATGTGCATGCAATAGTTTCAAATAAATGAAGATGTTGTATGCAGAAACCAAAGTCACTCAGTCCTAGAGTAATTTTGTAATGATGACAGAGCAGCAAAAGCAGGCAGATTTTACTTACAGTTCCAAGGCTCAGCTTGGAGTTGCTGAATAGGAAGCTATGACAGATAACAGGTCATTTGCAACAGTCTGTGCAGGCCCTTGACCATACAATGTGATTTGAAACTGCTTGCCTCAGGGTAAAAGGAAAGCCAGGTACCTTCTATGTGGACAAAACCAGAACAGGGTGGTTGCTGTGAGGAAGCCTGTCAGGTTTACCTGAGTGCAAAGTATTTTGAAGTACCTCACTTGAACCAGGGTTACAATATACACAGTGCTATTTTAAAAGAAATGGAAGCCATTAAGTATTTTCAAGTTGAAAGTAATTTCAACTCTAAAAATGCACAAGAGTGCCTTAGTTTCAGGATCATCTTCATATATGAGTGAATTGGTAGATTCTTGAGTCTTGCGTCATTCTAGGAACAAGCTTCCTGATGCTCGTGGACATCTTGAGTGTGTCATTGTGATTTGTCACTTCAGCTAAAGGGTGCTGGAGAATTTCCCATTTTTTATGAATTTAGTAGATGCATTAGCCATCTGTAATCTTGATACTCCTTAGCCTGTGTTGAAATTGTGTCCTTTTTATCTGTGGAAGTCAAGAATATTTTACTGAAAATACTTTTTACAAGTTGTTGGGATTATTTTGAAGTCTTGTTTCTTTGGGATTCTTCAAAGGAAATTGAAAGAAGGCAAGAAGATACATTAACTGCTATTATTCTAATATCCAATACTAGCCAGAATACCCAGAGTAGTTTTCATCCAAAGTATTTGAAAGACTTTTTCTTTCCTTATTGATAAGTTATCATCCTCAATTCCTAGATAAATTAAACTAAGGAGGAAAGTTGAGGCAGCTGCCTAAGACTAGGAAGAACTGGTACCATATTCAGTGTTAGCACTTAGAAATTTCAGTTCTTTTGTTTGTTTGGGTGTTTGGTTTGGTTTGTTGGGTTTTTGTTGTTGTTGTTTTTTAATCATGTGTGATTCAGATACCCATCAAATTAAAAATTGCCAACTCTTGGTCTTGGTGCTTTGGCCTCACCCTGAATAATTGAATGAGCTGGATGAGGCTCACTGAACCATGTCTAGTCTGGCAGGAATGACTAAGACCTGCCAGCATGTAAGTGGAGAGATCATGGGATGCTCTGGAGACTAATGTCTCGGTCACATTAAAGCTTTTAATGGTTGCTGGTCAGAGAGACTCCTCTGGAGTTGGGTGACCCCATTATCAGACCCTAGGCCATGGGGCTGCCAGTGAAAACTTGTATGTGCACTCCAGGCAAAGTGCACAGAGCCACCATACTAAACCAGGGAAAGCTGGCAGGCTAAAAAGGCTTTTTTTTTGCCACTTAAGCTATGTGACTTTGCTAGCTAATGAATCATGTCTTGACTCAAAGGCTGGTATTGCTGTAAACCTCTGTTGGCACCAGAACATTTATGCTGGAAAGTCTTCTGTAATGCCCAGATCAATTGGGATCTAGTGAAGGGCTGTGGTGAGAAACTAGTGCTGATACCAATGACTCAGGTTGGGAGTGATGCAGCCTGTGACTAAGTAGCTGCACTCCCAGGCAGGCTGCCACAACCTCGGGAAGCACAGTGTAAGGCACTGCTCTCTGCCTTGCGTCAGCTCTGGCTTCCAAGTGTGTATGTGTACACTTTTTTTTGTACTCTTCCCCAAAGTTCCAGCTCAGTTCCCCTGAGATGTGATGGCAAAATCCTTTGCAACTTCCTTGGGTGTCCTGCTGATTTGAACCGTACAGTTCATCTGGTAACAGTAAGTGACAAGCTGGTGGCTTAGAGCTCCATTGACTGTGTGTGTCTGCAGGGCAGAAGACATGCATATTTGTGTGTGTACATGTGTGTGAAATTGGGTGTGCATACTGTGAAATGCTGCCAATTGGCAGCAGAGGAATTGGACAAAGAGCTTTTGTTGCTACCTCTTCTCTTGAGGATCTTGTTGTGATCAATATGTAATCACCATGAGAAAAAAGCAGAAGATCCAATGTTCCTAGAATATACATTTTTTTTATTAATAAAAAGAGCTGGATATCTTTCCCGAGCATAATTAAAAGCTGGATGATATAAAATAGTTCAACAACCATTGATGTAAAGCTTTGTTTTGTTCAGATAACAGTGCTTATTTAAGTGTTTTTAATTTTTCTTTCAGTGCCTGAAAATGAGGACGTGAATGCTGGGGAAAAAAGGGATGAATACATGGAAAAATAAAAAGAAACCCATCAAATATAAGCATTCTTATTTAGAATAGTGAAAAATCTTCAGCCTCAGGGCTTAAGGATTTGGAAACGAGGCAGAGCCAAGTGCCAGCACAAGAGCCTATGCTCAGTGTGTTAAATTGGTACAACTCGATGAATACTACAACCCAGCCATTTGTTGTAGTAGATGAATCTCAGCCTGAGACCTGCTTAGATACGTTCCAGCGTCTCAGAGCTCGCACTCCTTTCCCCGTTTTTCAGCTCGGCAGGGATGTCTAGGAATAAACAGATTTGGAAACAGCACTGCTTTTTTACCTCTAGAGGGACCACCAGGATCAGAGATGAAGGCTGCCGCACGCTGGCAATCAGCTCCGCACGCTCCTCTTACCTGCCCTGCCCTGCCCGAAGACAGAACGCTCCAGGCTTTACCACATCAATCATAATGAAATAGTGAAAGGAGAGGAACCGTGGGAAGTGAAATGTTGGCAGGAATTACATAGGCAGCGTGCTGCCTGTGAGCGCTGGGCTGAGGTCAAGGCGGTGAGAAATCCCTCCCAACGCTGCGTGGATGTCTCCTGCCATCTCCTCTTCCTCCCCATGAGAGAACAGTGTAAGGCAGAGGATTGTTCTCAAGCAAAGGGTTATTACTCTCTATCATTTTTAACTGCGGTTCAAAGCACTTTGAACCACTGTCCCTCTCCGGTCTGACCTCTTCTACTGCAATCAGGGCAGAATAAGCCCTCAGAAGATGGTGGGTTACATGATGGCCGGAAATCCCTGTAGCTTTTTTTTTTTGTCTCTGTATTAAGAAGTCATGCTGTGAAATTTCTGCTATGATCAGTTAGGGTAGAAAACTTAGAGTTTTCACTAAAAATGAGAGATCACTTGCTGGCTTCTTGTTCAGCATAAATCAAGGTGAGCATGATTTCCTTCTTACAGTATCTCCAAACTAGTCTGAACTTGCTCTTCAGCATGACTACGCTCTTTTGAGCAAAATTGTGCATGGTTTCCTCCTACTTGTTGCCAAATGTGCCTTGATGATCTTTCTGATTTATTTACCTTTACTAACTACTTACAGTGAAATGCTTTGATTACATTTTCAGCTTTCTGACCTTAAGCCTTTATAAATGGGGAAAAAACCCTTTAGATATGCAAGTATAGTTATATAGAAAACATCCACATGAAAACACTCTGTGCAGCCAGTTAAAAGATTAAGTTGAATGAAATTTGTGATAAATAGAGTCCTTTCTCTTCAGCTCAGAGCTCCAGATCATGGTTGGATGACTATGCAGTGCACATTTTTCTTATTTATATTGCTCTGTCCTGGCTGTTGACATAGCTGTGTTCTACCTAAAATGACTTAGTGTTGTAGTTACTGATATTTGGAGAGTCAAAACTCCTGTTTTCTCTTCATATGGGAAGCCTGGACTAGGTACCTTTCTTTAAGTTTACACTGAAATCTGTATCTGCGAGCCCTCATAATAGTTTGTTGACTATAGCCTCTCTGCAGCAGACTGGAAAAGAGTGAGGTATAATCTGGAAAAAATGGAAGACAACTTTTACAGTTCTACACCAGATCTCAGGGACAAACTCTTGAAAGAACTAAAGAAGGATGGCCTTGTTGTTTTTAGACTGATAAATTGATTATTTAGATTTATATGTTAGCTTTGCAGTATATCGCTTATCTGACCATAAGCAGGTAATCTAATTTCTCTGAGGCTCTATTTACTATCACTGCAGTGAAAACAATAATACTTATGTTCTGCTCTCTACTTAGGCAGATTTTCAGGGTACTGATTGTCTGATGCTTTGTAGAGCTCTCGGCACCACTAAGCCTTGACCTGGAGTAACACTGCAGGTATTGCTGCGCTTGCTGGTCAGCCCTGGTCTGCTTTATGTGTGTCTGCTATGCCTTTGGAGGAGAATGGAAAGACAGGAGGGAAGGTGACTTTCTGCCATGTTTTTATTCCCACCTCCTCTCACTGGATGTCTGTGTCTGTGGAGCAAGAGCCTAATGTAGCGAGTGAATAGCTGCCTGCAAGGGACTGAATAACATTTGGTGACTGCAAAATGGATGATCAGAAACAAACCAACTGCAAAATATTCCAGACCCATATTAAATTCAGGAGACTTCCCAGCCATAGATTTTGTTGGTAAGTAATGAAGACCCACAGGTGCTTCAACATGTGTGGGTCTAGGTAATGAAATTCATGTGCTTTCACTGCCTTGGATCACATCCCTGGGAAAACCCTCACTTGGATGTCTTCTAGGGGAATGGGCTGTGTCTACCTAGTGCTTGTTTGGACACTTTTCAGCTGTTCTCCAGTGGAAAGAGGCAAAGAAGGGGAGAGGGGACAGTTACATGAAGTAAGGGGACAGCAGTTGTTGCAGGAGAGAGTTGGCATCACCACCGGCTTGCCTACTTTGAGATTCCTTATTGAGCAATAAACTGAACCCTGGAAGAATTGCATCCAGATTGGCCACAGTGGCAGCCCTTTTTAACCAGAGAACTGGGCAAGCAGTTTACAGCTACTGAAGAACTTCCGTTTCAGAGTGCTAACAGTATTGTTCAATGTTCAGGAAAACTAGGCTAATAGTTCATTCCTTCCTTTTCCAATTACCTTATTTAACAACCATTTTGGTTGTTGGAGTTCTTTTAGCTACCATAATCATGAAGCACCTGGTCTTCTTCAAGGCAGAAGCTGGAGATCAAAAATCCTGCTCAATGGTTATTTGGGGATGGTTGGATGATTTCATGCAATCCTCTAAGAAAAAGAGGCTTTAATCTGCAAACAATATCCTCACAAGAATTAAAATATTCCACCTAGGTCTCCGTGTGTTTCTCATAATTCATTACAAGTTTTAAAAAATTTCACTGAAATAAAGACACAGGGAGAACTGAAGAAATTCATCTGGTTGACAAGTACAGAACAGTAGTTGTCTTACAACAATAAGCCCATCTCAATCAATCGGGATTATTTAGCACAATTTCCTGTGTGTTCTGCAAATAGGAAGAAAAAAGCCAAGATGCTTAAGAAAAATGTAGTAGATCTAGAGCTGACTGAAGAGCAGTTGAGGTTTTTTTTCTGATAGTGAACTCAGATCATAGGATGAAATACAGAGACTCTGGGAAGGCAAGTGCAAAGCTTTCCCGCACTTCAGAAGATCTTGATACTGAAACACATTGCAAGTTCCATTTGTAGCCCGTTTTGTAGTGTGCTTATTTTTATTGCTTTACACAAAAAGATATTAATGTTTCCATAGTTACTTCCTGTGGTTGCTTTCATCTTCTTCAGTACCAACTGCTTTCAATTCATAGTTCCAATGCAAGGTATGCTTCATGGAAAAATATTTTCTTTAAGTTTTATGGTCTCTATTCATCTGCAAATCCAGCACTACACACAGCAATAAATTGATGTGCTGTCAGTTAATCTTTAGTATCTCTAATGAATCTGAATCTACCCAGGGTAAAAGCTTATTTGTCCCCTACCAGTTTGGAATATCTTCTTTCCGACTCCTGTCTTGGCTCTCTCAAACTGACAGATGCCTTTAAAAAGGGATCTAGGGAACAGTTCCCTCTTCTGGCAATATGTTCTGCAGCATTAACAAAGAGCAGGAAGTTTCACAAAAGAATCTCTCCTATTTTGTCTCTCTTTGAAACCATTCATATAAACTCGTAGTATTGAACTGCCTGAAATAGTCTGTCAAGGCAACTTAAAGAAAAATAATTACACTTAAAGAAATGGACTCTTGTGTCATGGCACAGGTCTGTTCTTGACCTTCTGGGTATCTGTGCATTACACCTGGGACAGAGAAATGCTAATCTCCTGGTAAATTGCTCCACAGAACATAGGCTGCCCTGCTGGTCTGCCTTTCTGTTTCCAACATGCAGTGATGTAACTCAGCTTTTCTGCATGGCTGGGTGGTTGCAGTTGTTTTCCAGCAAGCAATGCTATCATGGAATGAAATTTGTTTTCCAGGAAACCTTTGAAATTAGTTAATTCTTTCTGTGAAGTATTCATCTCTCCCTTTAATTTCTTCAGATCCTAATGCCCAAGGGACTTATTTTTGCAAGCATCTGTAATCTTCCCCCTGCTAATTTATAAGAACAGCTCAAGGTTTTCTTTCTTGAAAACTGTCTACAGCTCAATTACAGTCAGGGCGTTGCAGGTTGTCACTCTTAGAAGAAGAGTGGTGATGAAGATGGCTGGCTTTTTTTCTGGTGCCATCCTGTTCTTGCATCCTGTAGATATAGAGTAACCAAACAGCAGGAAACAGTTTCATGGCAACCATGCTCTTTGTCTCTTTTTGAAGATTATGCAAAAAGAAATTAGCAGCAAAATTGCAGAGACAGCCCTATGTAATGACTTTGCTGTTCTCTTTGAGTATTCCTTGAGTATCTCTCCTGTTCTTAATCTTTCAATCATATCCTGCTATATAAACCAGTCTTTCACCTCTCCCACCTGTATCAGACTTGGAAAAACCCAGGCAGCATTGCTGTCAGGTTTTCCTGTGACCTCTTCTGGGGCCAGTGGTTTTCAATTGTTTCAACTATTTTTAAACAAAGGGACATTGCCCTCATTTAGCTGAGAGCAATGTGGGTGTCACAACCAGCAGCTTCAAAAAGGTGTTGCAACTCCATTGTTGGCAACACATCAAAACAGAATGGATTTTAGAGATGCCAAAGTAACCTGTTCTACCGCCCAACAGGGTTGAAGTCTTTGTCATCATGCACTGAATTTGTCAGCTGCATTGCTGAGGATGCAACTCATGCAAGCTTTTACTTGTGCGAGTCAGCTTCTACACTCTTGGAACCTTCTGCAGAACTATGTTCTAAATCACTTATAAGATCACAATATATGATTTCTTATTGCTGCTGCAAAGGAAAAACATGTAGGCACTTTTAATTGCTTTGAATTTTATTTGCTGTCATATTTAATGTTACAGTCTTGTAATCTTTCAGGCAACATGCCCAGACAAGTTTGTTGTGTGGGTTTTTTTGTTTTGTTTTTAATTTTCTTGTTACAGAACACTATGTAGAGGCTAATTTTCTTGCAGGGGTTTCTGAACTCTAAAATGCCAAAATAACTGCTCATAAGAACCACCTATTTTATATCGATCTTCTATCTTTAGTGCTTCTGCTCCTCTGGATACACTGCTCTCTTTAAAGGGATTATGGAATCTTTAATAAATACAGGGTTTTTTCTGTGTCTCCTTTTTTCTTAACACTTCACTTAATTTTCCTGTGTGTTGAAGTCCTTTTGTTGGATGTTGTTTTGTTTTTTCCCCTGTTTTGTTGTTTATGTTTGTTTGGGTTTTTTTTTTCTTTTTAAATTTAGAATACAAATGCAAAGTTATCTGAAAACTTAGTTCCCCCTTCCAAGGTAAGAAAACCTGTTACTGCTTTGGAGAGGTCCCTCTATGTTATATGTGATGAGGTCTCCCATAATTTACTCTTCTTCTAAGAAGATTGACTTTAACTTCTTGGATAAGGAATGTGATGAATCTTCTACCCACAGATTGTGTTGTAGGTATTTTATTAACCTTCCTAAAGGATCCTTTCTCCCTCTGCCTCTGAAACTGGAAGCAACCTCAATCTGCCTGCCCCATGGGTCACATCACCATCCTCAGACCCCTTTTTCTTCTTCCTCTGCAGGGATGCTACAAGAATTAGCATCCTTACCTCAGCGGTTCTTGGCTTCTGCTCAGAGAAATGTCCAACAGATGTTTAGAGCTTATCTGTATGTTGCAAGTCTCAAACACTTGATATGTCTATTTGCTGGTAAGCTGTCTTTTCTTAGTGTCTTCCTTTCCTTCTGCTCTTCCTGTCCCATTGAACTTAGAGAAGAAAGCAAGACTGATTTCTAGGGGATTTAGCTGGCAGATTGAGAAGGGTAGTACAGACTGTCCCAGAGTGAAGGAAAAATGGTTCTCACAGTTTTGAAACAGGTTAAGGGGAGTGGTAAATATCTCTATCGGCCAACCTGCAGAGGTGCAGTGGCTTGTCTCAGGGTTTTGTAGAGCTGAGAGCTATCTGACTTTGACCCACACTTGTAACTCATAAAAATCTACTGTTGTTGTGAGCAATGTTTTGTCTATGCTAAATAGGTTTCTGTAATCCTGAGTTTTCACTGCCTTTCACCACCTACAGTTGTTAACATTGGTAATAAAAATGCATGCATCTACATCAACACCTATAAAATACTTTATAGTCTTTATACTTGCTCTGGGATGAGTTTAATCCAGTATGTCTATTGTCTTGTAATGTAAATGTCTGCCTGATGTTAGGTTACATTAAGCTTTGCTTGTTTTTATTTTAATAATAAGAAGAGAATTTAGGGGAAGTTACTGTAATTTCATGTCCATTTTTGTCCAGTATGCAAAAGTCTAGTGACTGTGGTGCTGAGATCTATAGCTATTAAAGGTATGTAAATGCTTCATTTCCAGTAAAATTTATGGGTCCCACTCTGAAGCACTCTGACAATATTTAATATTCAGACTTTGGGCATAGGCACAGCTTCACTTACTGCTGTTATCCTGTGGTCATTGTTTCTTTCCTGGAGGCTTTCACCTCCAAAACTGAGGTGCCAGAATGCACTGGCACAAATGAGTGTCAATGGTCATGTCTAGTGGTTCAGCCCCATGGACAGTAACCCCAGGGTAAGGGGGAGCTTAAACGTTTCCAGTTAACTTTGCAAGAGAAGTAAAATTGCACCGTACTTAAATTTAGATTTCGGACAGGTTCACAAACCACTTTTCTATTTTGTTATTTATTGTTTGTAACAGAGAGGTACCATGGGAAGTTACATCAAGTCACAGAGAAGGATGACATTATGCTGGGTACTCTATAGATCCAGACTGAAAAGGGGGTTTGAAGAGTTACAGTACATTTAATTTTCCACTTATTTGTTATGGAATTGAACGATACAGTTACAAAATGCCTTAAATCTCTAGAAACCAACTTTTCAATGGAAAGGAAGAGGAATGCTGCATCTTAGTTTACCCCTTCTCTTATACAAAGTTAATGAAGTTAGTGCAAATATATTTTCCATAGAGGAAGCTGCGTTTACCTGATGTTTCCTGCTGACCCTATTTTCACATTGTTCCCAATGCTCTGTGCTTGTTTTCCATCTGCTGCCTGCAGACTCTTCACTTCAGTTGGGTTCCCGGGTCAGCCCTTCCCCCCCTGCCATTTTTTTAACAATTGCACTGAAAGCAGTTGTCAAAACTTGAAAGTGAAATCATGCTTTGGGGGTAAAAATGGAAGAAGTGAGCTGTAGTCTGGCTGAAAAACTCCAGAGGTTCGGGTATCTGATGAAAAAGTAACTAGGATAAGGAGAGAATGTTAGTTGTAATTAAAAAGTGTGTTTTCCAGGTTTGAGGGCAAGTTTAATATCAGGGGACAACATCCAATTTCCATAATAAGTCCTAAAAGCAGCTGGGAACAAATCTCAGGGGAGTAACATATGTGTCCTTTTCCCCCAATTATATCAGAGTAAATAGAGGCTAGATGTGAGTGACATCAAGCTGATATATTAGCTTTGACCTGTCCAAGGGCTATGCTTCTGAAACATAAATTATCACTTTATTAAGTCAGTTTTCTTTTTCTTTTGTGAAACATATGGTTCCTGTGAAAATGTATGAGAATGTTTATTATTTAGAGTTGCTAGGTGCTATTTTTAGTGATGGGGAAACAGAGTAGAAGAAACATGGCCAGAAACATTCATATGGAGAAGAAAAGCCATAATTTGAGTGTCACGTTGTCTTCCTCCTTTCTCATAGCAACAAGCATAGATGGTTGTCACTGATTCAATCTGCATGCCTCACCACTGCTCACTGCTATCACCCATCAACTATCACTCTCCATTCCTTCTGTGACTTTTAAAATTTATTCAGTAACTAATTTTCTACAGGTACTTTTTTTCCCTCCATGCCCCTTATATACTGGTGGAGCATCTAACAACGCCCTGAGATTCCTGCATTGCCTTTCAAACAATAGCTCTGTACCATCTCCAGTCAGCAGAGCCGAGCATGCTACGACTTCAGCTTATTCCCCTGAACCCTTTCACTGTTACATTGTGCTTCCGCATCTACTATTTTTCCCTGTTATGCTAAGTGTTCAGGAATGGGGGACAGCTTTTTTTTAGGTCCACAAGGTTTATAGGAATGCTTATGGATTCAGTACTGTAATAAAAATAATAGTCATTGAATGATAGAATGGTTGTAATCATAGTAATGGAAAAGTACAGAATGGGAGAGAATCCTACAAAACAAGAAAAAAACAACTCAAAAAGCAGAATAAACAAAAAAGGGACACTGAAACAGTAAAAAGAAAACAAAAACAAAAGAAAAATGTGAACAGGGACAGATGGGAAATAGCAAAATCAAAAGGTAGAGAAATTTGCAGAAAAAGAGAGGACACAGGCAAAATCAATGGACTTCGGCTGAAGAAGGTAAATGCATGTCATGAGCATTGTTAATCTTTGGGGCACTTTTAGTGTTATTAGAAAAAAATCTATTTGTTTCTAAGTATATGTTTATAGACTTAGCATATTAATTACTTAATGTTTGGAGCTGCAAAGTCAAGCTTGCTGAGTAAAAAAAAATGAATAAAGGCCAGAGATTCTTTTGAAGAGTTGCAGAAAGTTCTCATGCTATTACCAGGTGATTAAATGGTGAAGGAAATTCATGTAGAAACGGGTAAAGGTAATGCACATGTCAAAAAACAATTTCAGCTTTAAATACACACTGATAGACACTGAACTAGCTGGTACTGTTCAAGAACTTCAACAGGCAAGGCCATAAAAATGTAAACTCAATGCTAAGTAGCCACTAAAAAGGAGACAGAATTTAGGAATTACTAGGAAAATAATAATAATAAAAAAACCTGAAAAAAAAAGATAACATATTTTTTCTAGTAGATGTTCTTGGTGTGCTCACACCTTGAATAGTGAATGCAGTTTAGTTCTCACCTCTCAAATCACTCCCCTTTCTTATCACTTGTTATAGTGATAAGAATGCTTGAATATATGGGATGCTTTGAATATGAAGAACAATTAAACACCATGATTTTTCTGCATAGATAAAAGACAGGTGAAGAGCATGATAATAACATCATTGTGTGGCACAGGATAAGAACGGAAAATGATTGCTCTCTATGTCTTCTCATCTAACAGCTAGGTGACATTAAATAAAACTAAAAATAAAACTTTCTCCCATTCAAAACCAGTACATTCAAAACAGACAAAAGGTGTCACTTTTTTTCCATAGCTTATAGTTAGACTGGGAAACATGATGTCATGTTAGATGCAAAAAATACAGCAACTGGAAAAATTAGTGGAATAAAAATACTGTTAAGAGTTATAACATGCAAGGATACTGCCATTAGCTGGTAGTAAGCTACAAATCCTCAGATGCCGGGATTTTTTTTGGGAAGCATTGTGCTCTGGTCTGTGCTCCTCCCTGCAAACTTACTGAGACAGTGTTGGAGATACTGTATTGGGTGGTCCTTTAATCTGACTCATTATTACTGTTTTAATATTCTGTCATTTTCAGCACAGCCTTTATGACATAGCCTTTATTTATATCATCTCTGTCAAGGGTATGCAGGCAGATGGACAGCATTTTACACTAAGTGATTGGGTGCATTGGGAGGTAAAGTGAATCAGCTGGAAAAACAACATACTGATGGCCCCAGGGATGAGTAAGCCAGAGGGATGTTAGAAGATCTGGTAGTCAATATAGACCTACTTGAGGAACAGGTGGTGGGGAGGGACCAGATCTAGTGTCGCCAACCACCAAGAGGAGGAGCGTATTCCACCTCTCTGCAAAGTGCCTATATATTGTGATGAGGGAGAAGCAGCATGTGCTACCAGCACCAAAGCCACCTCTCTGCAGTGTCGATTGCTGCTGCAGAGCAGCTTTCTGTGTGCAGGCTGCATTGACTCAAGGGTCACAGTGGTGACCTGTGCTGGCAGGTTAGGACTTTGGGCTGCAGATACCCTCACTCCTTACCTGTAACATGGGCTGACATGACACTGCAGATGGGGAAAGGGGAAAGTAGCGGGCCAACCGAAGGCTAAACTAGCCATACAGTAACTGGAGGAACTACCAGACAAATGATGTGAACGGGGAGTCTGGGGAATTCCCTGAGGGTGAAGATTTTCAAAGACAGTGGCAGAGATGTGCTGGCTGAGACTGCAATTCTCAAGTAAGGATGTAAGGTCAGCAAAATGGAGGCCACTGGGCAAAGAGTAAAACACTGGATTGCTTAATTATGCTGGTGATGCAGAAGGAATGTAAAATAAAGCAGACAGGGCTGTTGCAGGGTCCCTGTTGAGCAGCCCCATGCCTGATCAATGCAGCCTGGAGCAGGGCAGACCACACAACCACAACAAGCTTGCTTTTTTCCTGCAGGATTCATGCCTTGCTCAATGCACAGGAAGAATGGCGTTTACTTACTGAATAGCTATTTTTATGTTGTTTCTTTCTCATTGTTCTGCAGGAAGCTTGTACCTATACCTTGCTCCCTGTAGTCTAGTTAGATCCTTTTTGAAAAGACAAGCACGAATTTTCTGATGGATTTGTGACGGTTACAAGGATATCTGTCTCTTCATTAATACATGTCTGCACAAAATCACTTTGAGGCAAGTGCTGTCTTCTCCCTACAGTAGATTTAGGGCATGAGGAGAATAAAATTGGAATTAGTGTTGGGTGCTCAATTTAAGAAAACTGGAAGGTAATTCTTCAGAGAATTCAGCATGATACTTCACTATGCATGTTGGCAGTCTTTCCCATCGGTGTGGGTAGCAGATCCAACTGCTGTGTACTGTGCATTGGGACCACAAGTGGCTTTATATTTATTTTCCAGTTTTATTAAAAAATCCCTAGATAAGTAGTTTCAGTCTCATGCACAAACTCTTCTCTGTGTTTCAGACTCCCCCTTCTCTTTGTTCCCTCAGTTTGTTCACAATACCCATTCATAGAATCATAGAATCGTCAGGGTTGGAAGGGACCTTAAAGATCATCTAGTTCCAACCCCCCTGCCATGGGCAGGGACACCTCCCACTAGTTCAGGTTACTCAGAGCCCCATCCAGCCTGGCCTTAAAAATTTCCAGGGATGGGGCTTCCACCACCTCTCTGGGCAACCTGTTCCAGTGTCTCAGCACCCTCAAGGTGAAGAACTTCTTCCTAACATCTAATCTGAATCTACCCACCTCTAGTTTTGACCCATTCTCCCTAGTCCTACCACTACCCGACATCCTAAATTCCAGTTGTCTCTCCACCCTCAGGTTCCTGTCAGTAAGCTTTTCCTCCCTTTCCCATATTCCTCAACTCTGATTTCTTGTCTCCGTACCTTTGCCTCAGCAATTTGTCTAGCCACAATGCCCCATCACACAAACCATCTCTCTTGCCCATGGCTTGTGGTTCCCCTTATGCATTTTTCTCAACAATTCCCAATCCTAGTTTGTCTCTGCCACCTAACAAAACCTAGCTCCTAACAAAATCTCCCTGCCAAGACAGTCCCTCCTCTTCTTTTGCATCTTTCTTGCCACACCCTTTTTCCTGAACTTCCTTCATACCTACTTCACCAAAGCATTTACAGAATCTTCTTTTTCCATTTAACCTTCATTTACAAAGTTAAACAAGATGTTCACCATTAAATACCAGTACCATTGTAAGGGGGAATGGTTAGAATTCATTATGAGCAAAATTAGACTGGCAACCAGAAAAAGGCTTCTGGCTATCCATGGAGTCAAACAGCCTTTCAGAGAGAAGTAAAATGAGATATCCTTGACTGCCTTCATCTGTAGCTGTAAGGAAGTTTTATCATGCTCAGGGATAACAGTATCTTTGGAATTTTAGCTATTAATCTCTAATGAATTCCTACTGAGCATATGTAAAATAGATATCGCATAAGCTTATGAATTGTTAATCTTTAGAGGACTACTGATCAGGAAGGCAATACAAATGTCCTTGATACAAAACCCATGTCTTTGCCAAATTTCAAGCTGCTGCTTCAAACTAGATAAGGAGGAGACACCTCTGTCAAAAAAGTGCCAATATATATATTTTTAATGTAAGGAAAAGAATTTATTTTTTTTTCTTAGCTTTGTTCAGGCTTGCAGAATTGGTGAGGTTGGAATAGACCCCTGGAAACTGTCTAGTCCAATATCCTGTTTTTTCTGAACTTCACAAGATTCCTGTCTGCCCATTTCTCCAGCCTGTTGAGGTCTCTCTGAATGGCAGCACAACCAACTGGTGGATCAACCATTCCTCCCAATTTGTATGGCTCGCAAACTTGCTGAGGGAGCACTCTGCCCCATCACCCAAGTCTTTAATGAAGAAGTTAAATAGTACTGGACCCTTGGGTATGCCTCTGCATCACTGAGCAGTTGAGTTTTCAACCCACCTCATTGTCCAGTTATCTAGGCCCCACTTCATCAATTGTCTATGAGGATGTTATGGACAGTGTTGAAAGCCTTTAATAAAGTCAAGATTAGCAACACCCACATCATCCTAGAAGGCCATCAGGTTGTTCAGACATGATTTTTGCAAAACACTCTCAATCACCCTCTTGTCCATTATGTTTCAAATGTTTTTTCAGGATTATTTGCTCCATCACCTTCCCAGGGATTGAGGTGAGGGCTGATTGCAGTTCCACAGATTCTCCTTCTTGCCCTTTCTTGAAGACGAGTGACAGGAAGTCCCTAGTTCCCATGACTTTCCGAAGATTATGGAACATGGCCTCATAAGGACTTTAGCCAGCTCCCTCAGCACTCATAAGGTGTCTACTCTCAGGTCCCATGGACTGTATGTGCAGTTTGTTTAAAAGTTCCTTAACTTGATCCTAATTTCTGACTGAATTTTTGCAAGACGTTCAGCCAAAGACTGAAGCTTTCACATCAAACACAGTTCATCAGATTGCAAACAACTGTTATGTGGTGCTTTGGATACAAGGTGGCTTGTAACAAGTGATGCTATCAGTATATGACATATGTGTGCATGTGCATTACAGTGTTCTTAACCCATTAAAGGTGGTATTCAGTTCACGCACCTTTAGCTACCTAACGATTAAATACGTAATTAAGAAATAGTTGTTTACATTCCCTCTATAGTTACTGGAAAAAAAGACAGGCATCTCCAGTTGACTCATCCCACTTGTTTTGGTTTAATTCTACCCTTGGTGCCCTAGGGAGTGATGATTTAGTATCTTCATTCTTTAAATTGTATAATATGTCTTTAAGGGTCAGTTCTATCCAAATAAACTTCAAGCACAAAATACTCTTTGGCTTTAATAAGAACAAGATTTCAGTATACACACATACAGCATTTTTCTAGTTGCACTGTCAAAGGCTAAAATTCTTCCTTGCTTTGATCAGGGACATGAATTAGGAATAAGGCACAAGTTCTTTCTACGAGTTTCTAAGTCAGGTGTAGAACAAGGTGGAAAACTATGAATCTGAAAGACAGAATAAATGCTATCACAGTTTAATAGACAGCAGTTGTACCTCCTCTGACATAGACAATGTAGTGCCTACAAAAAAAATCAGAATTTGCTGTGAACTACATCATGACAATTGCACACTGGAGAGCAGTCCACCAATTCCACTAGAAGATGGACTAAAGTTTGGTTTATCTGCTTGAAAACATTTTGCTGGGACTTCCACAACACTGCAGAAATGTAAGATTTTACCCATTTCTGCAAAGATCCTGTCTTTGTAGTTGTTCCCCAGGTCTCTTGGGAAGCAGTAGGAGTGTGCCAGCACATTTCTCATCTAAGAAGATGTGACACTGGGTGCCAAATCTTGAGATGATATGTGCTTTCCTGCAGAGCTGATTACTGCAAAATTTACCAGCAGACTCAAGTAACCTGAGTGGTCCTAGCATGGAGGAAAAATTGATGAGGCACGAGCTGTACCAACTCCAGCGAAAATCCTATGAGACAGTGGACATTTGGACATAATTTCTACCCTACTTTTTCTTTGCTGATACAGTATTTTCAGCAATATTATGTCTGCTGCATATTTAGACAGCCCACATGTTGGCTAAACTGGCCAATTGAGGTCTTATATGGTCCTACATGATCCCTTACAGAGAGGACGTAAAAGAAGTTAAACAGGTGTATTTAGCTTTTTGTTTAACAAACAAATAAGTGCTACCAACAAGACTGCACTCAATGGCATCTAAGTGCGTCTCCATGGCTCTGCTGGAAAATAAAGCAGTTGTAAAATAATAGAGCAATAAATAATGGATGGAGAACTTTACAGCAAATTAGCAGTTATCTAAGTCCCTACTCTCCCCCCCCACCCCTGTCTTAACAAGGCATGGATTGTCACAGAGTTTCAAAGAAATTTTTGTATGAAAAATACTGCATATTTCTTTTGGAAAGCATAGCTCCATACTATTGTGAATAACTAAACAAAGAAACTGACTGAGGACCACAATAAAAACAAAATAATGGACATTTTACTTAAGCCTGCACATCACAGGTTCTTGATAATTTAATCATTCTGAAATACTGCATTAGTTAGGCTGTACTATATTAGTTACTCTTCTCATTACTTACAAAGAACTATTTTATCTTTCATAGGAAATATGGAAGATTCCATGTGATAATATGGTGGTGGTTTATTATTTGGGTTTTCAAATCACTTCCATGGTGATGTTTTAGGTATTTGAACTGTTGTCCTGGTTTGAGTTAGAACCAAACCAGTTCTGTTCAGAGATTGTACTTTCCAGGATCTAAACCTCGACAACTATATATAATGGCAGTTATACGTGAGCACACCCTTCTTCTCACTGTCCTCCCTTCAGTGAATCATGAGATTTGAGGATTACGTGGGATTATATCATTTTATTGTCAAAGTGATAAAAGGTGTTCTTACTTTAGTTTTGTTTTTAAAATAAATAATACAAAAAATGTTGACAGAAGAAAATTTAGGCTAAGTTAAGGAAAATCCCCAAGTTGCATGAAAAGACTCTGAGATACACTTGACATGAGGAATTTCTTTGATGATATAATGTTACTGGCATAGGATCATTGGCAGGTGTGTTTGGGGTAAATGTGGCCAGCATGGTACTTTACCTTAGGGATTACCAGTTCTTGGACTTGACTTTTCCAGTTGCGTAGAACTGACCCCATATTAAAGAACTGCAAGTTGAGAGTCTGGGTCTACAAATCTAATCTTTCTAATCAGATAATCTGATAAATGTCCTTTCAGGAAGTGCAGGAGAATGCTGGGTGGAAAGAAACAGCTGGAATCCCTTTAAAGTCTAATTGCCTCTTGTGCGCCATTATTTTCATTTATGATAGAGCCAACAATTGGACAGGACGTGTAGTGCATAGGCCACCTTTTAACACCAGTTTAGCCCTGCCAGGAAGGTCATTAATCCTTGACTGTATTTATGTGCATAGCACCCCACGATCGTAACGCAAGCCCTCACTGTCATTCTAGCACTGCTAACTGGGAGTTCAGCAGACGTGTCTGGTATTCTCCAAGGTCCAGCTGGTATCCAATTTCCAGCAGAGTTTGCTGAGAAACGTGAAGGTCAAGTAAATTCCCCAAGGTTACACCATAAGTGGCTCAGATGGGATTAGGATCCAGATTGTCCTTGCTCCTAATCTTTTGCCTTATTAATCTCCATAGTCTCTTTCTACAAATACCTAACAAGTTCACATTTGTAGATTTACAAACACAGTTATGGGCAAACTCACTTAATTTGAGGGAACAGATTTCATGAGAAGGCAGATAATGAAATAGCATTAGAAAAGCTAACTCATAAGTGAAATGGAAAATAATTAAGGCTAGATTTTACTTATGAAAGCTATTATTTTAATAGCAATGTTGTACTTCTCTTCTTGATCTCCTATTTCTCAAAACTGTGCATATGGGGCCACTCTCCCTTATCAACTGTCAATACCTATGTTATCGAGGAACATGGTATCTCCTGAACTTTTTGGAGTCTGTATTTACTTATATTTATTATAACTCAAAGAAATTGGCTGACTGGCAGTACAGAAATAGTAACAAGGTGGCTGGGACATGGTTTATTTGTCTCTGTGGTGCAAATACTGCAGCATTTAGGATTACAAAATTCTTAAAATGTTGTTGTTTTACTCATCTCTAGTGTAGGACAGAGTACTCTATCTTTAAGAGGAAAACCAGCAACAGAGTTTTTAGATAGGATGAGGAAATTCCCCGATATTCCATATCTCTAACTGAAATCCATGGTCAGTATTATGGAGCATGAAACAGTTTATAGTGCCAGCTGGTTTCAATAAAGGCTTAGTTTCCACAATACAAAGACACTTTATTGCAAACCAACAAACACATTCACACCAGTAGTCTGCTCTGTTTCTGTAAACAGGAGTGGGTACAATGCGCATGTCTGGAAATCTGCTTGGAAAGCCTCGTGGGGCACAGAACTAAAATAATAGCTAACACATCTACATCTCCCATGGATTAAGGAACCAGAAAAACAAAATTGTCTTTATTTAGCATGTAGTTAAACTATGGCAACATAGTGTAACTGATCTCCTGCCATTAGGCAGTGAAATCCAAAGCCACGGGGCACAATTAAAAGGCAACCTGGCACCTGCTGTCTCCAACACATCTTTTGAAATAGCTAGAAAGAGACTATGCATCTTATCAAGGGATTGACAATGATATATGAAGAGTTTTCAGTTGTATGTTGCTACTTCAAATTTAGTGCAGTACTATAAGACCTGGACTCCTATATAAAGGCAGTCTGATCTCTGTCTCTACTCTTCAGAAGTTACTACTTGGTATTAATAATCTCAGCAGAAGTGCCAAAGATGAATGAATATGGAAGTGGGACATATTTGCAGTGTGATTATAGAGGATTAAATGCAATGACATAGTTGTGGGGCTATGCAGAGAAACCTGGGTTGCACTGCTGCCTTTGCCAGACCTGAAATGCAGCAGAGTGTCTGCTACCTAAAGACTGAAAATGCATGATGCAAAATTTAAGAACTGTTGGCTATATTAAACCAACAGATTATTAGATTTTAGTTTAAGAATAATTATTTTTAAACCATTTGAAACCTCACAGAGAGCCAATGAAACAGATTAAAACTGGATAAAACTGGAAAGGGGAGATTTCTGTCAATGTCTAATTTGATACCATGATGGGATATTGGATTGGCTGGAGACTTTTTCAGAGCAATTTCTAGAAGATCCAGCTAAAATTCAACATGTGGTGATATAACAAATGCACAAATGTACAAAGGCATTTCAGTAAAAGAAAATAATTTAGTCAGACTCTACATTCCCATTAGATTCAAGGTTGGTAGGGCTTTCTTAGAAGAGGGTTATCAACAGTGACTGGAATGAAAGTTATCATTGTTCAAGCAGCAGGGAGAAAACAAGCCATGTCCAATTCTGTACAGAGATATTTCCACAAAATTCAACAGGAAGCAAACCCTCATATCTGAATGTTGTTTACTTCTCATTAGATTTTGGTTTGAAGTGTAAGTATGCATGTATCTAAGCTTAAAATGCAGGAAGTCATTTTGGTATTCATGAGAAAAACATGTTGTATTAGAAATGTCAGCCAGTTCTTCAAAAAGAAACTCAAGAATTTCCTAATAGGTATCAAAGAAGGTACCAAGCTGTTGGTCTGTAGAGTAAGTCAAAGAAATACTTTAAGCTAATATAATAGCATTGATTGCAGAACAAATTAATCTTAAAAGAACTAATTCTTTTAGGTCTCATGAGTGTACACCTTCACTCCAATTGATGGATAAACTAAGGCAGAGAGGTTAAATGACCTGATGTGAAGCATGCAGTTATGGACATGTGCACCTATGTCCTAAAAATGTATGAGAAGGCTCTACTGACAGATACTCATAACAATTAGAAATACAAAAATGGACAGAAGTTATAGTGTTATAGAATATATAATACCATGTCTTATGGAACAACTTGGTTATTTTAAATATTTCAGTTTGTGTATCTCTACCTTCTGAAAGGGAAATTAGCACTTGCTTTGCTAAAGAAAACAAGGCCAGTACTCAGGATATATTTCGTAATGTTGCATCAGAAAGACAGTATGTGCAATGCTGTGTGGTTTCTAGTTTGTTTGCCACCAAGAGTAAAATCCCCATTTTGAGAAAGGCTTGTCTTTTTTTCTCAGCACCTCTGTGCATTAACAGATTAATGCAATTTGCTTTGATACAGTTTCTTGGATTTGCCAGTTTCTTTTGTCTTACCTGGGCAATCTTGTTCCAGCTCACTGCTCACATGTTGCTGCAGTACTGACAGAAAAGCTGCTGGGGTCCTTCATTAGTACCTGCTGATGAGGAAGAGGTTCATGTCACACAACAAATACGGCTAGCTCAGCTCTCTGTCACCAACAGCTGCAAAGTCAAGATGTCTCTCGCAGTCAGTTCAGGCATCTCTCTCTTAGTCATCTGGCCATAACTAGGTAATGGCCTCACCTCTGAGCCAGTTGATTGGTGTAACCTGCCTTGGATATATGGGAAATGGGACAGGATGTTATGGGCGGGTTTGCGCTTTTTAGTTGTAGTTGTGTGTGCTCTAGATTCTTACTCTTGAGTGTTCATTCCTGCCTAAAATCCTGATCCAATTTTCTGCTTTCCACACCTTGTCCTAATTCCTCTTCCTCCTGAGTGCTAGCTCCAAATCCTGCCCTTGATCTCTTCAGCCTTGGTTCCTAGCTCTTACCTTTCTTTTCCTGCCCTAATT
>VYZX01018881.1:84358-99781 GCA_013401335.1 Brachypteracias leptosomus | reverse complement strand
AGGTGATAAGGAATTAGCCTTGCAAATAGATAAGGGCAGCGGTACTTAAGAAGTGATAGACTGAACGGAACCAGCACCTGGCCTTCAGTAATGTAGATTGTAGAAACTTTTACATATTAACTTCTCCTCCCAGGGAGGGGGAACATAAAGTAGAATTAATAAGACATACGATGCATAATGTAAAAGCGGGGGTACATGTTAGGGGGTGTATGTAGTAGGCGTATCGGGAAGTCTGTACTCTCTGAGTACCTCAGCCAATGGGAAAGGAGAAAGGGATACTGCGGCCGGGAAATTAGGATAAAAAGGGGGCTGCGTCCCCCAGGAACTTTCAGAGACCCCACTGGGATGCTCCCGGGGGCTCTCCCTTTATTCGAATAAAGTTAACTAAGGCTCCTCTGTCTCCTTGGTGAACACTGACCTTCTAGCAGTGAGGATTTTCCGTACAAAGTGTTCTAATGCAGAACTCTCCATAAGTCTGTTCTTACAGATGCAAATAATTTATTTGAATTTTCTCCTGTGGTTTGATTTTCTGAGTGCTTGTTTTATACATTGCTCACCTATTGGCTGCGCAGATATTCTGAAAGAGTCCCTATTTGTGATGTTTCTCGTATGACATAGGCTAAATCATTCCTTATTTATAGCCGATAAACTTCTGAATCACTTTGTGGCTTTTAGTCATGGTAAGTAAAAGTTAATCTCAGGCATTTGTCCATTTCAGCATTTAATATGTTTACTAAATATATACTCTAAAAAGTGTAATTAATTGGTATTCCTTTCCTGGCTTGTCTATAATGAGATTATAAACCATGTTCTTATCTACTACTTGGCAGCTACACCTATTACTTAGTATCACCAGAACAGCTCAGAAAATGATCTGTTTTTCCAGAAGACGGCAAGTTCTGAGTATGTTCATGAAAAGTATATATATTTTTAAAAAAATGTCTGTTTTTGTAATACAGCTAGGTAGGCAGTATTACAGGTAGCAGAGGCTGGAGATCCTTGGAGGAAGGAACCAGGGACTAAAGATACTGAGATGATGGAAAATTATGGTTAGGAATTGGCAGACCTCACTTAGCCTCAGTAGGCAAAGTGCCTAGGAGGACAGTCTTTGATCTAAAAGCTAAAAAGAATTGAGATGTTTCTGCTATTTCTTTTAAGAATATCTCACAGGAGTTAGAAAAGATCTGTTGTGACACCAACACAAAGCCTGAGTCAAGTAATCTCACTGCTAGATGATTGTTTCAAATTCTTCTAATGACCTGTAAATTGGAAGTATAATCTTACACATAAACACCATAGTGTAAGTGGAGGGTTCAAAGAAAATACATCTATTCTGTTCTGTTCCACACCTGTTCACTTATTAAAGATGCTAACTTGACTTTCTGTATTACTCTTTTTTACTGATGTGTTCTTACATCAAAGCTTTTTGGTGGGGCCTTTTGGGTTCATTCTTCAAATCTGCTATTTCCATATTGATCTGCTTACAGAAAGCCCTAAAATGTGCTTGTCACTACAATAAATAATACACTGGCTAGGCAGAGTTCACTTCTTTCTCAAAGTACAGTGTACTTGGAACAATGCTTATATGAATGAGTTGCTTCATGACTGTAAAGGAAGTTCCATATTTCCAACATAAAACATCAGTACACTGTGAAAACAAGAAAATTGCCTTTTTATGAGAACTGATTCCTGATACACCAGATTATCTGCTTTGATGATCAAGTACTTTGCAATGTATGGTTGCCTATATATCACTGCCAGTGAGGTAAAATAAACACCTTGATTTTGATGACTTTTTTTTTTAATGGTAAATTGCCTCACTTGGTTTCATTGGTTAGAGCAGTAAGAAAGCATAATGGTAAGGCTTCCTTTTCACGATATATTATCATATAAACATAGCAGTGATAATGCTGACACCTAACGGCATCATTACTAGTATCAGAACATCAATGAGTTCTCATTATGACTTTACCTGCACATCTGCAGTAATACTGCAATAGTGAAAGAAGACAATAATTCAGCTTTATTTTTGGATTTCACAGTGCCAATCAGGTCTGGAGCTATCCAAACCATAACTGTTAAAATTGCAGGAATAAAAGTTCAAATGAAACAACTCCAGCATTCGTAATGTCTGTAGAAAGAGAAACTAATTTAAATTCATGTTAGATTGAACAACAAAGAGGCGACAAACATGACTAAAAGTTGTAATAAAAAACCCTTTTTGAGATTTGGCTATTTTTGCTGCACGTACCAACAAATGTGAGTAACTCATAAATGTGAAAATCTAACTGAAATAATGTTTTCACTTTTAGCCAGGTATTTCACTTCACAATTTTCATATAGAACACACTGGCAGTAACAATTATTGTTTCTAACTCAGAAAGAAGCTCTTTCATGTCTGTTACTGAATTCAGTGGTTTCAGGCAAATGCACAAGAAACTTCACATTAAAAAGAAGTGTTTTTCCTTTAAAAAACAAAGAGTTCCTCAGCTTCATTTGGTCATTAATGCTTGGTATTTGCTTTAGCATAGACTTTTGAAAATTGAAGGGTTTTTTTCAGATTATTTCTGAGGAAATCCTTAAGTCAGTCCCAATTATTTGGTGTGGTTCATTTCTGACATAAGTAATTTCTGTTAGTCCAGCAGATTATGCAATACATTGATCCAATCCACCCTGCTATCCATAAAGAAACTTGGTATCTAAATGAAACCAGAGTTGCAGTACTGCTGTTTTTTGTGAGATACACATGTTTGAGGAAAGCACTGAGTTTTCAATATAAAAATATCACATATGCAGAACTAACAGCAACAATAATAAAAATCACATTATGAAGGCTATTATTTGCACTAAATTGTTGAACCAATTTGTAACAGACATACGTAATGGGAAGCCCTGTCATTGTTTGCTATTTCAGATGCACAGAATGATGTGATGTGATGAGCACTGGGACAGTATGTGTACTTTTAAAACTTCCAAAATACTACACAGCTTACATATGTTTCTGGAGACAACAGCCAACACTCAGGAAAAAAATCCCTAACTACAGATGTCAGAGCAATTTTTCTGGGTGAAAAGCAAAAACTGCTGTGAGATATTTCATGTTTCATAGAACACAGGCAGTCTTGTGGTTGAATGTCTTTTTCATAGTATCTCACATAGTAAAGTGGTCCAAATTAAATTTATCTTCTGAAAAAAAAATGAAGGACAGGAGTATTATATCGATTCAGTTCTTGATTTTTAAGTATTTGGGAATTTAACAGTAATGTGTACATATCATGCCTATTCAGATGCATCATGTGTGAATCTCTTCAGGAAAAAGAATGATAGTCCTCATGAAGTACTCATTGATCCTTGAAATAGAAGTGTATGATGCCACTTTAAAGAAACCACATTCTAAAGAGAACATAAAAATACTTAAAAGTATCTAAGTTTGCACTCATGTACTCTGTCACAATTCATGCCTGATGCCACATGAGGTTCAGCTGCCAGCATCAGGATACTCAGAAAACACGTGTGCTCTCCAGTTCTGGGCACTGGCTTCTGAACCACTAGAGAAGGCTTTGGTATTACTTGGGCTTCCTTGACGGCTTTTTAGTTTCTACTTTGAGTGTGGTAGGATGGCAGTTGTTGCATTCATTGGTCCTCTCTTCAGTAGTGACTTACATGTGGTACGTGTGGATTCAAAAAGATCTTTGAGGCAACCACTCATGTCATAGTTTAGGGGGTTCCTAGTACTCCTGCAAAATGGGAGGGTCATAGACTATTAAACATTTTGGGGAGTGTTTTTGTGGATTCTGACTCTTATTACTGAAGAGCTCTTTCATAAATGTTGAGAGAAACTGTTAAACAATGTCAATCTTTTTGGTGAGTTTGCCCATTGTTGTTAATTTTTCATTGGATTGCCACCTTTCTTTTTTCCATATATTCTATAGAAATTTTAATCATAATACAAATTTATTATTAGAATATTGTGTTTTGATGTCTATTTTTGGATTCCTCCTGTGCTACAACGAATCTCAATATGTATGATAAATTAGATGCTAGCCTTTCTTCTTTCTTCTTGGTGTTATCCCACAGGTTTTCTTCTCTCTTCTGCTTGATATCCATGTATTTTGAATTTGAATTATGAAGTGATAAAATACAGATATTTGTTTCTATCTTTATATGTGAATTTGTTGGGATGAACAGTTGACAATATGACGTAGATTTTAATTTCAGATTAGAATACTAGCATTCTCTCACAAATTTGATATTGTAGCTGCCTGTTAGACTGATAGTTTTCATGGATAATTCTTTTTCATTATCTTTTGTAACTTGCCAGAACTATGCTGTGTCTGGACATGTTCCTGTGTAACCTCATCTAGGTGATCCTGCGCCGGCAGGGGGATTGGACTAGATGATCTTTTGAGGTCCCTTCCAATCCCTGACATTCTGTGATTCTGTGATTCCTTCAGTCATAGTTAGTTTTTGGATCCTCCAAAATACTGTGGGTACATATGTACAATCTCCACTTCTGACCATTTAGAAAAATGTGATGAATTAGAAGTCAGAAAAGGTATTTGAAGATTTGCATGCAAACAAGTATATTTCTCTGCTTGCTTTAGGCACAGAGCGTTTCATTTGGGTGTAGTAGAACCATCAATGATATAATTCTATTCCTGAAGATATTCTTTAGGGACAAAAAACCCACCCCAAAATGGCTCCTATTCATTTTCTTTTACAATCCAGGACACAAGAGAAACAACTGATGTCAGTGTGAACGAGGAATTAAAAATATGTTCATATTTAATAGATCCTTATTACATGCACATACACACTCACAGACAGCAACATTCCTCCTTGTTCCCAAGTTTAATCATGAGTAAAAAGTGTATTTTTTAAACTTTGTTGCAACTAGTAAGATATGACAAGGTTCCTGGAGAAAAGTTTAGCTGAATTGCTCAGTTAAATTGCTCCTAAGTTAGTTTAAGCTTTTTCCTTTGAGAACCTAAACCTTTTTCCTCTTTGCTTTTGATTTTTGAATGCTATTTCCTATGTGGAGATAGACTTTCCTTTCCAATGACCTCTTCATTCACAATTCATCTTTACAGTCTAGTTCTGTCATGGGCATTTGCCCCTTTTTTGGCCATGGCACATCCGGATTTCCTACCTCACATGTGCTTTTGTACTCTTTGGTGATCTTACTTTTGGTGATCTTCCTTGTGCATTAAAATTTGGCCCAAATGTAAAGAGCACATTATCACTAACAAGCGTAGTTTAGCCCTCTTCTAAGCAGCAATGACATTGTGCCTCTAAGAAAACAAACGGTTAATTTGTGGTGATCTTCAGGTTTTTGTGTTGAGCATGTGAAATCATCAACCAATTTAATCCATGTATGATGTTCCAAATGTGTTAATTGCTGACATTTCTACAGATAGCTCCTATATATTGAGTCTAAGCAGTTCAGCAAATCCTTGTCAAGGGTGGACCACAAACAGGCTTGGCAAGGCCCTTTCTCTCTGGATGTTTGTGATGGGGTATCTGCCCAATGCCATTAACGGCTGTTGGACCGCACCCACCCTCGGGCAGAGGGAAGCGCAAAACCATAGAACACTAACGATGGACCGTGGGGCCAGGCGGTACCTACGGCTACGGCCGCGCCATGTGGCCAAGGCCCCACCGAGGGGGTGGCGACCGGTGCCAGGCCCCGGGGAAAGGGTGCGGGAGGCCTCGGCCCTCCCTCCGGACGACCCGGCACTGCGTTTCACCACCGCCCCTAGTCCCCGCGACCACATCGGAGGAAAAGGAGGACGAGGAGGAGGAAAGCAGCCGGAGCTACCAGCTCCGTCGCTTCGCCCCCGTCGGGGTCCAACCCCGCCCCGAACACTACCCCGCCCTGGGCCTCGTCGGCCTCCGTCCGTCTCCCCAGGTGAACGCGTATCCCTCCGCCGCGGCCGTCTGCACTGTCGGGTTCGCAGCCCCACAGTCCCCGGATGGAAACTGTTATGGCCGCCATCAGCGTCTCGCCGGGCTATGGAGAGAGGCGAGGTAACTCCGCGAGGGGCGCCAGGCGGAACGGGGTGTCCCCGTCCGGTGCGGAATGGGGCGGCCCCGGCGCGGGCTGCGGCGGAGAGGAGCGGGCAGGAGGTGCGAGCTGCGGAGGGGCAGGAAGACGCGCTGTGGTAGGGCTGAGCCGTTAAATAGTCCGTGCCCCCCGCCCCCTTTGGCTGTGGGAAGTTCGCGGGGCGGCGGGACTGGCGGAGGGGTGGTCGGGAGCTACGGGCAGTGCCCGGCCGCCGAGCGGAGAACGGGGGAAAATGCCTCATGGCCGGTACCGGGGCCGCTTGTGGCGCGGTGTTCCTCCGCCGGGCTACGCCGGGCCGGAGAAGTGTCGCGGACAGCGCGGCGCCCCCCGGGGTCGTGCGGCTGTCCTAGGGCGGGCGGCGGGGCGGGGGCAACGCTGCCCGACCGGGCGTCCGAGGAGGAGTCGGGGGCGGGGGAGGCGCCGCGCTCGCCCCTATCCCAATTTCGGGGAGTGCTGGGCGCTGCCGCCGCGGTCGGGCGGAGCCCACGGCGCGGCCCGGAGACGGTGGCAGCTGCGGGGGCTCCCCCGCCGGGCTGGCGTCGGCGGCCGCTTCGCGTTCTTGTCTCTGTCTGTCCCGGGAACGGGAGGACAGCCTGCTCCTGGCCCTGCTTTTCGGCAAGCCCCGATAGTGCCCTGGGACCGCTGCTCGTTAACGGCGGGACCTGGAGCCCCCAGGTGGGGAGCCGCGGAGCGTCCCCCGGCAGCGCAGGCGTGGGCAGGTACGGTGGCCGTGGGTCGTCGGAGCGTTGAGCCGCCGTTTCGGTGAACGGCAAGTTTGCTGTGTGGCGTGGGTGACTGTGTTTGTTAGCTTTGAGAGTGACTTGTTTTTATTTAATTTTTACAAAAGCAGCGTTTCGCTGTGTCAGATTATATCTGACCGCCACAAGCTCTGGCTCTAAGGGCTCCTGAAGTTCTAGTTCTGTGCGCTCCTGCCTGTGTCCAGGGCTCTGTAGAGAGGAAGGCACAGCTCTGAATCTGCAGAGACCTGTAGGATGGGACCAAGCATGGAAAATACTTTAGTGCAAGGGGGGTTAGTAAAATTTAAATGAGTGTAAACAATTTTTGCAGAAGTGTTGAAAATACTGTCTGCCTGGAAATGTATTTTGAGTTTCTGGGCTTTTATTCTCAATGGAAAAACTGTAAAAGGTACCTAACTTAACAGTGTCTTACTCCTATGTCATTTCTCACTATATTAAAGTACATAGCTAAACCACTTTTTTCTCCATGTGTACTTTTTTTAAACAAAATACTGACATACTGGAGCATTTTGGGGGGAAGAAAATTAAGGCTTAGAGCCTTAAGGGGTTACTTAGGCTTGTGCTTAGTGGTTTGTGTTCTTTTTGTTTTCTTTTTTTTTTTTTTTTTTTTTCCCCAATAAGGGTCAACTATGATGCATGCTTATGTATTTTCAGGGTTTCATTCATAGTATCTGCTTTATAATCTACTTGTTTCAAGTATCCTAAATATAATGTTCCACTTGCTTCCCAGACATTTGCAAAACTTTCTAGAAAGTTATAAATAGGTCTTTGCTATAGAATGTGTTACAATACTTAAGAAAATATAAAGATCATTTGAGTTCAATTTAAAATTTGATGGACTGAGATGCCTTTTATTTTTCTGTCTTGTTTTTAAGTTTTCATACGGGTATGCTTACCAGTTCTGAATGCTTGAGATGTAGTGACAAAGCTAAGGTTAAAATGGGCCTTAGGAGGAATTTGCTAGTGATTTTTAATCCCACGCACTAATTTAGCATTTTTATTGTATTTGATGGTGTTCTTTGGGAGAGAACATAATACATTATTTAGATTTTTCCTGTCTTGAATGTATTAAAAATGCACATAATGTAAAATTGTGAAGGATTTGTGCGTTTCGGCTTATTCTTTCAGTTAAGCTTTTATTTACACCTTTTAAAAAGCCTTTCCTTTTGTTTCCAGACCTTTTTTCAGTATTCCTCCTGACTGTGGCCTTTTCTGAGTCTTACATATTTACCTCTTCTATATGTGTGGAAAAATGTTAAAAAGGCTGTTGAAGAATTGAAGTCAAGTCTTTTCTTAAGATGTAAGTCTGACTTATTTGACAAGTTACATTTAAAGATCCCTGGGATGTTGTTTTTACTAGTTGGTTGTTTATAACAAATATTTTTATTTGTTGTGCTGCAGGTGCTTGTCAATAGTTGCATGCTACTCAATAGTAACAAAGTTAAATTGTAATTTGTATGGTTAGCTAAAGGAAATCTCAGATCAGATTTGAATATACCCAACTGACTCCTTGCTAAACATAAATGTTTTATCCAGTTAGTGAAGTGTTGCTGAATTGAGTACTACATTGGCCCCGTGTTAAAAGTCTGAGGCTTGCTCTCTGCAGCATGCTTTATCCACTTCTGATTTCGATAGTGTTAATTGCACACATATTTCAGGTTGCAGTATTTGACAGTGTAAATTTAAAACTGAATGATGAGCAGCTATCATCAGGTTGATGTATTGCATCATGCAACCTGTAATTTTCATGTGTTGCATCTGTGTATTAAAGTTCCTGAAGCAAACAAGTCAACATCATTTTTAGTTGCTTATTATTCATGTGGGAGTTCGGCTTACTCCTGTTCAAATCAAGGATTTGACAACAGAAAGCACTATAATACTCTTTTGGTGAAAATTGAGTGAAATGTACATGAGTTGTGCTCTTCTGAAGGCTCAAAGTAGAGTAATATCCCATGTATTAATCTCCTGTGTGGAAGATGGTAAATGTATCGAGTTTAAAAAACAAAACACAACAACAAAAACCCAAACACCTAAACAAATAAAACCAACCAGTCCTGTAGCTAAAGTGTTTTAGTTTGGAAAGGCTCCCAAGGAGAGGGAGCATATGTCTCTGTGTCTGTGGTTTTTGTTTGTTGTTTTTTCAGTGTCAAATGCATACTTTAAATCTTGAAGGTCGCATAGCTGAAGAACACAGTTAATTGAGTTTATTTTATATTGGAGTCTGTATAAAATGTCAAAGTCTCTTTTGCTTATTATTTACAGAAATTGTGCAGAAATGCTAATATCTTTCCCAAAGAAATATAATAAAGCATATGTTTAACTTGCTACATGAGAGATGAACTTGGCCTTGAAAACTTTTAAGTCTCTATTTTGTCAGGTATTTATATGGGTAACGCTAGATACTTCTTTCTCACAGGACTATGGGAAAATATTTGGAAGACCTTGGTGGTGATGCTTATGATGGCCTGGAGCTCTAGAAGCAGCTCTTGCACTTTGTCACAATGATCATTCTTTCAGTTTGAATGTGAATAAATAGGATGATCTAATGAGTGCCAAGTCTGTGTTGCTTCAGGGTGGGCAGGAGAATAGTGTAGGGAGAGCTGCTGATCAGATTTCGGCTAACACTTACGAACTTCTGCTAATGAAGAAGAGAGTGATGCTGTGACTTTTAGTAAAAACTTTCCATAGTAGAAAGTGTTATATACTAGTGAAGAAACAGCTCTTCTTCCTCTTCAGTTTCACTTTTCAACATCCAAGTTATTTTCACTGCTATTCCATTTCTGCTGATTTTATATTGACATGGGGGAGTGTTGCTTGAACTTAGACTTGAGCTGCTATAAATTGTCAGTGCAGCCTGTTATGGAAACATTAAGTCTGCAGTGAGACAATGATGCCGACCACACCTATTTGAGACTCTTAATCCATAGAGGAGTATTGCTTGTCAGTCATGCACTTGTTCTGAAAAGCTTAGTTTATACCTGGGAACATATGGTGAGAAACCAGAATTAACTTTTATCTGCTTCAGGCTTGTGTGATACTAAAGGTAGATGTGCCACAAATTCTTTGTGGATAAGTGTGGTGGGTTTTTCATTGTCGCTAAAGGTGATGTGTCCATTAGTGAAGTAGGTCTTTTGTCAGATCTTTTTTCTTTTCTTTTTAAGTGCAGTAGTTAGCTACTAATAGAGTAGCAGACTTGAGTAATAAAAATATTAATTCCTGCTGAATTTGACTTGGTTTCAGTACTTCAACTAGATTCAGATAGTGATTCATGACACAGATGAGGTACCGTGTTTATATTTGCTTGAAATCCTAAATAAGTGATAAATATGAGCTTCATTTAAAAAGAAAAACAAAACCAACAGTTCTTGGGTTTTCTCATGACTGTCCTGGTGGGAGAAAACTGAAATTTGATGGCGTGGGATTTCAATATTTTCATCATTCAGTAGATGTTTTTTAAAGCTTATTTTTCAAGATTTTTGTATATTTTGTGGAAACCCTTCCCAACCAACAAACACTCTGTGCCTTTTGAGCACAAACCAGCCAAAAAAAGGTTTCCGTGTAATGTCTCTCTCTTTTTCCTCATCCTTTTTTTCCTCTCAAATGCTATTATAAAAATCAACAACTTCCAAGATTGGCATAATTTGTTAATTATGAATTGTAACACATGTTCTAATCGCATTAGTTTTAAAAGTGACATTTGCTTTGTTTTTCTTATTTCAGGAGCATGAAATGGGGAAGTTCTAGAACCTTGAGAACTTGGCACAGTAGTCTTGTTTGCTGCAGGAACTAAGACTAATTTCAAGAATTCACTTGAAGAGGAAAACCTAAAATCATGCCAGCTGAAAAGGAACCTTTTTTTTGTCATAAAAACCAAATCAATTTGTTAAAGCACAATGCTGCAAAGAATTTTTCTACAGATACTGCTTTGGAAAAAGCTCTGGTGAATGATCCTTTAAGTATGAAGACTCAACCAGCAATTTTAGATGTCAGTCTCTCCTATGAACTCAAAAATGTGAAAATCTGTTTGCCCAAGGTGACCATTCCAAATGAAGTATTAATGAAACATGAAGTTGATAGATTTAGAAAACTCTTTCAGTGTAAACAGCAAACTGCAAGGAAGTCCTTAAGTCTAGAGAAAATAAATGGAAGCAATCCCGATTGTTCAGAGGGAAGCCATTTGCAAACTAAACCAGAAGTGCAATTTGAAGAAGGACTGAAAACTGCAGCAAAGATACTGAATTTCACGTGTACAAAGTGCAAGAATAATGTTAGATACAGTCCAAACGACCTACAGAAACATTTTCAGCTGTTACACTGTGGCGAGTTGCCTTTGTATCCTTGTGAGATGTGTAACTTCTCGGCTAATGACTTTCAGTCTTTTAAACAGCATAGACGCACCCATCGTAGCACTTTAGTAAAATGTGAGCTCTGTAATGATGAGCAGATGTACACTTTGTTGGATTTGACAAAACACTTCACATCAAAGCACTGTGTAAATGGTCACTTTCAATGTGAAAAGTGTGGGTTTTCTACCCAGGATGTGGGCACATTTGTTCAGCACATTCACAGACATAATGAAATTCCATATAAATGTGGAAAATGCCATCATGTAAGCTTTACAAATGAGGAGTTCCAGAAACATCATCTTGTTCATACAAGTATTTTTCCTTTTGGTTGTCAATATTGCAATTACAGTACACCACGGAAAGATTATCTTTTAAAACACATCATAGCTTTGCATAGAGACCACTTGTATGCAAAAGAAAAACTGGAAAAGAATGAATGTGAAAAAAGACTAGTGAAGACTCCAGCAGGACTGAAGCTTGTGTTGAGAAGGTATAAAATGGGAGCATCAAAAAAAGCACTATGGAGAAGGAAAAAAATAAGCAGTGAAAATGACAAAACTGGAGAAAAAAATGCACAAGTGCTAACAAGCATGAATAAAATTCCAACAAAAGCTGAGGAATTGAACCAGTGTCTGAGAGATGTGGAACCAAATGAAGAAAAAGATCAAATTACACATACAGAAAAACATAATTTCATGGGTGGAATGCTCTCTGCTACTACTGCACAATACAATAAAGCAGCTGATGGAACAAGTTACGGCCTAGGGTTCTTGAAAAATGCTGTTCACGGGCCAACAATATTGATGGTCAAAAACAATAAAATATCTGTTCCAGCAAATTACAGTGCTAAATTTATGGGATTTAAAATGGTAGATGGAAAACAACATATTGTTATAAAATTATTACCTACTAGTAAGCAGAATGTACATTTGTTGGGTCAGAAAGTTGATCCAATTAAAGATAGTTCTCCAAGTCTATTGCTACAGACTGCTGATCCTCGTGGTTTGTCTCCAGGTGCTATACTGCATGTAACTGATCAGTCAACCTTAAAGAACAATTCTGTTCACCCATTAATCTCCCCTCCATTTTCTTGTTCTGTTCCTCATTCAGGAAAAAATGTGGAAAAACAAAATAACTCCTTACTGTATGGTAGGAGTGCTTCTCAAACTGTAGCACCTTCTAATGTAGCTGTAGGAAAAAGCTCAAATTATTTGCCAATGAAGTTGGGCTCAACTGTACCTCCATGTGATGAGGTGACAAAAGTTGGAACTCAAAGTAGTATCTCATGGGGAAGCTATAGTCCTCCAAGTCATCCTCAGGTATTACCACCCACTATTACAAATACGCTTCACTATGACTCTATGAAAATGCCCTTCTTTCCTGAACTGAAAATGCAAAATGGTGGTCTGAATAATAATAATGGAACTAATAATCTCTATTATTCAACTTCAGTGGATTCTTCTAATGAAGGGTTGCTGTCTTTTCACAACTATTCCAAAATGGACACATCGGATAATCCATGTAGCATTTGGATGTCAGCAGATGACAGATACAAAGAATTTATATCTGGCAAAACAGTTTCTTTTCATCACAGTAAGAGAAGTGAACCTGCATCTTCATATTCAGAGTTGATGAAAGGCTTAACACCCGAGAAGGTTGTATCAGCCCAATCAAATAAAACTTGCAGACACATAAACACTAAGAATAACTCTGTCTCTCCTAAAAGCCAATCTAAATGTGTTATTAACAGTGAGTGTTTTATGGAGGACCAGCACAATGGCCAGCAGTATTTGGATGCTAATATCCATCAAGGCTTTGAGAATGTAGCCGAGAAATTCCAAGAAAATGCCTCTGATTGTGTTAACTCGGTCTTAATGCCTAAAATCACATCTGTTTTCTCATTGCAGAGTGAACAGGCAGCTAATTATTTATCGCCTGAAATAAACCAGTTACTGCAAGATGTGTTAAAAGTGAAAGCAACTACTCAACAGGAATCCCACAGCAAGTCAAATAACTGTGTGAAACTTCATTCTGACAAGGTGCTTTCTGGTCAGGAGGCAGGGAATAAAGCCATTACACATTTAAAAAGCTCAGCAACTGCATGTGGTTTTCAGAGGCCTCCTCCTAATGTAGGCTTTCATTTGTACAAGAGAGAGTTGAACACAAAATGTAGTGCAAATGAAGGTATGTATTGTGGGAGGGAGAGACAGACACCCAGAACATCATTTAATTCACAGGGAATGGATAAATTATCCAGAACTCTGGGTGGTGGTGTGTTCCCAAAACCTCATACAGATGCAGTCATAACACAGCAGTTAATAAAAGATAAAATACTGTCTGCAACCCAAAATACTAGCAGCTTTTTGCCAGTTCTTCAGGAACAGAAGAAAACCCTTTCAGTTCAATCCCCTCCACCGGGATTTTTTGTTCCTTTGCACCTTGCTAACCATCCTGGACTACAGGTGGTTTCAGGAAAATCTCTTCCATCAACCAGTTCATCAGATGGGCATGTGACTAAAGCTGCCCCTGCATCTTTTGTTTTAAATAAAGGACCTGGAATGATTTTGACTCTTAGCGGGGCAATTGGAACAGTTGCAAGTGTCCCTAGAGATACTTCTCAGGTTTTAGGAAGAGTTGCATCCAGAGAATATGGTAAAATAACCATACCAGCTTCAAAAGTGGAGGGGGAAAATGGCAGTCTTGGAAGTGTGAGAAGTTCCTATAATAGGAGAGCATGTAGCACAGCAAATGACTCATTGAATAGCATGCCATCCAAAGGACCTCTTGTAATTACAAATTCGTCTGAGTCATCTGTGAAAGGAATTTCTTCTGTGAAGGTGTTACCAGAGCATCAGGATGCCGTCTTTGGTTCCTTGGAGTCAGGAAACCAACAGGAAATTAAACAGAAACAACATGTTTATGCACTTTTGCCTGATGGACAGCAGGCAGTTTTTGTGAAATGTATGACACCAAACAAGCCTGTAGTTCATAAACATAGTGTTTTTCAGGATAATGCTCATTATCAAAATTGTCAACCAAAGAAAACTGGAGCCATGCAACAAAAGCTTTTGCTGAAAATTAAGACTTCTACTTCAGATACACTGGCTGGTACCACTCAGTCAGCAAGCAATTCAGTGCCCTCAGTACAGTTGGATAACTTGCAGTCCCTTACTCCTGCACTAACACATAAACGGACTAACCTTACTTCTAATGATGCCTTAATTTTACCAGGTAGATTACTGCCAGCAAATGCCTCTTTGGCGAGCTCTAATCCAGCATGTGGTGTTCCTCCTGTGAAACCTGTTTATTCTACTAAATCTGCAGGGACATGGTTGCAAAATGGTTCTATTGAGAGTACACAGATAATAACTGCTAACAACAGGAATCACTTTGGTAGTCAGAAGTCCACATGGAGCACCCGAAACAGAACTGCAAAAGTAAAGCCTCGTTTAAAACAAACTGGGTCTAAAAGTTCAGAAACTGTGGGTGTCCGAAGAAACAAGAATTTCAAGCGGAAAAGTAAGGATAATTGCCCAGAACCTCCAAGAAAGAAAGTAATGTTGTCCAGAAAGTGTAAGAAAAAGAATCAAGCTGAAGTTGTTAGTGAATCAGGTGGCTCTTACAAACCAAGGGCATCAAAAGAAACTGTGAGGACTTTGAAATTGCTTCCTTTTAATTCTGAACAGCTTGTAAAATGCCCTAGGAGAAATCAGCCAGTTGTTGTGCTTAACCATCCTGATGCAGATGTTCCAGAAGTTGTAAATGTAATGAAAACCATTGCTAAATTTAAGGGACATGTTCTTAAGGTTTCGCTGTCAAAAAGAACTATTGAAGCACTTCTGCAGCCAGCCTTCTGCAATTCTTTGGATGTAACTACTGATCTTTCTCAAAAGAGGCACAGGACAATAAAACCTATTAGTCCCGTAAAAGAAAGATTTGTCTTAAAATTGACACTGAAAAAGACTAGCAAAAACAATTACCAGATTGTGAAAACTACCTCTGATAATACCTTGAAAGCTAAGTTTAGCTGCTGGTTTTGTGGTAGAGTATTTGACAATCAGGATAATTGGGTAGGACATGGACAGAGGCATTTGATGGAGGCTACTCGAGATTGGAATTCATTAATGTAATGATAATCTCATACATTACAGGTTTCTAAAAAAAGAATCAATTGAATTAGGATGCACAAGTGATTTTGCTTTGTATTTCAGTATTGTAACTGAAGTTTAAAAGTGATGCAAAGTGCTTGTGTTTT
>VYZX01018881.1:0-40975 GCA_013401335.1 Brachypteracias leptosomus | reverse complement strand
TCTTCCTTCATACTGGGACAACTTGCCACATTTTGCTTGCCTCTCATTTCAGAGGTATGAACTACTTCCAGGGTTGTTGTTAATGGTATGCTTTTCTCTCATTAAAAACAACTAATGAGGAAATGTACGGCTGAAATACTGTTAGGTGTACAGGTATCGAATACAGACAGACATTCAGTTTAGATTTACATCAATACAGCCTTACCTGAAGCATAATCCCTTTGTGGTAGACTCGGTGGAGGTTTTTTTTTTAGCCTGTAAACAATAATTATTATGTTTATGATTTAAGTAGCATTCTCTACAAGGGAGCATTAGCCAGGCACATAAAAAAAGCTGCTAACAAAAGATACCTGCAGCTGAAGAAATACAGATTATCATCACGGACACTTAGCAAATAGCTGCAGGAGAATGCTTTTAGAAGCTAGAAAGAGATAAGAAATTAGAATCTAATCTGAAATCTTTTTTTTCTAAGAATTTTGAAAGAACAGCTTCCTTGCCCACCCACCCTCCTCTTTATTTCCAATGCAGAAACAGATAACGTAGGGGTCAGAGATAAATGCACATCTAGCTGAAGTTGAAAATTTGTTCAGGCTCACAGAGGCTTTGCTAAGACTATGGCATAAGAAAGTGGTGCGAATTATTTACCAAAACGACCTATCCACAAATAATTTAAAATGTTTTCTTGTGATCTCTGAGCAATTATGAAATCTACCACAAGAATCTGACACCCAGTATTTAGGTCCTAAGTGTGCTGCTTAAGTGTCATTGTGCAGGTACCAGTGTAACTCAGGGTAGTGGCATGCTGGCATTAACACATCAATTTACAAACTTTTCTTGTCTGTTTTGAGAAGTGCTTTGGCTACTTCTGAGTTGTATTAATGGAATTCTGCTGCTCATATAGTAAGGAAGAAAAAAAGGAATATGTATGAATAAATGGTGCAAGCAGACATTGCTAAAGCTCAAAAACCCCCACAAAACAACAACACACACTAAAAACCAAACCAAAAACAATCTAGGCACATTATTTTTGAAGTGTTTGTCTTCTTTGTTCATTACTAACAACATTAATGATGTACAGCTGCCTCCTCCAAGTCTTTAACTTCCTGCAGCATAATAGAAGTTGTGTGCAAACAGTGAATTACAAAGCATTCTCAACAGTCCTGCTGTTGTCTTCTGTCCAGGTTAGCACAGGCATGTTAGAAAGAAAAACTCAGGGCCACTGCCAGGGCAGATCTCAGTACTTAGGGAGGGTAGACCAAAATCTATTAATGTATTTCACAACATGACTGTCGTGAGTTGTTCAGAGACGGTAGAGACTTGGAACATAGTGGAACCAAGGCAATTATAAGAGGCTGTCTGGGTCAGAGTGTAAAGTATGTGGCTTAAGCCACATTATAGATTTCCAAGCTGCAAAGCAGAAGACTTCAACACTTTGTCCTAGGCCCTGTAAATCCTGGCAGTGGCCCCAACAGAAAATGTAAATATGTTATAACAAAAACATACAAAGCACAGAACAGAGGTCTGTGACTAAGCAGCCTATCATGCCATTGTGCAGCTCTGAAATAGCATACCGATCCCAAGTATCTTTCCCAGTTTTGCAAATTAAGGCCACTTGTTCATTTTGGAACCTGAATAGCAATAGAAGAAAAAAAAAAAAGTTTCTGTCACAGAGCTAAAAATGTTCATGGCCGCATCTATATTTTCCAGAATGTCTTCAAATATTTATTCCAAAATTCAAATCCACTTAAAAAAAAAAAGAAATCTCACTGTACTGGTATGATTTACTGAGTGCCAGAACTGAAATCCAGGCTCTTTTGAACTCAGCTGGAGGTTTGTTTTACAAGAGCCAGAACTTTACCCAACATGCAAACCACAATGCAAGCTCAAGAGACATAACCCCTATTCCAAGAAGTGGTTACCTAGCTATTTCAGATTCTGATGTAATTACCCACATAGATGCTTGCAGAGTGACAATTGACTCTGTCCTGTTCCCCTGAAGTTAATCAAATGTTATCCAACTGATAATACCTATTTCAGTGGAAAATAGAATGATTTCTTAACATATCTTTTAACATAGTTATATAAAATTATAGCAAATGCAATTTCCAAGTACAATATTGTAGTGCTACTCTGCTCTGGACTTAAGTTACAGATGGTGAAGTATCTCTGTGTTAGCTGTGATAGAACACAAGTAACTCAAGTTTCCATTTACTTTAATGGCACTAGTGTTTTTCTAAAAATTAAAAGAGTAATTTTTTTGGAGATTTTGAAATACCTCTGAGAAATTTCAGTTCTGAAGGGCTCAATAAAATTAAAATACATCAGATATGTTTACAGGTTTTAGAAACAACATAACACATCTTACTATATACATTTCAGCTTCAACAAATACTGGGTAGCATTTGAGACATTTCACATAATGGGGTCTAGATGCTGCTCACAGTAGAACAGAATGCACTGTACAGAAATTCATAATAACTTTTAGGACAAACAATTTCATTTTTTAAAAAGCATTCAGAGATATGCCTTCTATAGCATGCTGATGTTGAGCGAACAAAACATTTAGGCATATGCTTAACTTTTCTTACATAAGGGGTACTGTGTAGGAATTGCAGATATTAGTCATGTGCTTGAAGTTCATAGCACATTTTTGTGGTTTTTGTGACAATTTTTAAATAACACTTGTTTTTACAGGTTACATCCAGAAAATTTACCAAATGTACATAATAGCAGCCCTTTATGTGTAGCACTTAATACTCACACTGATGCATTTCCTTACTAGTGTTTCTACTCACACCCCCAGCATTTAATACATGCCTAAAAACTCTGTTTTCAAGAGTCCTTCAATGTTGTTAACTCCGTACAAAGTCTACTCCCTTCTTAGGAACCATTTTAACTTAATAGATTTTACAAAAATTATACTGACATTTTTACTGAGTTGAGTATTTATAGTATGTATTAGTCCTGAGTGCACTAGATCATCATACTTGTGATTAAAAGATAAATAAATTAACTTTGCCAAAAATATTTGCCGAGTTCCAAACAGGTGCAATCCAGCTGAAGATAAACTTTTCCTGAACTTTTTTTTTCTCATGACCCAGTAGAACAGTTTGTTATAGCTTTAGATTTCTGAAGATTTCTGGTTTTTTTTCCACACGTTTTCTTTACGAATGTGCTGTGGCAGTGAAATGACATATAGCTGCAATTTATTTATCTTCACTTTGATGAAATATTGTTATAGTAATAAAAATCCCAGCACTGAAAACATTCTATTCAGCTACACATTGAAATTCATGTTTCTTCAGAATAAAGTTAAAATTAGGTATTACACTTTTCCCTGGTTTCTTTTTCGAACTGTGGTACAGCTGTATTTTAGTACTTTTCTCTCATTGTTTTGTCCATAAAATAGCACTTTTCCCTCTGCCAAGTGTTTGGTTATAGTCTAGTTGCAACTATGTAGATTGAAGAGACATTTAGTGATACAACTCCATTTTTTCTACCTGAAGTTACTGCCTAAGTTATAAATGGTATAGAAAAGTGGAACAGGCAAATCTGAAGTGAAAACCTAACTAAACAGCTAGGTAAAGCAGTTCAGATGAAGATGCATCTTCTTTTCATTTTTGAAGTCACATGGTAAATGTGATTTCAAGAAATGGATGTATTTGGATTATGTGTGGTTAGATTCATAAGCACAAGGGCATGATTTCCAATGGCTTTGCAAAGTAAGTTTTGATAGGACATGGTATTACAATAAGGTAAGTAACCTGAACTTCTAGTTTCATATTCAACACAGTAGATCAGCATGTACAAAAACTTTAGGATGAAATCTTGACTTTGCTGTATATATGCAGCATGACTTTCAGCATTGACTTCAATGGAGGTAGGATTACACTGAACGAAGCCTGGAGGCTTAAAGCTTATGGTTTGCAGAGTAGTGCTCTGTCTTTATAGTGTGTTTCAAGGATAGGCAACCATCCTGCAGAGCAAAACCTAATATTTTCTCTTACTTCCCTGTTCTGTATTACCAAGGACATGAAGATGAAAAAATGCCCCCAGCTCTCATCGTTTATACAACTTTGGCTATACCTATTGCTTCTACATCGAAGTACATAATCCTCTTTTACAACATGATCTGTACAGCAGCTGGAACTCCAGTATTGTAAACAGTTTTGCAAGCAGATGCATGCTAACCTGCACCGGGCAATATTATTACTGTCAGAAAATTTTGAGTCAGGATAGGGAATAAACAACAGGAACTTTTAAGCAATGAAGAAATTGAAGTTTTCTTTCCTGATAACCAACACTATTTAGACTGCTTTCCACAGACTGTTAAGACACAGATGGATGGTAGATGTATCCCTCCCCACCTGCACCCCACAGATGAATTAGATTGGAGGGCAAGACACTTGATACAAGAACTTCTCTTACTCTTCTGCATAATCAAGAGCCAATCCAGATTTTAGAAGTGTCTTAACAAATACTGGTAGAAAGTCAAATGTATTTCATGAGTATTTGATCATTCTTTCCATTTCAGTAGCAGAGGCTTACAGAATACGTGTGTGATGACTTTAGGCTTGGGGTAAGCAAGTACACTATTTGTCTTCTCTAAAATTATTTCTACTTATAATATGTTTGAATTTGAGTCAAAACCATGTTTTTACCAGCATACAGACAAAATCCAAATCTGTGCAACATAAAGCCATTTTTTAATATATTCTTTTCCTGCTTCAGTCATGTTTAGATCCTTGACATTTAATAAAAGAATCCTGTAACTGATCAACTGGATAACTGATTTTTTTAGAAAAAGCATCTAAAAATCAAGCACATTCGGAAGAATAAAAACAGTTCTAATTCTGCAAAGCTTGACATCTCTTGTACATATTTTTATCAGTGTTGCCAACTCATGCTTTTATGGGCTGGGTTCAAGATTTGAGTTCTGAAGTCATGTGCAAATGTGGGAACTTTTTCTTAAATTTTTTAAAAAATAAGAGTAAGTTTCTGATCTTCATAATTGCACAAGAGAATAATGTGACTCAAGATGAACCACAGAAGTATCAGAAAGGTTATTCTATGCTGGTTTTTTACATCTAAATTTGTAATCTTATAGCTGGAATAGGTGAAATGTGAGCTTTGTGCTGCAGTCATACATTAAGAGAGTTTTTATGAGCCTGCTCTTTTTTGTGGATTTTTTTTTTTTTATCTTGAATAAAAGAATTGCAGTGTTATAGTAGCAATCTTGGATCTGACATTTAATGATGGCACCCCTGACCTTCTCAGCTTCAGCTACATTTAGTTCTTGTTATTTTTCCCTTGTCTGTCCTTTTCCTCTTACTCTCAGGGAAGGATACACAGTCAGAGCGATACTGATTAACAGCAGAATTCATGTCCAGGCAACTATGGGAGACAATTTGTTGCCTCAAATTATAATCTTAAAATGCTTCTATTGTTTCCACCTTCTGGTTTCCTCTCTGAGGTATTTGAACCGGGCCCACTGCAACATGATTAACATTAACTACACTTAAACTAACACTGTGAAGTAGGAAGCCACCCTTTATTAAAAAACAACAAAAAAAGAAGACAATCTCCCTGACCCCTCTCCCCTCTGAAACCCACCAAAAGCCTTGACAGCCTAAAAGCTCTGCCCTGTGAGCAGGTCCCAGGTGAAACTAAGTTTTTTGCAGATGGATCTCTGAACACAGTGGTCTATTTACATACACATTGTGTTAAAAATAGAAATATGCTCAGATTATATTAAAGATCCAAGTAGTTGAAAGAGGGTCTTTTTAAGGGAAAATCTGCTTTTGTACTTGTATGGAAATAAAAAGTACATATACCATGTGACTGTGATTTACTGCAAGCTGCAGCAGTGCTAGGGGGAAAGAATGAGTAAAGGAGACAAGTGATCTCAAGAATCTGATATCAGGTGTTACCTGCTCAAGGTTTGTGGACAGAAACACAGCTGTGATGGAGGTCACAAAGGAGGACTTGCAACTTAAGGCTACTGCTTCAGCCTGGGGAATGTGAGTCAGGTGGTTGCTGCTGCCCCTAGAAGTGTATCCTGCTCCTCTGCCAGGGATGGCAGCTGCCCCACAGACACTAGCCCTGCCTGGGCTGGCAGCAGGGGCAATAGCTGAGCCAGCCTGGCTTTCCAGAGCTCTTGCATAGCCAAGCTAGGCGAAGCCCTACTGCTTCTCCCACCAGCCTACTGATCACTTCTTTTTCAGGGTGAGGGTGACAGAGCTCTGGAACAAGCTGCCCAGGGAGGTTGTGGAGTTTCCTTCTCTGGAGACATTCAAAACCCGCCTGGATGTGTTCCTGTGTGACCTGATCTAGGTGATCCTGCTCTGACCGGAGGGTTGGACTAGATGATCTTTTGAGGTCCCTTCCAACCCCTAACGTTCTGTGATTCTTATATACCTAGCAGTAGCTCTTGTTAAAATGGTACTTTTCCTTTAACTGAGCCATTATGGTCACTCTTCAAGAACAATTTGAAACAGTGATTGTATGTGTCTTTTATATATGAGAGCTGCATTTCTAGAATTTAATATGGTTGTGCTGGAAACACTGCTGATACTGTGTACTAATTAACTTTTTTAAGTACTTAGTACTTTTGTTGTCAATGACCCATGTAAAGAAAGGAAGCTGAATGAGAAAAATCACATCCAAATGGAAGTTCAATGCAAATGAGCGATTGCATTAAGAAAAATAAAAAGTGTGCTAAATAGCTAATTGGTTTAAATAGATGTTTGACTGGAAACAGTGAATAGTGTATTTATGTGGAAGGATGCAGAATTACTGCAATTTCTTTCTATGTACAAATACACATGAATATTTTACGATATCCATATGCATGTGACATCAAAATGCATGCTGTTCAGCACTTCTTACTGGAATAAGGGTGTTAGGTAATGCTGGGTTTTCTTTTATGGACTGAAACACAGGAAGACTTAGCATTTTTATGGGACTTCTAACTACGATGGCTGACTAGTTGGTTCAAGGTGGAGCTCAAATTAAAACTTAATTGCAGCAGGTGGCCTAAACAGTGGCCTGTGAAGAAAGGCACATACTCAAACAACAAGTGATGATCATTCCCAAGAATATGTAAGAAAAATGCATTTTATCCAAATAGTGTATCAGGGCTACAAACACAACCTCCCATTGGTGGCCAGTTCTGCAACTACAATGATACTCTTAATACTGATGACAATGAGGAGAATGAGGTCCAATCACTAAAGTACTATACACTATGCTAGCAATCTGAACTTCCTCAAATTGATAAAACCAGGATTGGCATTTCAAACTTACTTTTTGAACTTGTTTATTATCCCACTTTCGTTTTTCTTGATGTCATGTACCATCTTTTGAAGCTTCCTGTAAGATATTAAACAAAGCCAGAATTAAAATTACTATGTGGTTGAACACTCATTTATATAAATTAAGAAAAGTACAGGAAATACATTTCTAGTGATATTTCACACATCAAAAATGCTTAATACATATTCAATAAGTAGTTTAGTTGCTATATCATTTGTGTATGAAGTTTTCCTCCTTTTTTAATAGAGCTTGTTGGCATGATTTGTGTCATCCTTCTATTTAATACAGTTAAGTGCAGTTTAAACAATCGATTTAAGAGTAACTGCATTCAGGAAAGAATATAGTTGCCTAAATTAATAGTTTAGAATATTTCAAGGATAACATTTTGTTCAGAACTGACTTTACAACACTCCACAGCTACAAAGGGAACGCCCTCTGACCTTACATGAGTCATTTTATCAGTGGACAGTTTACTTCATTCCCATAGTGTTTGCAGTTATAATAGTAGGGGGAAAGTGATACATTCCTGGGCCCAGGCCATTTGAAAAACTATCAGAGTATCTGTGACTCTGAGCTGTAAATACTCATGATCTTAAAACTCTAGTTACATGGACAGATGTCTGGAATCATAGACTGTTTTTATTCATCAGCTGCACTGACCTCGTTAAAATTTTACTTGTAATCAAGGCAATTTAAGTTGAATATGTCATTTTTTCACTCGGGAAGTATCATTTAGAATCCCACCTCCCTTCTCAGTTAAAAATCTACACCACTAAAATCAAGTTAGTGTCAGGTACACAGATAAAACTTTCTGCAAAAGACTGAATTTATAATGAAACCTATTGGAAGTCTGGTTAAACTAGAAATTCTATAGAATGCTTTTTTTTTCTTTTTAGTTTCTTTGCAGTGTATGTTCTTTCTATTCAACTAAACTAAGTATCTTTTGTTAGATCTGAGCTGAAGATTTTATCACAGCCAATAAAGGAAAGCAATGATTTTTTCAGAAAGGGCTTTAAAAAAAATTGTCTTTCATTCTTCATTGTAAGTTGTCTATGTCATTCCACGTTTTAGTCTTGCCTGCCTCTTCTCTGATGCACAATGCCTGATGCTACCAAAAGAATCTTGGCAACATTGTTTACAAAGAGAAGTATAAATATCAAAGTATTCTTTCCCTTTTTTTAATGCTTTCTTTAAAACTTGAAACCTTATTATTCAGAAGATTGAGTAAGACATAGATCTTTGCTAAAAAGAAACTATCTTCCAGCTTCATTGTTAGCAATTACAACTGTCTCTAAAAGATTAAACTAACTTTTTCAAAGGAAATTGGAATTAGATGACAATTAGCTAAACAAAATCAGGAAATAACTGCACTAACATTATGTGTTTATCTATCTGCAGTCCATGGTTCAAGCTGAGCAGATATGTAGCTACTGAAAGCATCGAGTAGTGGCTTAGTATTCAGCTTATGCTGAAAGGGACCTTCCTACCTCTGCTACTGATTTTAGAGCAAACGTGGTATTTAGTGTCAATTGATCCCACTTTATAAGACTTGCTTAAAAAGAACAGTTAAATAATTGATACTTGAAAGATTTTGGAATGCTGGAATAAATAACGAAGCTTAATTTTAGTCTTGATAATGTTTATTAACAAAACAGAAAAATCTGATCCTTTCATTATGTGAATTGAAGGATAGTCCACATTTTCAGCAGACCTGTAGTACAACAACATGGAATATCTTATTCTGACAGGCTACGTCATGGGCCTGATACTTAGAGTATTCTTAGAGCCTAAATCTTTGCACAATTTTACTTAAAAAATGATTCAGCCTTTTTTTCCCCCCCCTGATTTGAGAACCTAAAAAGAGAATAACTGACAAGCTCACAAGCACATTTTTAACTTTTGCTCTAAACTCATACTATTAATTTACATCAAAAGGACATAGTGTTACCTGCTAATATTAAAAAAAAGAATAAAAAAATGCTTATAGGTGTGAGAAACAGTTACCCAGCAAAAATGTTTGTTTTGAGATTTCCTGCAACGATGCAGTACATGTGTTAAGAATAGCTTGGATTGTTATCTAAGCTGAGCAGATATATTAAATCTGCAAATTGGAGGTGAAACTCTGAGGAGAACTTCTGCTTTTCTGTGGTGGGTTTTTTTTTTTTTCTAATAGAATTAGCTTCTAGTTATGCTTGAAACATCACAAATAGCCATCTTCTGCAGTTTACTGCTTCTGTCTTGTGCCCCAGCTGGCACCTGGCAGTGTTATAAGTGAAAACTAATGAGAAGTAAAAAGAATGAGAGGAGATCTAAGTGGCTTAGTTCAACTTTGGAGAGAATAGCTGTCTGCAAGTGTTTGTGTCCTTTTCAGAAGGGCTTGACAGCCTTTAATTAGAAATGCATTTGACGTGCATTTTTCTTCCTTAAGGATTCAAACAAAAAAAATTCTAACTATAGATTTAGATCTGAATATTGCTTATTGCTTATCTCTGACATCAATATATCTTTACAATAGCAAAATTAGGTCTTTATTTTGAAAAAAGGTGTTTCATTTTTCATGACTGATTTTACTTAATATTGTCACTTTGGTCTCTAAAAAAAATCCACACACACACACACAAATAAAACCCACCCCCAAATTTATAACCATGAGTACTCAGAACAGTTTGCTGTTCATTTGGTCATATTTAGGTGAGTTGATTAGACTATCATGGATATTGCCTGTGCTCTGAATAAGGCTATAATTTAAAAGATCATTTTAGTACATATTTCCATTTTAACAAAAAGATACATTTAAATTAAAGATAATTGCATGTGCTGCTACTGGTATGATCTGTTATTTTTCCCATGCAGATGGACTGAAATAAAAACATTAACATTTTTGCATAGTCAAATTTCCTAAAAATCTCTACTTCTTATTCCTTGTTCTTTTTCTGGAGCAATTTCTTTTTCTAATTACAAATTATGATATATTAGGGAGTATCTAATATGTATTTGTGTGATTTTTAAAGTTAGGTAGCTCTTGTAGGAATTGCTAGAATACTTGGTTTGTTGCCTCTGGACAACCTGTATCAAACTTGTGAGAGTAAGCAGATAACCAGTGCGCTGTATAGTAGTAAGCGTAGGAAGTCATCAAACATGGATGATCTGCATTTCCAGTGGAATCCCCTTTGACCCACGAAGTTGAATAAGCTGCAAAAACCAGTCTGTCCAGTTAGCTAGAGGCTGAGATTTCTTGAAATGCCAGCAGATATAGTAGGCTACAACTGACAAGTTTTACAAAGAGCTGTCTGACTTGTGATTTTAGAGACAGTAGTAAAGATGAGACAGATAACAAAATGTATAGCAAGGGGATTCTCCAAATCTTAAGGGTCCCAAACTCAAGCTCAAGTAACGAGGAAAGTGAAGCACAGAAGGGCATTTATACCCTTCACATTTTTTCCTGGATCTGTGTATCTGACTAGCTCTCAAATACTTTTCTTCACTTAAGTCAATACTCCAAGTAAAGAGGTTCATTGTGGGAGGAACTTAGCAGAGCAGCAGCCTTGAGACTATCTAGGAAATGGAGGCTACCGTGGCCCAAATGTAGAAGCAGCCCTTTCTATAGTTAATTAACTACAACCTCCTTTCTTCACAACACAAATGAGTCATGACCTCCTTACCAACTCATGTTTATTTTGCACTTGTTCTCTTGGGATGAACAGATACTAGAAACATTCAAGGACCTCAACCAGCTAATACTGTAAATTAGAATAATAAGTAATGCTAGTTTTACCTTGCATTGCATGTAATTAAAGTTAATTAAGAAGTCAAACTTAAGAGTTGTTTCTTAACTACAAGCACCAACTCTTCATTCAACTTGGTTGAGAGCTTTTTATGTAAAATCAGGCTTGCAGATAAAGGTGCAGTCTGTGTCACTTAATCTTTGAAAACACTTTTCAGCAATAGATAGCTATTTTGAGATCTAATTTAATCACGACAGACTTGATGAGACCTTCTGATCAGGAACTCACTGCATACAATGGATTTTCAAGGTCTTGGCTGTAGGTGCATCTAAAAAATTTTAGGTTTCTTATAAATATATTAGAAATTCTATATGCTGGAAGGAATAGCAAAACAAGCAAAAGTAGACTGTACAATGAATCCTAATAGTAAACACTTTTTAGCCCTGTGTTACTATTTTTCCTATCTTATCAACTTTGGCATCCAGAAATTCAGGATCATCAGATGTATTGACAAAGAGTTCATTAGCTGTGATATATGTGTAAAGGAAGGCAGAAAGGTATACCACTGCAAATACAATATAACCTGAAAGAAGGGTTTGCTGTGTCACAAAATACCGAGCTGTGCTCAAGGACTGGCAGAGCTGCCTTGAGATAAAACAAAATGAAACAAAACCATCCTCTCTTTGATCTGGTCACAGCTCAGCCCAAGGAATGTATGTCAAGTGAAGGGTGATGGGTGGGCCTGCCCTGTGACACATCCCCTCTCAAAAATCAGCTGAAAGCTTTTGGCTCTTCTGTATATAAGCTATCCCACAAAAGCTTTCCAAAGTTAAATTGATTTAAAAGAGAGAAAAAATATAAATAACATGAAGAAGAAGAAAGGGTGGAATAAGTTTTCAACTCAGATGTGAAACGAGGTACAGAGTCCCCCAACCTTAGAAACAGGAGTCTGTCTTATCTTCAGACAGAACTTTGTAATAAGGAATTCTCCCACCATTTAGACTGATTTTTGAGAAACTGTATTTATTGGTATCAGAAATCTGTGAAGACTTTTATAAATATATATTATGTAAACATATATATTATGGCTCAGAGCAGTCAGCATGAATGGCTCCTCAGTGGCCATGGCCTCCCTCCGCTCCTGGGAACAGAGGGATCTCCTGTGTGCAGGAACAGAATTGTTTACCTACTTGTGCACAGTGAACCCAAGGTGACTGTGGACCTGCAGTGTACACATTGATTGTCAGTATTTTAGCTGTACGGCTGCCTGTGGCACGTGGTGAATGACAGCCCATAGCAAGCGACATCCCTCTGCTGTAAGAGCATTGCATGGTCTCTGGGGTGGGAAGACTGGGCACAATTGCTTCAGTGCATCTGGCTGTGAGCACAGATGTGTGCGCTTACAGTTGGGAGTGGTGCTGATAATGTTTTTGGAAACAGGGCTGACTGCAGCGTCGGTAGGGAGTGGTGGCAAAACAAAAACCAGTTTTAAATGAATCACAGGAAGTTTTCTGTATTACAAGCATCATTATTTTGCTGCTTATCTGGAGAATTAGAATTCTGTCGTCTTAACTTTCTGGGGCTTACAAGGACTCTCCTAATTACCTGTTTTGCCTCTAAAAAATCCACATCTGGATTTTTCTCAGACCAGTTTCTTCAGTTAAAAACAGTCAGAATTTTGAACAGGTTATATTCAGACAGGTCTACAAGGGAAGCTTTGTAAGCAATATTGACACATTCAATAAGTGACCTGCATATTCCTTCTCCTCCTAAAATCAGTTATAACTTTAACTGATGAAGCTGAATTGGTTTCAAAATAGTAATAATGACTTTTAAAAAATAATCCCACTGTAAATCAGCCAGTTTGCACTCTGGTTTCAGTTCTCATACCTTTTTGGGTGCATCTGTTTCTCACTGGCAGGGCACCCTGTAGTTCTGTGTCTAGAAAGTCCTATTTTCTGAAGATTGTTACTACCTACATTCACTTAAAGTATGACTGTAGGTAGGTGTAGCCCTCCTTTTTGTCTTGAGACAGGTAGCATAACAAATCATGTAAAAACAAAGTCATTATTTCTTGTTTTTCAGGAAAATTCAAACACTTAGCATTGGAAACCTAGAATGCGATTTAGTAAGTACAAATTTAGACTTAAAAACATCCCCCAAATCCTCACCTGCTTCAGCTATAAAGTTTTACAGAAAAGAATCACAAAAAAGAAAACAGAAAGCAAGGAAGAGTATAATGAAATTTGGAGAATAAAAGCAAAGATATTAAGAGATATAAAATGAAACTTGAAGAGCAGAAAATTAAAAATTATTACAGCTACCCCTGTTATTTAAAAAAAACCCAACATATTAAAATATGAAAGACGAAACAGCATGCCCAGCTACCTCTTTTATTGCTTCTCACAGCATAATTGTTCCAGTATCTTCCCCCCAGCTGGCCTTTATTTTGTGTTTTTTTTAGCCTTTAGTTTTATAAACAGGCATGCAGGTGACCAAATAAATAAAGAAAATTATTGTTTCTGGACAAAGGGGAAGTCTCCTGCTTGCTGGGTGGGGACGGACAGGACAGGACCTGCTCATCTAGAAGGGAATATGTAAAAATATCTCTTGAGGTTTCGAAAAACTTTAAGCTCTTATCTTAAACTATTCTCTCAAACTAAATTAACAAACAAGATATGTACCACCTTTCTTACAATAGGCTTCTATTAACACAGTGCTCCCGACAGTCTTTGTGGAAGTACACAGATCTCAGTGAACTGGGTGAATGTCTTTGTAAGATGTACTTTTGTATTCCTGGCCAGTTTTGTGCATCTAAACCCAATTAATTATATAAAACAACTCTGCCCCCATCCATGTCCTTTCTAACCGCTTAGTAGAATGTAAAAGGAAATTCCCAAATACAGAAAGCATCTAATTCCTCTCCTTAGGCCTCTCTCAGGTGTTTCAGATCTCCACATTCATGCACCCTTGTATTATTATGCTACCTGGAACAGTGAGAGTGGAATTCCTTTGCAAGGAAACGCAGGCTGGCATCAACAGGCTGGGTTGGAGCTGATGTTTTCAATGGCTCTTACATGTCTTATAAAGACATAGCTAAATTCTTGAGGTGCAATCAGATAAACTGTTTCAGTTGCTGCTGGTCTAAGATAGGGGATTACTGCCCCTTGTTCACTCTAGGGACTTATTGCAGCCCACTCCCTGCAATGCCTTTCATGACAGGAGAGGAGGAAGTCTGGAGCTGGAGGTGGTAACCTGTGACACCAAACCATCAGTTCAAGGCACTCAGCCTTTGATCTTTATCTGTAAAGCTATCTCAGAGCTGTAAAGAAAAGTTGAAAGGGGTTTGCTTATGAGGAAAAGTCAATTACAGACATCTATCTGAAGGGAAGAAGGAACAACCAATTGTCTTCTGCTGTGTTCATGAGATGCACAAGAGAAAATGACTATAATTATTTTAGTTTTGTCAAGAGTGTTGCTTTTTTTTTTAAAGTCTGGACAACATCCTATTCTGCTCACTTTTCAATCACGCACTATTTTGTCTAAAGACAAACCCCAATAATTAGAGCAGGTGTGTGTTTACGTGGTAAACACAGAAGCACAAAAAGGCTAAATATTGATTATACTTTTCATCTTCATATGCCCTCTAAGTCATCTTCTCAAAGAAGGTACCAATCTTTCTTCTTCTAGCAAGTACTAACAGAGACTGAGTAAATGAAAATATGTAGCATGTAAAGGCATAAAATATCTTTGACAAATCCATCCTAACATGTCATTAAATAGTATAATTACTTTGAGGTCACTGAGAATTCTGCACATTGAAAGAACCTATGTGAATTTATTGATGAGGCTGAGACAACTAAAGCCCTATCAATGACACCAGCTGCTTGGTACAACTGCTTCATCACTTTAGATCAAGGCTGAGGCTTGTTCTGAGTATATACGGACAGTATACTAATACCAAAAATTTCATGTGTTTAAGTTGTACAGTATTTTTTGCAATTACTTTTTTCTTTTATTTAGCAGAGAAGAATAGTAGACCTGGTTCCTACTATCTTTCCTTACTACTGTTTGGGACTTCACAGCTGGTTTTGAATATCAGAAAGCAGTGATGGCCAGGCACTTTTTAGTATGACTTCTAAAAATATAGATATTTAATAACAGTTGAAGGCATTTCAGGTTTGGACACCTCTTCTGTTTTATCCATCTTTCTCTCCCCTTTATCTCAACTGAATAATAGTGATACTGTAAGTAGTACAGAAAATATTAGCTGTTATGATATGTTAAGTGGGTATTGCACATCACTTTTTGACACAAAAAGTTAGAAGATATTTTCTCTAATTGACTTGCTCTGTTCCCAGTCTTTTTGCTTAACTGATCCCTTTCATGCACTAACTGTCTGGATACGACCTGATGCATTAAAAAACCAAGAAATGCACACAGAAGCTACATTCACAAGGGTTACTACATTTTTCTGAAATGTTTGCAAGCAGTATAAGGAAACTAAACATGTTAGGTCAATATAAAATACATTTCCAGTTAAAACTGAGTGCTGTACCTCCCTGAAGGACTAGTGTCCTATAGCCTGGTAGGTGAAGGAGAGCAAGGACAGAAATTTAAGAGAATAAAGTGAGGTTTATATTTTACCAAAAAGAGGAAGCACAATCATTGCAGGAAGTGAATAAAGACAGGACTTGGTATGGACCCAGAAAATTACCACCTGTCAGCAGTAACATTACTTCTAGTCACCATTCTACAAGCATTTTTTGAAAGGTGAGATAACATTTCTGTCATTCCTGCAGGCATGTAGATGGAAAGACTACTACAGCCACATGAAGGACATGAAAGTGAATGAAAAAAGTAAGAAAACTGAGTGAACTGAACTCAGAAAGATGAAGGCTTAACTTTGATTTGGTGTTCCAACAGAGTGAGTTCTTCTGTTTTTCCTTCTCTTTTACCTCTTTCACAAATTTCAAATCTACTGTTTTAGTTCTGGTTACCTGTCCAAGGACATAAAAAAAAAAATCTATGTAATGGGCTTGACCAAGATTTAGCCAGATGTTTAAGCACACATATAACTTCTACTACCTTAAAGTTAGGTAAATTTTGTGTTAAGGTCTTCTAACACAGGCACACAAGCCCTGACACGAGATGCGTAAGTTTACTTCATGATCTGAGTGCAGTCTTCATCCATGTCTTTGTGTCACTTAAGACTGCTACTACAGTATAGTTTCTAATGTAGTGATTTTAACCCAGTAAGTTCATAGACTGTGAAAGTATAAAAAAATTGTATGCTTTTTCAATAAGCTGGAAAATTTGTGGGCATAATTTGTGTAGCTTGAAGGCAGGGTGCTGTGCATACTAGAGAAAAAGGAGGCTTTTCTAAACAGCCTCTTAACTCTTCTTCTTAAACCAAAAGTGCATATATATACATAATGGTCTGCATCTGCTCTACCAAATAGTGCTCTGACAGACAGATAAAACAGAACAGAGCTTCTGGGCATTGCGTTAAAATTTAAACACTCCCATTAGCCTTCTCCTAGAGGCAAAATAACCCCAGATATCTTTATGCTGCCCAATATTTGCAAGTCACTCAGATTGGTGTCAAGACAGTAGCCTTCAGGTATATTGGTTCTAGATACACTGAGTAGATGTATGACCTTAAGTGAAACACTAATTTTAGAATTTTTATAAATTTGCATTGCTTTTTGTAGAGCCAAAATCTGTCTTGAAAACGTATTGCATTATTGTTTCTGTTCATACTTGCTTAGCATAAGAGTAAAGGAAAAACCTCCATAACTGGACTTTCAGCATGTTTTTTAAATTGTCCTTTATGGCTCAGTACTTCCTTTTTCATTCTCTGACAAGATTTTTCCCCTATCTGAGGCAGTTTGTCTACAGGAATGCCTGAGTTGCAATGACATGGTAACTTTCTCTTGTTCCTCTCTGAAGTATAACTTTTCTTGGCTTTCAATTTTTTTCTTACGCATTAGCAACTGAAATGTAGCAACTAATTTCCTTTGTGTAGTTTTGCTAAAGTCACTTAATGCTTAGAGCAAAAATTGCAGCTGTATTTTAGGCCTTTAGCATTAAATTCCCTTTCACTGAAGGGATTTTACTACCTGTTTAGAATCAAAATGATAGGGTTACAGAATAATGGACATATTTTTAACACATCTGATGAAGACTAACAAACACTGCTGTACTGGGCTGAAAGTGTTTTTTCTCAAGCTACAGAAACATTATATCCACCATAGATGTAGGGTGGCACTGGCAGGGATCTAATAGAGGCTACTCATGAATCTGTTTTGTTTATTTTATACTGAAGTCTACCAAATTTTGTTAAAACTTTGAAGAAGTATTTTGGTCCCTAGGATTATTATACAGCCACTTTGATGGAGCTCATGTGGGCTGCCATTGAAAGGAGAAATTCTGCTCTTCTCTACTCTTGGTACTTCCCCAGCTATGATGAATCATGGAACTCCCAGCTGGGAAACTACTGTTTTCTTTTGCCAATTTAGATACCAGTGAGATCAGATGCAGCTTCATCACATGGTCAGGGGAACCATGACCTTACCAGTGTGAGCGGAGAGATGAGTGGCAGGGCAAGCAGGGACATTGGGAGGGTGGAAGAAAGGCACCTACTCTTTTGGCAGCAGCTCAAACTTAATGCTAAGTTAAACTGGCCACGTAACTACAGCTTTACTAGCACTTAGCTGCCTCTGTACTTCTTGCAGAGATATCTCTAGTGTCTATACTTCAAAGCATGAAGGAATCATTTGGCCATATAGTATAGCCACTTGTATTAATAACATACTTCACCCTGTTGCCCTTGCATTAAGCTTGAAAAAAATATACTTATGTTTTGCATAGTATTGCCTCAGATTCTGGAATATGAACTTGTCCAAAATGTATATACTAGCAGATTAGGATAAAGATGCTAACAGAATTTCCAAGCTTCTTTTACTCCTCAGTCATTTACTATGTCACAAAACAAACTTATTTACACAGTCCATGAAGTCCTTTCAAAGTCTACCAAAAATCCAAGATAGTTCCCTGCAGCCAAATGAGAAAATACTGTCACACTTTTAGCCATTGTTTTCTATCAGTTTTCCAATTCTTTTGTCTGCTGAGTGCATAAAACCAGTGAAATTTGTTTTATAAAAGAAATATTTGCTTATGTATCATATAGTAACAAGCTTTAGGCTACTTAGACTGTAAGAGATGTTACATGAAACTAAAATCATTCCTCTAATGCAGCAATCATTTTAAAACCCACATAACATATAGGAAAAAACTACATAGTGAGCAGACACATTCTTTCTTTTCTAATGATCAAGGGCTTACAAATCATCTGCAGAAGATGATTAAGCCATCTGAAAATGACTAAAAATGACTTTTAAATGACTCCTGCAGTCAAACTCCACCTACAAAAGAAGTAGTGCTGAGGCATTTCCATTAAAATATATCAAATGGAGCAGGTCAGAAATTTCCCTCATTGCAGTGTGTATAACGTGCTAGAGTGGAGCAGCACAGTTTAATCCTGAACTATACTGCTCCAACAAACTAAAAGGAAACATTTAAAATTTTAAATGTCAAAAATTAATTAATGTAACATTGTGAATGTTAAGTAAAATGATCTTAACTATACAAGTTGTATTTTTTCAGTTGCTGTTCTGCAGATAATTGAAATCTTATTTTTATCTTTAAGTTTGGTCACAATGCTAAAACTGCCTGCAGTGTTGAAACTCCATATTTCAGTCATCCTTTAAACAGAACGTAAAAGCAATGGAATTCTTAGGATATTAAAAAATGTTCCAGTTATATCTAGTCTGTCCTGTTACAGCCCTGAAGATGGTTAGTCAAGATTTTTGACCAGGTTAAATGGTTTTCCAAAACCATTTAATTTAACCAATTCACCAAAAGCAGAACTAAAACTTGATTCCATTACTCTTCATTAGCTTTTTCAACTGTTGGCTTACAAATGCTTTGCCTCCAAAAACTATCAGACAGCTCTCAGAGAGATAGAGGCATTTTCCAAGGTAAGAAAAGAAGCCAGTTAAAAACAATACTTATTTTCAAATATAGAGATATTTACAGTGATTTCTACCAACGTGTAAATGCTTTTTTCTTCTCTTGATATCTAATGTTGTTTTCTAACACTGTTATGGGTGACATAAGTCATAACACTGTGGAATGCTTTTTTGCAATATTTTGTGATTGTTATATTTACCATCCAAAAGAAAAGATCTCATCACATTTTAATGTGGTGTGGAGTATGTAGGTTTTGAATGATTCTGTAAAACACAAAACTGTTTTGTTCTGGGATCAACATATCACTGTGTACTTGCAATGTCATATTATGATTTAGTATCTAGCACACTGCACAGCTGTATGGGATAAAGATTTAAACTTATGATGGAAAATGGTTATTCCAAGGTTACTGGAATTTTTGGTTTTTTTTTTTTTTACCATGGCCAAGAAAATTAATTTATAGGGTTATTTGCTTGGCTATCGGTCATTTATTTATTATTTTACTTAAAAAAAGAAAGGCAAGTCTTTAGACCCAATCTATAATACTAGCTTTTGCTGAATAACTGACAGTCACAGGCCTAAGACTATGTCATTTGTGATTGCTATAGTTGGCAAATGCTCCTAGTGTGAACAGTTACTTTAGCAAAACTACAATGTCACTAGAAGACCTAATTTTATTTGGAAGAGTGTGCGTATGAGGCAGTGGTGAATAAACCATGCTAGTGACTGAACAATTTTGCCCAGCACAAGTAAAATGAAGCTATAGGTACTATATAAGCATAGCTGATCTTCTCAACATATTATACTCTTACATTGCTACCTACATACAGAGATTAAACTGGGACTTTTCACTGTAGTTTCAATATTACGCCACACCATTTTGTCCACATTACCATATTTTCGTTTAAAACATAGGTAGATCACAGACACACTTAAACACACTTTTCTATGAACAGCATCATAGGCAAAAAATTTGATATGAGGATAATTTGTTATGTGGCAATTTAGCTTTAAAAAAAGTAGTGGTTTTTTGTCTTTGTTTTTTCTTTAGGGCAGATTCAAGATAGGTCCAGGCAGGATGACATAGCTGGACATAAGGATGATAAGCAAGAAAAAAAAAGAATTCTAACAATCCCTTTACAGTTTAACTGCTTGCACAGAAAGGAAGAAAAGAGGACAAATATAGATGAGGTGGAGGATATGCTATGTTGAAGCAAGGTCAGAAGGAGGATTTGACTAGAGAAGTCACACTGAGGGTGAAAGAAGGGATCTCTACAGCAGTATCTGGGTCAGTTTACATTTCATATCTCATTCCATTTCAAAGTCCAGAGGTGAAAGAGAATCATGAACTATTGAAGCTGACAGAAAGAGAGAGGAAATAGAGATTATACATCTTTATCATTTAATCTCAATCCCATGCTTTGTACAGCAAACTGGACCTAACAATCCTACAGAAAGAACTTTTGTTTGTATTCATGAGCACAGCAAATGTAGCTGGTGAGTTCCTTTTCTCCCTGTGCCTGTGAAATGCAACTCTAAAGACCGCATACCACTGGCACTGTGATTTCACGTGACCTTACATTCAGCCTACACTTTGTTGGTTTAAAATGTGGGTGCACCACAAAAGCTGCTGTTGTGATGAAGTTTTACTGTGCAGTGGAAAGCTGTCAGGAGAAACTGGAAGCTGAGAAATGAAGCTGCGGGAGGTGGCAATGGGTGGTGTCCCAGAAGACCTTCACAGCTGTCCTTAGGGCCAACTGATGGGGAAGGTAGATGAGATTTTTGCCAGAAAGAGGAGAAGAACAGAGCAGTTAGAAAAGCAGAAGTGAGGAGGTCATGACTTAAGAGAAAGACAGTGACGAGCACCTAGAAAGGGCTGGTCTGGAAAAATCTCATGTGTGGAACAGTTCCAATAAGCGCCTTTAGACCACTGAGCAGTGTACAAGTAACTGGGCGTTTGCATAGCCTTTCCTCTGAAGTCTCTGTGTAACTAAAAAGGGGAAAATATGTTAAAGTTGGATATGGACTTTGGTGCCCAGTTCTGTCATGGGAAACATTCTCTAGTTTACTTTGAAACTCCAGTTTCTTTCCTGCTTGAGTTTATTTTTGTTATTTTGTCTTGTTCAAGTCATTGATGTAATAAACTATGTTAAAATTTGACTTGAAAAAACAGATTAAGAAGTGTATCAGTTTACAGTTAAACATTATTTCACTCCCAAATGAATTAATTTTCTGCTTAGAAATTTTCAAGAGGAAACAGTAGCAGAAAATCCTCTGGTAAAGAAAAGACTTAGTAGCTACAGTCAAGCTATCTCTATCAGTAGAAAACAGCGAAGATCATTAGTACCTTCACATTTCATAGACAACTAACAGACACTAATGCCTTAAGGAAACTTATCTTAATTTAAATAGAATCAGGACTTAAACTCTTCTGTTTAGCAAGGAATGTTAAAACTAAATATTGCAAAAAACCTGACATACTTGTCCAACCTGAGAGAAAAAAGTCAGTTGCTTTTTTTCCACTTGCTTCTCATTTGGGAGTTATGGTTGGAGATAGTGATTTTAAGGACTTTTTTTTTCTTTTTTTGGGTGAGTGGGGAAACGTGGGGAGAACTGCTACAAATTAATGAAGTCATCAGAAATGAACATGAAACTGCTCTTGGAAAAGCCTGTTTGAATCTGGAAGTTGACAGCTGCCATTACCTTAGGCAAGTGAAAGCCTGTGGTACATTTCTGGTTCATGCCATGGTTTGCCTGTCACTGCAGTGGTGACAGTAATGATAAGTCTTTGAAAAGGACTTTGTGATATACAGCTAAACACAGCTGTGAGCAGTGGGTCATTATTAAGGTTTGTGGTCATAAAAAAAATGCAGCAAGTCTGAAGAGATGCTATAAGAGAGTCATATATAGCAGCTAGAAATTATTTATAGACCAGGAAACATAGGTTCATAGTCTAAGGAAGCTGAACAACAGAAGAGGCTGCAAGTTTAGTGCTCTGCCTTTGAGCTGCTAACTCCCTGTTATCTCTGCCACATACCATACCTGATTAGGAGTGCATCTGTGTATCTATGTGCAGCACAATTTTTTTTTTCCCCTAAAGTTCAGGCTGAAATCAAGGCACACTAGAGCCTGCCATGGCAGCGTGGCTATCATGTATTCATTTCACACTTCAGAAAACCATTCAAAGTACCAAATTATTTGTATGCACCACATAAAGTAGTTTATCTCATGATAAATAACCAAGGCTTGGAATTCATTTTTCCTGACTATATGAAAGCAATTAGAACACACAAGGTACTCTGAGAGAATAGTTGTATAATACCATGCATACCATATAACAAACACCATATAAAAATAATACTGGAATTCCATGAAGTTCCATCATTCCTACCCAACTGATATGATCCAACAGTTGAGTGACTTAACTGTAAACAATGTCCATACCACAACATGGTAGTTAAAGGGGCACATAAGAACACTTACAGTTTGTATTGCTGCAATAAACCAACAAATGTAGTATGTTAAGAATCTGGCATAAGACTTGCTAATGCAACAAAAAACTAGGTCTTGTACACTCAAATATACCCATGGAGAGTAGATGAGCATAGCAAACCCACATAATATCTAGTTTTTCAGGTCTACACTTTAAAAAATTAAAAGCTCTACTCTCAGACACTGACTCAACAGCAGTGCTACTTTAATTTTTGCTGCTACAAAGCAGAAATTTTAAGAAAGCTGTCTTTAGAAAAATGTGAACTATAATCAAACCAATTGGACCATGTTTGGTAGGAATATTTCTTGGCACTGCATATTAGCATGTGGAGGAAGGTAAGTTTCTAACGTAACCATTGCACTCATGTAACATTCAGTAAAAACTCTGAACCTCTATGTGCCTTCCATGCAGATAGGAGGCTGTATTAGGAAGTCAGTCACAATGTCAACAAGTCACGTACCGCAACGGGGTTTTCAGCTGTTTCAAAGAAGGAAGAAAAGGCTGCCACCAAGTTATGCTGATCTCTTCCTATATTTGCACATCTCTCCTAAATTTATGCTATGAATAAGTACTCCTGGAAGCTTCTGCCTTAAGTTTTTAAAATCCTGATACTGTAGTAAGACCATGTAGCCAAATACCTCCTCAGGCAGAAACCTGGGTATTTTGACATGCTCAAATTGAAGCACACATACACTTCCACTGCGTATAGTAAGAATACTTGTGCATTTGAGAAATGTGTGCTCCTATGTCCCTTGCACAGCTAGGGTGAATTGGCCATGAGAAGGGAAAAAGTAGCTTTTAATACTTCAGGATAATACAGGACAGCAGAGCTACCTCCTCCTCTTCCTTATTTTACAGCAATATTAAAACTTCAGACAAAATGAAAAGTCACAGCCAGCATAAAGATGCAGCAGGGCTTCATGATGGTGGCCTTTCTGGTTTATGGCTTTTGAATCAGTTCCCAACTTGTGGACCATTATAACCTTCACATGCAGACTCTCTCTGTACACTTGAAAGTAGTCCTGCTTTAATAATTTGCAAAGGTGCAGAAGATGCACCCCAGCTACAATTTTATCACAGCAGAGAGCATGTGTTTTATTTTTTTTATGTATCAGTAATAGTCTTGATGGCTTCAAGTTTTCCGTCCTATCGCTCAGATTATTATCTTGAGATAACTAATTCAGACCAACATTGAACCCATTTAGACCATTTTAGACTTAAATAAGGTGATAAATTGCAGAATGGAGAAATCCACTGTCTTCTTCCTCCTGTCAATTGAGCCTTCTGCAGAGTTCTTACCTGAGCTATAGGATGCAGTTTACTAGGCTTTTATTAGGTGTGCCTGGCTGTGGAATATAAAGTTTATTGCTGCTTTTCGAGTACACACACTCCCCTGCCCTCACCAATATTTCAACAGTATGGAAAGACTAGATATCAAGAAATGCCATTCTATCAAAATTAGATTTACAAGGGATTATTATGATTTGCATGAAGGCTCCTGAGGAGAAGGAGAGAGACTTGAGAACGTTTAACTGTGAGTTCATTTAGGAAAAAATATTTTTCAGTATTTCATTCATATTTTTCAGGGGAAGAAAAAGTTTTTATGCTGCCTTAATCTAGAACAGGATTTCTTTTAGATATTCAGAAAAAAAAAAATCAAGATGAAAGAGCCTTGAGGAGCCAAGACCACCAGCATACCAATCAAGTCACACTAAAAATACTTCAGTAATGGTCAGCTTCTGCTTTTTTCTTTTCAAACCCTGCATTTAACGTTGTTCTCCTTCACTTAGGAGCATTTCCCGTTTTCCAGTTCCCTCTATTCCTCCCCACTCCAGTTCTTTCGAAGATTAGGAAACATTACAGAATTTAACGGCAAAAGCCATCTTCAGACATTCTGATTAACCCATTAAGCAATTAATTATTTATTTCTAATTTGCACAAGGCTGACACATCTAAGTGAGTAAAAAACTATTTTCCTACAGCTTCGAAAGCAGACACTTTAAAAGTGCAGATGAAGCAGACACACATTTTGCTTTGAAATCTGTGTCGGATTAATCCCTTCAGACCTATATTTACCTCCCGCCCTGGCGACCAGTAGGAACTCCCTTCTACTCTAAAACTTCTGCCAACTTCCTTGTGCCTCCTCAGAGTCTCCCGGTCTCTCCTCACACCAGCGCGGAAAGCGGCTCCGTGTCACACTTTCCTGCCCGCGGGACCCCCCATTCCGCACTCAGCGCCTACCTGAGCTTCTCCCCGGCCGGCACGGTCAGCTTGTTCAGCTTCTCCATGCTCCGCGCTGCGCCCGTCCCGACCCGGCACCTGCCGGCGCTGCCACCCGCTCCTCCCGGGCACGGCTCCCTCCCACCGTCGGCCCTCCGAGCGCAGCGGAAACTTGTCTGCCGGTAATGCCTTCGCTGGGGTAAATCGCTGCCGCGCCGAGCTGGGAAAGCCTCTCTCTGTCCTACCCGTAGGCGCTGCCACAGAGACCTGGTGCTCGGGACTCCCGGCCCCGCCCCCGCCCCGTCTGGTGGCGCGCACAGGTGGCTGGGGAACCGGGAGCCGAGGTGGAGCCTTTGGAAGTGGAAACGGAAACGCGAGGCCTTGCTGATCTCCTCCCTTTAGACCTTTCGGAGCGCCTCAGGGAAGCGCTGGCTTGGCCTTGGCGAAAGGTGAGCCGGCAGATCGGATCTCCCGGATTTACAGCGGGCTAGGTTTCGATAAGCATCGGTGAGCTGTGGCAGGGGCAGGTAACTGCTCTCTCTTGCGTGCCCAGCCCCAGGTGACTTTGCAGGTTGCGAGGACTGATTCAGGTGCTTGGCTCCCCGCTCTATACTTCCTGACGAAGATGTGCCAGGTAGCAATATGCTGCCATGGAACATTTCTCTTCCCAGAGGTTCTCCAGTAAAGCTAGAGAAAAACCATCCTGTTATCCCTATCCTTTTGAATATAACTATGGAGAAAAAAAAAAAGTTCCTCGTACTGTTTCTTAAACTAAGGCTGGAGCAAACTGGGATCCTTTCAGGGACACAGCGCGAGGCCATTCCCACCCAAGATGTAGGCAGCTGATCTGTGTTTTATGAGTGTGGTATAGCTGAGCCTGGGTTTTTTTTTTTTGCTTGATCTTGGGTTCAACTTTTTTTTCCTCTTTAAGGATGAACTTTGTAGCCAGCTGCTTCTGAGGGGCAACATAAGTAGATATTCATGTTCAGCCTTTATCCTGAAGTGCTGATTACTTTGAATTTTGCACCTTTGGAGAATGACTCTTATTGCTCTCTTTTTGTATCTTTGGCCTGTCTGCAGCTTAGTTTATAAGCTAAGGCTGCTCTAGGGAGGAAACCTATTTGTTCTTTTTTTTTTAAAATGTATATCTTCATCATGTTAATATGTTTTGAGGACACTCGGAGTTATTTCTTGGGGATATTCTCTTGGCCACTTAGGCTAGATTGTGGATGTGTCTCCTCAGATTGTACCGATTATTTTTTTCTTGTGAAAATGTAGCAGCAAAACAGACTTTCCTGGTTAGTGCAGATGACTCTGGAAAAAGCCTGCCACGAGCTCTATGTCTTTAATAACAGTATTGTTCTCCGTCTTGTCACAGCTGACATTGCTGGTCTCTGAGCTTTCAACATGGAAATCATTTGATATTTGCATACAGTGTTTCTCTAGGGAAGGCCCATAGTGAACAAATTGCCCTTTTTGGGGTGTCTTATAAAGTTTGTGGGCTTTAAGGAGTAGCATAATGTTGAATATAGTTTACTATACAAAACTTTGTAACTCCACCCTGCATTGTATCTGGTTATAAACTGGACACCTTTTTACTCCCTAAAAGCTATTTTGAAAATTAAAGTACTTTTGATTTAGTTAAAATAAGCACTCTGGCAAGGTGCAGAAGTGGGTGTAAATAAATTACAGTGTTGCTTTACTTTTTGCTTATACTATCTTCCCGCTGTATTTAAACATGTCAGAATACGGGATTTGCTCAGTAGGCTCACTCACACAGCAACTGCCTCTTTCCTGACTGTTGGAGAAATCCCAGACCATTTCCCTTTGAGGTCTTTGGTGGCACCCTGTCATTTGCACTGCCATGTTGTTTTTGCCTTGTTTCTTCCTGACTCAGAAGTTTACAGGTTTAGTTTTAATGCTCTGCAGCGCTTGGTGCAGAGGGCTTTCACGCCTGTCCTTGCAGCACTGTCACCTCACTGCTCCCAGCAAGGGGCCACTGCTGATGCCTTGTGCTCAGGGCAGTCCCCGAGTCCCCTGAGCTCAGGGCTTGGTGACAGTGGGGCTCACACAGCATCTCTCAACCCTGTGATCTGCTGGCCCAGGAGTGAAATGATCTAGGGAAGGAGTCTGCTACAGATGCTATAGCAAAAAGTCACAAAAAAGGGGGTTTTAACTGCGTTGGTCCTTGATTTGATTTGATTTGATGCACAGATGTTTTGTGAGGGTACAACACGGGGTGGGAAGAACAGGGTGTGTGACTGCTTAAACTGGTCCTGCTGCCAAGAAGTAACTCCTAAGGAAGTCTCCATTGCATAAGACTTGTTCATGCGATTTTGTGGCATCTGCTGTGGGGCCTGTCCACTGGTCATACCTCAGTCTGCTTGCTACTTCCACACACACATGGCTCAATACATATCCCTGCTTCACTTTAATATCTACAACCAGTTTATAGCCAAAAATCCCCAGACCCTTTCCTACTACTCCATCAGGCCTTGTTTTCACCTGTCTGAAAAACAGTACGGGGAAAGGAGGTAAATGCTTGTCCTCACAACCCTGGACCTTGGAGTGCTTACACAGGGGCATATCTTACTTCCCTTTATATCCACTCCTACCAAGTCACACTAGCAGTGGGAATTTTTCTTGGGGGAGAAAAGAGTCCTGGCCTGGAATTAGCAGAGGTCACAGGTACCAGGGGATGTGGCCTAGGCTGGCTCTCTTTGCTTATGCAGAACAAGGGCAAAGAATAAATTAGCCCCTTTCTCCCCACAAAGCACATACAGGACCCAGTATCCTGCAGTTATCTTAAACCCAAGGCATCCGAGAGAGTAGCTTCTCCTGGTCACCTGGAATATGGTGTTCCTGGGAAACCAATGGAGAGTCAAGTGCAAGCAAAGTCCTGAAAGTAAGGGGAGGAAGCTACCCTTCCCCAAATGTCAAATGAAGCCTTTCTAGTTACAGTGAAATTTCTCCTCTTCCCCATTTTAAATGTGTACGTACATCAAAAACACCTGGATCTAAACAGTGTAGTCTCACCAGAAAATGACTACAGCCTGCTTAGGTCTTTCTGATCTGCCTCCAAATCAGCCTATCTGGCTATCTACCCTGTTGTTGAGAAAACTTGGTTGGGTACAACAAGATAGTAAAACCACTAGAGAAAAACCTTAAATAAAGAAGAACATGTCCAAGCCCATCTAAACAGTCCTAGGCCTCTTCTTTTGGCCCAGTAGGTGGTTTCAGAGTCTAAACTTCTGGCCCATATTGGGACTGATTCTGTCTGTGGTCAAAAGGGTTTGTGTATAGTCCATTTGGAGACAAGCAAAAACAGTTTGGAGCTGCCAAGGAGGGCCCTGCACCAGGAATGGAGCAGGTAAGCAGCAGCAGTTCCTCCATCTCTCCAATATTACTCATCACCCCAAAATGGAATCTCTGGGGGCCCAGGCTGGAGGCGGGGCCACAGTCTCACTAACTCTGACTCCAGGAAATACCCTGCCTTCCTCTTCAGGAGCCCTGGGAGGGCCTGGAGGCAGTGGCAGGTTTGAGCCATGCAGCAGACATCATGTCATGCTATTTTTGTAGTTGTAACCCCAGCAACTGTCCCTCTTTGACCTAATATGCTCATTTGGAGAATGCCAAAGAGGAACTGGGATTTGTTTTACCATGTGTGTGACATCTTGACCATAGTTATGGTTAACATGAAACCCTCCTCAGCCGCAATTGCCATTCTTGGCAGAGGGGGATTTGTTTTGAGGGATGTCTCTGCCACCTCCATGCTTCCTGGCACATCTGGGACCAATGGGGATGGCTTGGGACACACAGTTACTAGCTGGCAAGTGCTGCTGCCCATGCTGAGATATGGCCTGACCTGACAGCCTGGACCAGCCTATGCTGCCCAGCTGAGGGGCAGGTCTCAGGAGTGTTTGACTTAATAGTGTCCCAGAAGAATATATCTTGATATCTCGGATGAGGCTTTTTGCAGAAGTGTTCCCACAGTACTGGTCTTCTGGAGCATCATCTTATACTTTACCTAAATGGTATTTTCTTACCTGACATTTTGAGGTCCCACATTCTCACAGACTGCCATTTTTGTGATTACATAGATAGCCTCTAACTTTGTTTTCCTGTATATGGCTACAAAGGATACAGGATAAATTCCTGGGACCGTTACTTAACGAAGGTAGCGCAGGGTTTTCCAGTAAATTCCCTTGGCAGGATGGTTCACAGAATACGTGTGCTTTTTTGGTTTTGGTGCTCAAAATGTCATTGAAATTTTGGAAAGACCTTCTAAATGCTTGGACAGATTTTCTAAATGCCACTGGTTGTTGCAACATCATTTCCTCATCGCTGCAAGTGTTGCAGCTTAGTCTGGGTTTGTGTCCTTGATCCTCTCCCAATATGACTGTAATTCTTCACTTATGCTCATAAATAAAATTGTTTTAAAAAGCAACTTCTTTATCTTGTATGTTCAGAAACTAAAATTATTTTTCACCCCTTTGCTATTTTCTGCTGTTTATTTTTCTCCAACTCATTCCTTGTACACGCTGCCTCGCTCTGGTGGCATGTTCTAGTTTCTGTTTAAGAGCTGTGAGGTCATTGAGGCATTGGTCAAAACCAGACTTGGTGGAACAAACTCTGTCTGAGACTGTGAGTATCCTACCTTCATTTAATCAAAATTGCTGTGAATTGCCAGATATTTCCTGTTTACTCAGGACTCCAGTTTTCTATGCCCTATTGTTAAGATCATTTATGGTTTGACTTTGCTTCTCTGAATAGATAGAAAAGTCCTGTAGCACAGAAACAAAGGATCAGAAAACTTGTCTGAGACATTTTAGTCCTTAGTAAGTGGCATTCCTAGATCAAAACAAGCATACTCATACAGAGCCAATCGTTGTAGAGAAACCATTAGGCAAAATCCAGAGTTTGACTGCTATCACTGACAAGACTGATGTTTTTTCTTGGCTGAAGGTTCCTCTCTGACTCCTTTGATGACTGCTTTTCCTGATTTCCACTGAAGTTAATGCTCCCTAGTTTAATACCTTCCAATACATGGTTTCTATGATGATTTTGGGTTTGTCAGGGATTCCTGCTGAAGCTACTAATATCACTAGTATTCATATTACAGTGCTAAATATATAAAATATCAGCTGTAAGTATCTTCCTTTTAATTTCATAAGCTTTAATGCTAACACCTTTTTATGGAGACCCTTCATGCCACTGTTTTAATGTAGATTACAGATTATGAGTACAGTCGATCTAGAGAATGTGAGGCCCATTTTGATTTCCTGGTCTGGGTTGGCAGCTAAAGCCACATCCTGACTGCATAGTGGGGTGAGGCTCAGTGATACAAAAGCATCTGCCCATAGCCTCTTCTGCATGACAAGAAATCCTAGGAATGTGTCCCAAGCAGGAGCCATGGCACACAGGAGAGATGGCCCATCAAGCTACAGGAAAGAGTGTGAAAAGTCCGAGCCAGCATATAGGTACAGCCTTGGCTCTCAGTTGCCATTTGTAACTTTTAGGATTTCAAATAGTTGAAATAAAAGCAGAGAATCGTAAACTGTATCATGCAGCATAAAAATTTAGGAATGAGAAGGTGAATAAAAAGAACTGCAAATGGATTAGTTTAAAACATCAATTTACAGTAAATCTTTTTAATGTTCATTTTTATTTTTAATGCTTTAAGGAGACAGTGCTGCATCAAAAGATCTCAATGAACTGTGCATGACTATTTCAAGAGGAAGTTATTTTTTACAGATTACATTAATGCTCACAGATACAGTCTAGTGCTTTCAATGTATATAAAACAGCTGAGAAACCTGATTTGAAGCAATCAATTTGATAACCAGGTTTCAATTTTATTCATAACATGATCATATAGGACTTACTTTTTCTCTCATCCATACCAGAAAGCCTATTTCTTAACCTCTTTTCAATTAGCAAAATTTTATCTCCAATATTAATAAAGGAGATTGTGCCAAATTTTTTTCTTAGAAGTACTCAGGAGCCAAGGACACAACTCTTCTTTATAGGAAAGAATTCTTCAAGTGGATTTCATATACAGCCTGTCTTGACAAGCAGCTAGTGTATTTTTTCATTTTGACTTCTCCACATCTGGGGAATGTGGGGAACCACAAGATGTTGCACATTTTACTCTTTAAAAGACAGCTTTGTGAACTTTTACTTGGCTTTTCCTTCAGGAAGTCCTGACAAAAGAGCAGCAATGTAAGCTCTTCTGAGCAATATGTAAAATGATTGAAAATTTACTTCAAAGTATCTGTCTGTTTTTACTGTCTTGAAGTCATAGTATTTCACCTTGCTCAGAGGTACTTCTCCCTGCCTATATCTACATGCTGTTTTAAATCTCTCCCGTATTCTGACAATCACTTCAAAGGGAATATTTTCACCACATTACAAGAAAGACATTGAGGTTCTGGAGAAGGTGCAGAGAAGGACAACAAAGCTGGTGAAAGGTCTTGAGGATAAGTCTTATGAGGAGCAGCTGAGAGAACGGGGGTTGTTTAGACTAAAGAAGAGGAGGCTGCGGGGTGACCTTATCGCTCTCTACAACTACCTGCATGGAGGTTGTAGGGTGGCAGGCATTGGTCTCTTCTCACAAACCACATCTGACAGGACGAGAGGAAATGGCTTTAAGTTGTGCCAGGGGAGGATTAGGTTGGACATTAGGAAAAACTACACTGAAAGGGTTGTCAAGGACTGGAACAGGCTGCCCAGGGAGGGGGTTGAATCACCATCCCTGGACGTATTTAAAAGCTATCTAGATATGGTGCTTAAGGATATGGTGTAGAAGGAGGCCTGGTAGAGATAGATAATGTTTGGACTTAATTTTGTAGGTCTTTCCAACCATAACAATTCTGTGATTTGTACATAGGTAAAGGTCTCTAAAATTTGAGTCTGCTGCTTGAACTCTGCCTTTGTGCTACTACTGGGATAGCATTAAAGGTGAGAGCTCCAACCATGGAAGCAGCGTAATGTGAATGTAAATGCAGCTGGTCAGTAGCATGAATTTAGCTTGATCAGTCTGTGTTCACATGAAAGTCAGTAAATGATTGCTACGGTTCCTTTTTTCAAGGTGGAAGTTTGGTGAAAATAGCTCAAATTGATACCACCTACATCTGAGCTGGAATCTGTTGTCATGTTGCAGGCTTGCTTTCTTCCTAAAGACCTGTCATTTTAAAGTATTTTGTATATATTTGATCTCTTCTGCTTTCAGAATATCTGTAGGGCAATGTACCAGCAATATGCTGTGAGGACAAAGAGCAGAGGGAAAATGGAGAGTTAGCAGTAGACATCACATGCTGCCCAGGAGGGTTTGTGCTTGATCATATGGGTCTGAATGCAAATTTGTGGGACCTGCTACCAGGCCAAAAGAGCACTCAACTCTATTGTTTAAAATGATATCAATTTAAACACAGTTTTGTTTCCCCCTTGATTTCTATTTCAGTTGATACACTGTCTACTTAACTTAATGTTCAGTGTCCCATAGCTGGTATTTGGAAACCATGATTATGGAACATGATTTCTCATGACATTCTCTGTATTTGCTACTTACTGATTGCTATAAACAGGTGAAACACCACTGCTTTGTGTTTAAAAGAATATATCTCTGTTTTCTCCAAGCATTGCTCTCAGACTCTCATTAACTAACATGAATGGAATTTTTCCATTTCCAGGATGCATATAAACTGTTTTGAACTAGAAGACACTACTTGTACAGGAAAAGTTACATGTAGGCATTTAACTGTGTCTTAGAAGATGAGAGAAAGGTACTTTTCTGTCCCAAGTGTTTTAAAATCATATTAATATTCAGAAGTTTTAGTCTCCTCACTGTGGATTAAATGGCTCAATGCCACAGTGTTAATTTTGGAAGACTCCTGGCAACTGCCCTAGAAATCTTAAAGCTTTAACCTGTTATCACTTTGGATACTAAGTGGCATATTCAGGGTTGTTCATTCAGTAATAGTAGTAGGAGATGCATTTGAAAATGCAACTCTGAATTTAATTGAAAGGGATTTGGGTTTGTATTTAGGTTCACTGGAGGAAACAGGCCGTATGTGTATGCATATATTGTTGGGTAGGCAAAGATGTGAAAACAGTAAATTTAGTAGGATTTTCTCATGAAGGGGCTTCTGAGCAAACTCATTTTAGCACCTGCAAAGAAAATGTGTTTTATTTCTCTGGGGACAAACCCGCTGTGTAAAAAGCTGCACTTCTGCTTTTCAGTTTTACTGTCATCTGTTCCACATGCACACAGAAATGCAAAATTTGCTCCCTCAGACAGACTAATTATTTAATGTTAAACTGAAAGTATTGGAGTTCAAATTGCCTTGGAGGCAGTGACCTGTGTTGGAGCCATCCAACAGCTACAGTGACTCTGAAGAATAGTGCTGCTGCTTGGTCTGCAAATCTTATCCGCTTCCAGCAGTCAAGAGTGACTGCAACCAAGATACTTGTAACTGGCCAGCTTTAATCTAGCTCTGATCCTAGCCACAAAAGGGAGGGTGTAGGGATGTGGGCTTCTTTACAGACTGGCAAGCCACTGATGTTTCTGCCTTCTCTCTACGGCTTGTATACCCTACTTTCCTTCCTTCTCATGCCTAGCTTCAACTAGATTAAATATCAGACACATTTGCTTCCCTATCTGTCCTTAGGAACAGGAAAAATACTTTTGTCTGTAGTCTATTCTGTTTTCATGTGTTTCCATCTTCTTTAAACTGCTCTCTTCTGTTCCTTAGGTAACTGGAATTGCCTAACACTATGTTGTGGGAGCAGAAATGTCACTGTACAGGAAAAGTTCTGTTCTTCTTACCCAAAAGTATAGTGGATTTGAAATACTGCCCTCAGAAAGAGTCAGTGAAGTAATCAAGGAGAGGGGGGACTTTCTAAAGAAAAAAATTATTACCTTATTAATTTAAAGAGGAACAAACTACTATTTTAAATAATAACTAGATAATATTTTATGAACAAAGGTGCTGTATGGCTGTGGAATGAGAGAAAGTTTCATGGAATATCTCTTCTGCAGGGAAAAGTTGTTCAGACTTGTAACTATAGCCATGAAATTTTTCTGTTGTCTAAGACTACAAATTTTGTGAATTGTTGCACATAATAAGTTTATGCAGTTGGTAACTTTAATTGCATTAAAACTACAAAACTGTAGCAGGTGAATAGAAGTTCCACACTGTATCAGAGTGGGTTATTACTTTTATATATCCTATTTTGAAGCATTTATTGCTGTAGTACAGCATTGAAAAGAGTCATTTCATAAGTTTGTGGTCGTAACAGCTTGCATCTTTCTATTCTCAGAGTACATTGGGAGAAAAAAAATCTACATTTGGTATCAAGCACTGGGTTTCAGAATAACTCTTTCTAATTATTTTGTCATCCCTTCAGATTTAAAATATAGAGGGAACTCAGGGAGAAGTGAAAGAAGAAAGAAAATTTGATAGAAGCCTACATGTAAAGAAACACATTTGAATATTCATTGTATTGCATTGGCACATAGTAGTCTTATAAACAATTATCCATTTTCATTATATATTGTTCTAATAGAGAATTAGAAGAAGGTTACTGCATTGAGAAAATCACAATCTAAAACATTTTAGGATTAAGAAAGTTTCTGACTGGTTGTTTAGAAATAATATGCATAGATGACAGTCTTAACTTCAGGACCCTAGTGGATTTTACCAACATCTGCAGCGGGGACTTGGTACTAAACTTTCTCTGTGTTATAGAGAGCTGCCTGAGGTTCTGTTATACATTTGAAATTGTCCTGTTATTGCCACAATAATGTCGAGTCAGGAATAGGTTTGTAAACAGACTGATTAATAAAGACAAATTGTTATGTTCTATTTCAAATTAGAAATTGTTAAGGCATATGTTATTTGTATAGCTTTTGCTATAAAATGTTTATATTAGTTAGTAAATAGGAAGACAATAGTGAAACAAGAGAGCTTTCCAGGGAGAAATTACTGTTTTTTAAGATATGTCTTCCTTAGGGGTTGTGATTTCTTTCAAGCTTAAGTTTTCCTCGAGGTCAGTTAACTTTCAACATTCTGTTCACAGGAGAATTTCCTCTTTTATGAAAAAAACTCCTCAAAGTATCATGAACTTCTAAAGAAATTATAGATTTCTATAATTATTCTTATTCCTGGTGGAACTGGTACCACCGACACTTTTCTGAATCAAAGTCCACAGTGTAAATTTATTTTTTTCAGCATGGTCCATTGGGGAATTATACCAGCTCATTCTTATCTTCCTTGGGCACCTGATGCAGGCTAATGTCACAAATGTTGTATGAATTAGACCTTTGATCTGACCCAGGATTGCTTTAATATAAGTAGGCCAATACTCAACAATATTGGAGTAGAAAGAAATGCCATAATAAGTGTGCAACATTTTGAGCTTGATACAGAATAAATTCTAAGCCTGCCCAGTTAACTGGTGGTGCTGATGGAGCTGCGTTTCAAAATGTCCTTGGTGCATGGGTTGTGAATGAACACTTAAAATCTGTACAGAAAGTGGGGCTTTCCCAGAAACTGGTGTTCCATCCTGTGGAATCTGCAAGGTACATGATAGGTATAGATATATACTGATACGTTGTTTTGTCTCAGGCTGGTTCTGGACCATTTATATCTTTGATCCTAAAGAATTTATTCCCATTATTCATTGTGGTTAACTGGTTAACAGAGGATCTGATACTATATTCACCTTGATGATGATGGAGAAGATGGTGAAGTGTTGCTGGAAAGACATCATCTGTAAGGGCTCTGGTCTGTGATTGGAAATTAGCAACGTGTTATTTTTCAGTGGTTTCTTAGAGATGTTTTGGTTTGTGGTGTTGTTTGTTTTAAAAAAAGATAAAACCCAATGAAGTCCCAGTGTGATGCATGCATGTTTAGCATTGATTTTGGTTAGAAGCTGAAACTGTTGAACTTTTGGTTTTATCTGTAGTTTTCAATAAATCCCTGGAAAGGGATTTGCTAGCAGAGAATATCTGTAAGACTGTACATGTGAATCAATCTTTTATTTCTTCAAAAAGATCTTTAATAATGACAGGAAATAGTTGACTTTGACATTTTTTTTCAGCGTATATTTAAATCTATCTGTGTGCTATATGTGGACAAAACCATCTAGTTATGAATAATTTCTTAAACATTATTTGTATTAATATAAAAGGAATATAGCCAGTAGCGTGTGCTGACATTTCAAGCATTAAAACAATCCTTTTTACTTTTGTGATTTTGAACTGTAATATCTATTCATTAAAGAAACAGCATGGATATACCTTATATTCCTGTGTATTTCTTTAGAATATTATTGTTTGAGCCAGAGGAATCAGATAAGGAAGATATATACTGATGGAGGTAATTAATTATATTAGCCAGATCAGGGATCTGGTTACATTTATGAAATGTATGGTAAAGCAAATTAACTGAAATGGTAAGATATTTTTAGGTTATTTTCTGTATTCTGAGAACTTTGTAAAATAATAAGCCGTGAAACTGGACGGTGAGGAACTAAATAGGAGAAATGACAGACCTGTGGTAGCAGGTGTCTGGGGAAACTGAAGTGCCAGAACTGTGAAAAAGAAACTGAGACTTAATGCTCTGTCAAGGATATCATTGGAGAGTACCTAAAATATGCAATGGCAGTGGGTGTAGGAGAATGGAAAACAGTCAGGGTAGTAAAAGAACTGTAAAATACATAAAATCTTTTTCTTTTACCCTCAGAACTCTTGACTCTTAGGAACAGAATGAGATTGTCAGATTTTGAAAAATAAAGCATCGCTTGAGGAAGAATAAATAAAATATTTTAAAAAAACAGATCAGGCAATGCTGTTCCATTATAATTTTTAACAGCAGTCTCAGCCCAGACCAAGACAGCTATGGGCAAGGAGACTGAACTGCATCCCTAATCCGGAGAATGTAATTTCATCCCTCTGTCCTCCAGAAGACTGATAAAATAACCTGCAAGAGGTGGTCTGAAGAGTCCTAAACTGTAATATGCTGCAGGGAAGCTGCATATACTGCTGTTAGCATGGCAAGAGGTTGGCCATGGTCTGTTCTGAAAACACTTCACCCTTTCAAGAGTTCAGAGCATATCTGAATTTTACTTGTAAGAATTGTGAAGAAACATCAAGATCATAGTGCCAAAGTATGCTTACATTGTGCAGTGGAGCACGACGTCAGAGATGGTGACAACTAAGCGGTCTCTGAAACAAGGTGTAGCAGAGCTGCACCTTGAGACGAGGCATTTGAGATTCCATTCAGCATCCAGTACTGCAGCTTTCTTGCTTCTGGCAGCTGAGCAGCTCCTGTGCTTGGTGCTAGCTCCTCATAGTCTCTACGCTGCACCTACTGCAAGTGTGCAGATGCTCTGAAGCACTGAAAACTAGAGAAAGCTGGCATAGATGTTGCCTATGACTCTTAATTTCATAAACATGTGCATTATGATACTGTCTGTATTTAGGTGGTTACAGATGAACTATCCAGAGAGGCTCTCTGATGCTCTGAATCATGTGTTGACACGTGTTATACTATCTGTCATGTAGATATGCTCAGGTACCATCATGCCAGTGTCTGTGGTGGTGCTAAGGTAGTACTACATTTCTCACATTGGTGTTGCTCTTGGAAAGGGAGTTTATGTGGAAAGTGCTAGTGAAGAGGTATTTATTTGCATGCTGAATGCAAATTCTGCATTTGTTTGGGACAAATCTTTGAAATATATATTTTTGGCAAATTTATTAATTCTATGGGTTGCCACCTGTAACTGTGTAGGCTGTTGATTTTCAGGTCTTGAGTTCTGTTGCACAAAGGGCTGCTGTGGCATTCTTACCAACTGTACATCGTCTTTTGCCAGGCCAGCTGCACTGAACAGCCTCTCCTGAAGCTGTTTCAAGTCACTAGTTGCTACAGCACCAACTGTCTGGCTTGCAGCTGCAACAGGTCCTTCTGCCACAGTCCCTTAAGTTCTTGCTGCTCATCTTGTAACTTTCTTACCCTGCTTGTCTAACTAATCCCATTTTTAAGTGTTGTAGTTTTCATGGCTTGGTATCTTATCTCAGCTGTTTACCTTCCTCTTCTAATTTTTGAATTCAAGAGAGTCTGAATGAAAGGCTTTAATACTTTCCTTCATTATTTTAGGAATACTGCATAGACCACCTGCCATCATAGCACAAATGGATGAAGTAACAAATGAAGCTCTGCATGCTTATACAAAAGCAAAGAGAGATTATGATTTCAGTCATTTTCATAGAGGCTATTCTAAAGTGAGAAGAATGAAATGTCTCTCCTGCAGAGACCATAAATATGTTGATAACACACTGTAAATTAAATATTGTATTTCTTTCAAAACGTGAAAGTTTGGAGACTTGAAGCAAAACAAGCCAAGACATTTGCTCTGTTTTCTGCTCAGTGTGCACTTGAGCAGGGACACATGTGGAATTCTGTTAAAATGAGATTGTAAGTTAATAGTCCTTCACACTTCATTGCTTGAATGAGCCAGAAGTTATTTTCTTCTGAGTTTTGAGCCCCAGGTGCAGCTCTTTCTGACTGCCAAATATGATTTTCTAAAAGGGAAGAAAAACCAGTGAATAGAAACTACAACAACCTCTTCTCCATGGTCTATGTACAGTCATGTAATAGAGAAAAGGAAAATACATCAACTGATAGGGTGGTGGAAAAGGATCCTGTTCAGACATATAACGATGAAGAAGAACCTGTTTGGGCTTTGACCAACAGCTTCCATTTCTGGTTCTGCTTCTGGTTTTGTGTGCAAATAGAAGCAGGTCATTTGGGCCTGTGTCTTAAAAAGGTGACTTTTTTCTTTGAGTTTTGTTTCTCAGTTTGAGTTGTTCCATGACTGATATTCCATTGCTATTTGGGCTGGTTTAGAGTACTAATCAATTGTTTCTATTTTAACTAAAACTGATTGAGATTAAGCTGACTGTTACAGACCTGTCTGTCTTTACAGCTGGATGAGCTTATGCTTTTTTCTCAGAGGCTGATTCAGTCTTGCTCTTCAAAGAGTGTTAATAAACATCTAGTATTATTTAACACCAGTTTGTCACACTCTTATCAAAAGAGTCAGTGATTTATCTTGCTTAATATCCCTAAAAATAAGCATAGTGTTTCCAATCTTAAAGAAACACCTCTATAGTGGTACTATTAACTGAACACTGCACCTCCTCCCACCCCCTGCTCCAATGGCCTTCCGCAAATCACTGAGCATGGTAGGGTATCATGAAAGGAGATTGGGCAATGTTGACTAATTCTAAGATTTTCTAATTCAGAAGTTGTCCTGAACAGGCTCCAGAACAGAAAGTAATGAAAAATCATGGGGCTAAAGAAAAGGAGAAGACTCTGGAGACAGTTCTAGGCTTATACTGAATTATATATTTTATATACAGACATAAGCCAGCTAAGACTGCAAGCTCTGTGCATCTCTCTTTATCCTCTTCACTGGAATAGTGAGGATAAAGTGTACCATGGAAGATACTCAGACAACCTGAAACTGGTTTCTATTGCAGGCATCAAGGGTGTTGAGAAGAAAAATCAGGATTTCCTCTGATATATTTATATCCTATCATTTCTTTGGTAACTTCCAAATAAATATCAACTGATATTTAAACTGTTTGAGAATGGGATTATTTTCAGTAAGAAAGGATGGGCAAAAGGACAGCATTCTTTTATTTAACTGGAATTTCTGGATGCAATTTTCATTAAAATGGAAAAATCCCTCCAACTCTGCCTCTACTGAGGCATTTCTCATCATTGCAATAGTGATAATTCAGTCTAGAAGTAGTATGGACATAAAGCAAGCCCTTTGTTTTATATTCTTTCTACTTAGCCCAGGGGTAGGCATATAGTTCACAGAACTACAAGAACTAAAAAGTTGCCAAGTTAGTTTCCACTTGAACAACAGCTGCAATACTGTAGCATGGTAACAACTGAACTGTCACCATTGCGATTTGGAAAGTAGTAAGAACTAAGCAAATAGGTGGACATCAGGACCTGATTAGAAAATAAAAATGTGTATATTTTGTGTATTTTTGTATATTTTAAAGTTTTGAGAGAACTGTATTGCTACTATTTCTAGTATCTTTTTCAAAGATTGAATGCTGTTTTATTTACAGTCTTTAGAGACTTCCAATGATTCTTGTATACATGCATTCTGTTTACTGTCTATAAGCTCTGCCAATGTAGTTTCCAGCTACATCTTTATTTTTGGTAACAAAGACAGGCTTGTAATGATGGTTATTTCCTATCAACTTTACTTAGTATCTTTATACAACTGCAGTTGAAGAAATTGCTTAGTGAGAAAGGCCTCTGAAGCAGGGGCTTTTTAGATATTGTATTTGCTTAAAGTATCCTTCATTTAAAATTTTAAAGGATGCTGCAAGACACGTAAGGCTGTTGCCTAAGTACTGCATCTCTGAGTTTGTCTCAATTGTGAACTATAAGCAGATGGTGGACTGACAGCTCATGATCTAAAAGCTGTACTGCACAGGGCTGAACATGAGGTGATACACATTGCTCTTCAGCTGAACATATTGCTAGCTTGAATGGCTTCTACATTGCATTTGGTTTTCATCCCACCTAGAACACCATTAATGTAATTCCACCTTGCATCTCCATGTCCAGTTTAGAAAGATAGTTTGAAAATGTTTTCTGTATGGTTGCAGTTGTAGAAGAATGTGAAGTACAGAAATAGTTTCTCCTTTGTACAATTTTCTTTATTATTTTTTCTATATAAAACAATACACATTTATCACATTCTATGATAAAATACAAAATCACTGTTTATCTATGGAAAAGTATCAAATGTAATTGTACCTAAATAGTGGGCAGTGTATTTTGCCAAGACAGACTGTCATAAATTTTTGGCAAATCTCAAAAATATGGCTAAGCTTCCTTAGAAGTTTGGATTTCCTTAGTACTAAGAAAAATGCTCAGGTATAGATTCATAGTACTGCAATGTGTCTGTCTGTGTTTGCCTGACTAGGTACTTCTTTTAACATGGAGCTGAGATGTAGAAGGTGCTATGACTAAAGTCTGGTCTCAAGTTCAAATCCATGCGGCCTATAGTGGTGCCGCAAGGCTTTTAATGCTGTGTTTTTTCCATTTTTCATGGCTAAGCTTTGGCAAAACACTTCAAAAATTATTTTGGAATA